>OX421845.1:1983100-2213158 GCA_949127995.1 Suillia variegata
GCTAATGACACAATCGCATAAAGATAAAGCGGCAGTCCGCATATTAAAAAGCATGGGTTGGCGGCCAGGTCAAGGTGTGGGACCACGTCTGACGCGACGGGAAAAGAAGAAAACGAATACACGCAACAAACGCGAATTGTACCTGTTGCAACACTACGGATGTTCGGCTGAGGATGGACTGAAAGCCCTAAATACATTAAAAGACTCGGAAGATGATCAGTCTGAATCGGATAATGATGATGAAAGCGATGATGAAATTACCTTTGCACCTGATGACTATGAGCCGATGTTCGCTAAAATTAAGGACAATCGTTTTGGTTTGGACTATACGGGACTTAGTCGCGAACCGGTTCTATCCAAAGGCAACAGCTCGCTAGCATCTTCGTCACAGCACATCAATCTATTCGGACCTTTGGAAGTGCTCGGCAAAGACTCTAGTAAAAAACTCTCAATTACTGGTCAAGCGTTCGGTGTAGGTGCCTTGGAGGAGGATGACGATGATATTTACGAACGCGATGACATGAGCAAATACGACTTTTCGCTGGATGACCGAAAAGCGCCTCGCAAGAAAGTTCAACCGCATGTGCAAGATCGTAACGTGTTGGAAGGCTTTGTTGCTGTCACGGAAGAAGAGTTTGCAAAGCAGAAGCCACAAGTTTTCCGTGTCGAATTACCGCCTGGCTTCAAGCCGCGTAATTGGGCTGAGCGCAAGTCACGCTTTGAGCCACTCAGTGCGGAAAAAGAACATGAATTAAATTTTACTGAAGATTTTCGGCGCTGCGGTTTGGGTCGCCACGATTTAAATCCACAACAGCGCGGACATATATTCGGCGAGAAGTTCCAGTTTGCCAGCGCAGCTGATGAGGATGAAGAGATGCCTTCGACAAGTAAACAGGCGGCGGTGACAGTGGCGTCATCGACAAGGAAGCAGTTTGAAAACGAAACATCACGCCGGCGTTTGACAGACAAAATCAGTTCACAAGAACGTACAAAGGCGCTTCTTGAGCTAATTTCGGCGCGTAGTGATAATTTTACACGTGGCGGTATTATTACCAAAGAGGGCGAGGAGAAGGTTGTGATCGCTGCAGAGGCAGAGGAGTCTGCAGGAGCAGAGACAATGGCCGCAGCTGTGCAGCAGGAGAATCGAGAACTACTGACCAAGGCAGGCAATAAAACGAAATCGTTGGGTATGCTTTTATAATACAAACATTTAATCAACGATCTAGTAATTAAAATCAAATTATTCAAACCTAAATCCCTAAATAATTTAATCACTGAAATATTAAATCATTTAAGTAAAAAGTTACTACACAATTAATTGTTCACAATAATTTCTATTCTTATTTTCTTCATTCTTAATACAGCATCAAATGCTTCGTCCAGTAGTGGTGGCTTCAAGCCTTTCCTAAACAACGACGCCAAGCAGCAACGCTATGAGCAATTTTTAGTCGCCAACCTACAAGATGAGCAAGAGATCACCGACTTTTTGGCGACTTTACAACCAGTACACTTGTCCGAGTGGGATCGCGAAATGGAGAAGAAGGAATTTATACAGGCGCGTAAAATCTATAAACCACTCGGTGGCATTATGTCGGATAGGTGCGTAAATGCGTTTTAATTATTTGTATAAATATTTTTAATACTTTTGTAAATTTTTCAGATTCGTTTCTGAAACGGTCGATGAAGGAAAAGTCGTGAAAGAACCGGAAATCGCAAAAGACGCCGTCGATAAGAAAATTATTATGGAGCGTACAAAAACTATGTGGAAACCAGCCTCGTTGCTATGTAAACGCTACAACATTGCCGATCCCTTTGGTGGCGTGATGCTGGATGACAAAAAGACCAGTCGTAAGTCAAAACTATCGGTTTTTGATTATCTCGAAAGTTCCGTCAATACGAAAGCGAACTTTCAGACGCCTGTAATTATACCCAAACACATTGAAAAGCCAAAGGCAATTATAAAAGATACTGAACGTGCAGAAAAACTAGAGTTTCTTGAGACTAAAGATACTACCGTCACAGAAAAAAAGAAGCAATCAATTGCTGATCCGCTTCCGTCTGCTGCTGCTTCTTCGAAAACTAAAACTATCGCAAAATCCTTGGGATATGTACCTAAAACTGAATTGGAGAAGCTTAATGAGGCCAGCATAAATAAACCGCCCGCAGAGAAGCTCGAACTTTTCAAGGCAATCTTCGCGGATAGCGACGATGATGAAGAAACAAAAGACAAAATAAAAGACACTGATAAGCAGCAGCCCACATCAGAGCAGGCAGTAAACGTTGATTTAATGCCGCCGCCCACTTTAGCCATGCCCGCTTCGGCAGCAGCAGCAAATTTACTAAGAAACACTTCCCCACCGAGAGGCATATTTGCGGCGCTCTTTACAGCCGGTGTGGATAAAAGTTCGCCACAAAATGAGGTTATTACAAAATTGGAAAACCAAAAATCAGCAGAACTTCCTACAAAAATCGCCTTTACGCCACGCGGTGCTCGCTTAAAGGAACAGCGAGAAGAAGATGAAAAGGTTGAGCCAGTTGCCGATGCCTATGGACCCAAAATTCCAGTGCACATTAAAAAATCAACTGCATCTGTGGTTGATGATGTTGATAGTAAATTAGTGCGACTGCTGGAAGCGCAAAAATCTTCTGCAAAATATAATATCGCCGATGAGTGGGTGGAAAAGTCGTCGACAATAGATGTTGCAAGTAGCACTGATACTAGCAGTGATAGTAGCAGTAGCAGCGATATTGACAGCTCAAAATTGAAAAAGAAAGCAAAGAAATCGAAAAAACGTAAACACAAAGAGCAACGCGTGCGAAAACATAAGAAAAAAGACAAAAAGAAATCCAGGAAACGCGAAAAATCCTCGCACAAGAGTAAGAAGAGTAAAAAGTCATCGTCGCCTTAGAAATCTTTAAATCTTAAAAATTTTATTTTTTTTATATAAATATTATATAAATAAATTTAGTTAGATTTTATTTAATGTTTTCATATATTTGCAGAATTTTTAAATATACAAAATTAAAGTTTAGAAGTGAAATAAATAGAAAAAACCAATATTTTAGAAAATAGGAAGTCAATCAATGAATAGATAAAATAAAGAAACAAAAAATATATAAAAAAAGGTTTAAAAATCAATCAAAAGAAGAATTCGATTTATAATTTAAACCAGATCCGCCGATTAAATGCCAACTTTGTACAAGTGACCAATTTGAATGCCAACTACGTTCATAGCCGCCTTAAACCAAACTTTAAAGAGTGACAACAACTTAAAACGTCAAAAAAGTACTTCAAATTTCTCACGAAACTCCGTTCTCTCCCGCAATCTTTCTCTGCAGCTCCAATCCAAATCCGGAGATAAACAGGTACGTCAGAGACATCTCGCCAGAAGATATCGTAAAACCGAAAAGCGATCTCTTCAGTCGCAAAGCTACGAGCTACCACAACAGGTCATAATTAATGCCCACGAAGCGTAACCAAATCGTGTTAGTGACATTAAAGAAAGCAAAAAAAAAAAAAACAGTTTTTGTTTTAATTTAATAATTTTTAAGTTTCAATTTGAATTATATCAAATTTAAAATCAAAAATCACCAAAGTGCAAAAGTGTAAGAAAATAATTAAATTTATCTTTTTACTTTTTTAAGAGTAATAAAAAATTAAATATAAAAAAACTATAAAAAATTAATGGTGAATATTAATGTGTGTGTGTGTGTGTGAAACTAGAAACCAGTTGGCAATTTTGGTTGTTGTTGTTGTATTTTTGTTCACAATTATCAAGCCAAAAAGTGTTTCTCTGCAAATCCGCATACCAAACCGTATTGCGATAAAATAACAACAAAATTATTGCAAGAAAAAACATTTTCGAAAAAATGTCTTTGTTGGCTTTGAAAGTTTGTATTATTAAAAAAAAATATTGTTAAAAAAAACATAATTATCTTATTTTATAATATTTTCTCATGCCAATAAAGCAATTTTTAATATCGTAAGCGCAACGACGATATACAAAAGCAGCAAAAACAAAAGCCAGAAACAGAAGAAGAAAAAAAAAACATACAGATTCGCCTGTCAAACTCGGTTCCAAAGTGAGATCATACCAAAGACTTTTGGTCTTCTTCTCTGCTCTGCACAAAACTCGCGCTCGTTTCTCCGCTCTTTTCTTACGCTCGTGTTCAGCTCAATTGTTGCGATTTGGCTCCGGCTCAGGTGATCAGTAGTGCCGCATATCGTTTACGATATAAAAATTACATTCGTGTACTAAAAAATCGTTGCATTGAGAAATTTTTTAAAATGTTCTTAAATATTATAACTTTTTCAAAAAAGTACATTCATAAAAAAATTTACTTATTGAAATTAAATACTGAATTCAATTAAAAAAATAAAATTAAAAATAAACCCTAAAATTTTTAAAGTTACTTTTTCGAACTTCGTTTTGTTTAAAAGAGTTAACGTTCGTTGATTTAAATTTTCCAACTCGATTATTGCAGCCAAACGATATCAGCTGATTCTAACGCGACGATAATGAAAATTTTGTGAATTTCATCGATTAAAACGCTAAAAAGAATGTTCAAAAAAAATTTAAGACGAATTCTTATTTGTTGTTGTCTTGGATTTTTTAATGGAAACAAGGAAAATCGATAAATTGAAAAAATATATTCTTTTTAGTTAAAAAAAACTTTTTAGAGAAGAGAGATCTGGATAGTGGACGAGAAAAGACAAGATCAACAACCCAAACCTGTTTTGAAACGTAAAAGATTACGAATAATAATAACAAAATAACAAAATGTCAATCCCAGACGATTTCGCCTGTACACGAATCGTTCGTTTTACATAATATTGATGTTCAACTGATAATCCTTTATTAAAAAAAAAAAAAAATTATTTCTATAGTTTAAAGCGATTACAAAATTTTCGATCACACTTAAATTTTACAATTTTGTTTTTAGTTTATGACCAGAACCTATTTTTGTGACGCGCAGTGCTTTTACTAGTTCATCAACCAATTTTCCGCATTTTCTCATGTCGCTGACATTTTACCAAAACGCAAACAGGTAGCAAACAAAAAAACATTATTTTGTTTGTGTTCTTTCGCATAATGCCAACAACTGCCATTCATGTCCGAAAATGTCGGCTCGTCTGTCGGTCTGTCGGTCTGTCCGACTTGTCCGTTTGTGCCAGTTGTGTCGCACAGCATAGCTGAACAAAAATCCAACTGCCCCTAATATCGTATTGTGTCGAATCGTATCGTAACGTATCGTAGAAATGCGCATGTCACGTCGATTATTTCTTTTTTTTTCTCCTTCCTTCTTTCCCCTTTACTAAGTTTCATTATTTGTCGTTACGTCTCAATGTTTAGTTTTGCTTTAAAAAGCGGAATGAATAAAAAAGTTAATACTGCTGCACTGAAAGTACACCAAACGAAAATTATTAAGAATACTTTTAATTTAAGTTTATGAAACATTTAAACGGATTACAATTTTTTTAAATTTTCTTCTTACAAATTCTTTAAAAAGTTCCTTAATTGTTGAGCCGAAATTTGAAGATTTGAATTCTTCTTTAAAAAATTTCTATTAAATATTGAAGTTACTGAAGTTAAAAAAAAATTAAATCTACTGTCTTTAGGCTGTTAAAACAATTTTTTTCTTGAGTGTAAACATTACCAACGCTACGTGACGTTTGTTCGATCTCTCGCGACTATCGCCAATATTGACCGACCATTTCGCTGGGCACTTTCATCGCGCAACAAAATCGAGCAACACGGCCGACTGACTAGGCAAATTATTTTCACCGCTGCATTTTATAAGCTTAAAATATTCATGAAAACATTTGTAATTAAAAAATAAAAAATTGTTGTAGTCTTTTTCAGTGAAATAATAATTAATACAACAAAAAAAAGTAGAGGAAGTGTTTATGAAAATGTTGTAATAACTGCGCAAAGTTCGAAAGAAGCAAACAAAAAAAAAAAAGTGCAAATGTCTGTCGTCGCCGTCAAATCGAAATAATGTTGGATTTTGTTGGCCCATCATTGACGACGTCGTTCACGGACATCACAACAACAATTATCATCGGCAAATTGTCAACAACGTCATCAGCAGCGGCGATAGAAAGTCTCAGTTCAGTTTTAGTTCCGCAGCAGCAGTTGCGCGCCGGCGTCTTCTTCTCAAAATGTGTCCAAAGTCATTCGAAATCGAAATCAACTCAAACGATAAATTCTGCGCGGCGCCGTCGGATCGAAAATAATGAATCAAAATGTTGCTGATAGTTTGGTAAGTTGTCTCCTCTTCCTCTACTTCTGATAATTTTTTTTGCCTCCTTCCCCGCCCCCCACACTCTTGTATTACAACTATTATTATCTTTGTCGTTATTGTTATTGTTATTTCATTATATTAACAGCGTATTTCGTGTGTTTAGGCCCCCGTGTTACCCCGTGTTATATTTAGCACGGTTATACCATTTTTAAGACCTTTTTGAGAGATTTCTCTTTTTTTTCATTTGTTTGTTTGTTGTTGTTGTGTTTGTCGACGTCGTCGTCTTTGGTTTGTTACACATAACTGGCTTAAATGAACGTGCGAATTTTATTAAAGACATATTTAAAACTTAATACATACATACAAACAGACATAAGTATATATGTATGTATGTATGTACATAAATGTATATAAGCGTTTTTTTATTGTGGATATGCTGGTGATATTAAAAACATAAAAGAAAAAAATTTAATTTAATTTAGTTAAGTTAGCGATTTTCTGCTTTTTTGAGGTTAATTGGGAAATAGCTAAGACAAAAAGTGGGTTTAATTAAACAAAGACCAACAAAAAAAAATAAAAAAACATCTTATTATGTTAGTAATTATTTTTGCAGATTATAACAATAAAAAGATCAGCAGTACTCATTTAAGCTCATTTTTGCCTTACGTTTACATTACAAATTTATAACTTATAAATCAGCTGTTTTTCTTTCCTATTCTATAAACTTTAACGAGGTTATTATAAATTTATCAGGAAAATTCTGGGCCAAACACACCGACTGTTTAATACCGTATTATCGACGTTGACGGTAATTTTGTTAATAATTTGAATTACTAATTTTTTTCTAATTTTGTCTTAATAAAATTTAAAAAACTTTTTGCGAAATAGAATAATTATCACCGACATAATTTTGTAATAGAACGTCATTTACAAAAAAATGTACTAGAATATAAAATTATTTTAAAATTTACTCTCTCGCTCGCGACTGTTGTAAAATAAACAGAGAGTATCACTGGAAGTGAAACCGACAACGCATCAGAAAATCGAGAACATAACTTCTGAGCAGGGTGGGTGGTGGTGGGTGTTGTGCGGTGGAAGGCAGTGTAAATGAGAGTAGTGCGACCAACCCCTACTCAGCGAAATTTGCTTTTAATGAGAATATAAACAGACGTAGTGAGAACAAAACGACAACGCTTCCAAGCGGAATACAAAGGAAACAAAATATACAAAAAACATCGGAAATCATCATTCGGACAGCGACGACGACAAATGTTGTTGGCAAACGGTCGTGGACGAGAGAACACGTCGCGTCGCGCGCAAAGCACACAATTTTTTTTTGTATCTTAAAGAAAACAACAAAAATCAAAATCAGTACGCATAGTTTTTGTTATTATTACATTTAATATACGGAATTGTTGCTGCTGTTGTTGTTGTTGCTACTGCCGCTGCTGATTGAGCGTTTAGAAAATATAAACAAAAACAAGAAATTGAACACGTCGAAGAAGAAGAAATACAAAAACTAAAATCGTGAAACGTGAATCGTGAATTGTGTGCGTGAAACAAGGCGTGAAAAAATTAATTTCCATTTCGTGTAAAGAAAACTTCATTAAAAGGAGTTTTAGTGTGAGCACTAAAAAAAAAACAAGAAAGAAATTACAAGGAAAAGAAAAACAAACATACGAGTTAATATTCGGAAAGTGCAACGAACCCTTTACGAGAAACATCCTGCTGCTGCTTAGTAGTGCCCAGAGGCTGAGTTGACCGAACGACCGAGCGAGCGACTCACCAAACAACCGCTCGAGAGAGGGTGGGTGGTGTCGTCGCGTCTTCTTTTTTTTTGTTCATCTTCGTCGGCTGTTGGTGGTGTCTGTCTGCGTTCACACCATCTCGTGAATAAAATTGTGCATTTGCTAAAAATCGATTTTTCAAATATTCGATTGTAGTATTGAAATTTAAAAAAGAAGAAATTTACTATTAACAAAGAAATAAAAATGAACCTCTCCGCCTGATCTCAGAACCAAGTCGAATTTATGTCAATACTCTTAAACATTTTTTTTATATGAACTTTAGCTTTTAAGTTCGGATTTCCTTTTATTTTGCAACAACAAAAGAGTAAACGCGTCAAGATCTCAAATGGTAGGAGTGATCCCACGTTTTGTTTTTTTAGTGTTTTTGTTGTCTTATTTGAGAACATTAATTCAAAACTACGCAAAATTTGTGGTTTTAGCGTGTTTTGATTTAAAGCTCTACATTTTTTTTATTTTTAAGTTTCTACATTTTTATTAAATCTCAAAAAATCTTATTTTGATTAAACCATTTTTTTCTTTAATTGCATAATTAAATTTTAAATACAATTTCAAAATTTTTATTTTGTGAAAATTTAATTTAAAATTATTTAATTTTTTTTTCCAAGTTGCAACAACTTGAAGCCAAGTGTCAGTCAGCCCCCATTTCATGTTGTTATTGTGTTTATTGTTTTCATAGTCGTTGTTGTCGTTGTTGTTGTTGTTGTGATTCACTTGGACAAATGTCAACAGCGAAAAAAAAAGAAAATATGCATGCGAGCGCATAAAATCGCTTGTTTTTGTTGTTCGGTTTGTTGTTGTATATATTTACAAATACATCAACCGAATCGTAACATTTCGCGGCGGATGTGGGTTGATGTTGTTGTTTTTGTATTGTATTGTTTTTGTTACTACTGCCGATAATGCGAGTATCCCCCTCACGTTTTCGCTCATCTATCTCTCTTTCTCACTCACTCATTCGCGCTTTTGTTTTGTTGTCACTGGAATTGAGCAGCCTTTGACGGGAGGTAATATACAACAAAAACTGCGTAACTCAATTCTCGTACTTGCCATGTAATTTGTGCATGTGCTGGGGGCGGTAGAATGGGAGTGGAAATCCCGACTGTCGCGACCTAAAATACATTTTAAAGTGCAATTTATTTATAAACAACGACTTAATATCTGTGTGTGTGGGTGTGTGCGCCAAGTTGAGTAAGGCATGTTTCAAATATAATGACGAGGCACTACGACAACATTCTTAATTTGTTTAAAATAATTTGAAAAATCAAAATTTTATTCAAATTTTAGTTTAATTTTCAATAATTTAGAAGCCAAGTTTTATAATTTAAAAAATTGTCTGCTCTCTTGCAATTCTAATATAATGGAAACTTCAAACTTTCCGTTAAAGCTCAATTCGGCCTTTAAATCTCATCTGAGTAAAGAGATGCTAAAGATCTTCCATGATAATTCTCTCAATTACAAAGACAACTAATCCAAAAGTTTTTGTTTTTATTTTTATTTGATAACTTCGACTACGTCACAACAATCATTGAGAGGGGAATTTGAATTATCCCAAATACAAGTCACTGCTGTGAGATACAATTTTGGTATTATAACAAAAACAACAATGAGTCATTCAGTTATTTAAATCTTTCATTCATTAACATGACTTGAAATATTTGAGCCAGAGCTTTACAAAATATTCTAATTATTCTTAACACGATTCTCTTGATAAGTCATGCGAAGTGATCTTTCTCACCGAGCTGTGGGCAGGTAATTAGCTGCCTTAAATCGCTTAATAACTGCGCTAGATATAACAAATTCAATGAAGATACAATACTAAAATTAAATTATTACATTTTTGTATGTATGTATGTATGTATGTATGTATGTATGTATATTGCCCAAAAAAAGGAAAACAAATTTGTTAAACAAAAAATGAACTCCGAATATAGGAAGTATGCAAAATCCAACAAATCGCAAGTGTTGTTACTTTTTTTGTTGTACAACAAAAAAAACTGTTTGCAGTTGATTCAATGATTTCCGTGAATTACATTTCAGGCTTAAATCGCCATTGTTCGATTGTTCAATGCGCGCGTGCCTTAGAAAGCGTTTTGAAATCGAAGTTAATACAAAATTAGAGAAACAAACAATAAAGCAACAACATAAACTAATTAGCGATTATGGATATACAATGGGGAAAAATAAAACATGCATAAAAAAGAATTGGATAAAAAGTACATTCATAAAATATTGGTACGTTTTGTTGTTGTGTTTGTTTAATAATAATAATAAAAAAAACAAATTTTACGTTAACTTTAACATTGATATTGTTAAGTCTACATTGCAATATCAATTTCACATTATAATTTAGCTTTCCTTTAATAAATACTTAAATAAATTTTAGTCTTAAATTGACTTAAAATATTAAACACACAATAAAAATTGAATTAAAATAATATTTCAATCATAACTGATATGATTAATGTAATTTTAACATTTTTATAAAAGTCCCTTAAATTGATATATGCACTTTTTTAAGCACTTTTGCAGCGATTTTTGGCAAATATAAACAAAAAATTTGAACTTCATTTTCGTCTAATTTGCACAATTGTAATTTAAAACTATTTTTCACATTAAACAAAAACAACAACTCAAAACGTCGCAACCGCAGCCGACACTTGAGAAGTCAATCGACACGCGTTGAGTCAACACCACTCGACGTGTCCACTTCACGCTGTCCCATTCATTCAGCTCGGTTAAGTTCAATTCGGTCCAAAGTTGGCTCGAAAACATTTTCGTTTTCATGTAACGCAAAACAATGACTTCAACTGTTACGTTAGTTATTTTGTGTTTAGCTATTTTTGGCCAATTTTAATTGGTCAACAGAAAAGGGGTTAACAATGAGTCGTCGTCATTGTTCCGCTGTGTTGTCAGGTTAAGAGTGAAATGAAGTGCGGTTGCCAAGGTCAGGGGCGTGCAGTTCCTATATACCAACGCGCCAAATCTTGAAGTGTCTATTGTCGTTCGCACAAATCACTTAGATCTGTAAGGGGAAACCAGAAATACGCTAATGCTTGTGGTTTTATTTATTATTAATAATCGACTTTTTTAGTTTTAGAAATTGTACCTTTATTGATTTTTATATTAATTATATTCTATAGAATAGGCGAAAAGTTTTATCTTAACAGTTTTTCTTTCCAAGAAGTAGATCACGAAAAATTACACAAAAGTCTGTTGAAAAGATGTAAAAGTACCTTGTGGGCTAAACATACGGTTACAAACACTGCGACCATTAAAGATCTTCTAAACTATCAATCTTAATTACGAGAATAGAATCTCGTTTACCTTTTTTGTAAAGGATAGAATAGACCTTGTCAACTTCATTTAATTCATTATCCATTTTGCAGATGAGCGCCTTACGATTTTATTAAAGTAATTTATAGTAATTACTATTTTAATAGTAATGGTTGTTACTATATACAATAGTTTTAAGAAAAAACAAAGAAATCAGTAAAAAATGTTAGACTTAATTTATTTCTGGTTGCTCCACGCATGTGCGTCGTATGTGAACAAATTGATTGAGTGAGTTCAACCGACTATCAATGGATTGATTTGTATCGAAGCATTTTTTGTGCAACAACAACAACAATAACCACAACAATTATTACAACAACAACACTTTAACGGTTATTGACATTTTTTTTGTCTTTCGCACATGTTTTTGTTTTGTGTTATTATTATTATTATTTTTTTCGAGTTGAGTTGAGTTCAACAGACTCAACCATTTCGTAAATTTTTCCTGACATCGTCTTCGATTACGCATTTGCTACGTGCGATCTCTTACAGAATTTCACTACCATATCGAGTAAGTGCTCTAAAAAACACCAACACCACCATCAACAACATTTCCATCAATTGGGCTCATTGAAATTGCCAAAAAGTCACAGCAGCTCGTATCAGCTGCAGGATCTTGCCTCTTTAAATAATCGCAATAAAGCGCTAATGCCGGAACTGGATTACGCGCACGCGCATTATCATCAGCAGCAACATCTCCATCAACTGTCCCAGCAGTCGCATCAGACGACACCGGCAGCAAACAATTTTCGCCATCACAAATCGTCGCCTTCCATTTGCGTTGCGTTAAATAATCATTGCAAATCCAATTCCAACACGAAATCTTCATGCGGCTCGAAATCGCGTCGCAATAGCTCGTATCATTCCTTTGATGATCTCGATGCGGCGGTCTCTAGCACGGAGCGAAAGGTCGTCTCCAGTTTAAAGTATTTGTGCGCCTGCACCGGCGCCACTTTGCGTAATCTATCGAAGAGAACCAAAGATTTGCATGCCAAGAACTATTTGAACACGAAGGTAAAAATTAACAAGCAAATCTAAAGCGGAGGTAGTTCGGTAATGTGTCGGTATTTTATTTAAACTCTAAAATATTGGCTACGTTCAGGCAATGAGTAGTTAGTAATCGGTATTAACTTTATTGATAGTGAAATTTGTCTAATATATATTTTTCTTTGCAAATAGTTACTCCGGTAGGAGTCCTAAAAGATAATATGTCCAGGGACGTAAAAATGCTCACATGAGTCTAAGACCCTAGCAATGTTATAACATTTGGTTTCGAGTTTTTGGCTAATTGTTTTAGAGCCTCTTTTACAAATCTACTTAAAACACATTTTACGTGTAAATAAAGAAATCGGACTAGAATCGCTAACCATCATTCAATAATCATAATCAATCAAGTAGTTGAATAAACGGAACTATGATGAGTTGATCATAGATCAGAAATAAACAAATTAAACTTTAAACTTGTAGATCGGTGATCTACGATAACAACTTAATTAGAATTTGTCTTCTTCCAAGTATAAGAATATAATTTAATTGAGATCAATTAAAAAGTTGCTGTCGTATGTTGTCACAAGGGGACAATTCGCTCGTCGATCGTCACAGCATTTAAATTTGCATTTTTTTTTTTTATAAATAAAAAGACTCATTAGCAAAATCCACACAGCTAGACAAAAATCAACAGCTTTTGTTAGATTTCTAGCAACAGATCTTAAGGTGGGGGAACGACGACGACGACGCCTTCGAAAACGGCTGTGCACAGTATTTACTATTTTTTTCTTTAGAAAACGATTTAAAAATGCGTCATTCATTAAAAAACGAAATACCAAAAAAAAAGAAGAAAAAACAAACAAATGCCACACGAGTAAAAGTTCAATAAATGAAAAATTCAATACGAAATAAAGAAAAAAAAATTGGCAGTCTTTGACGATCCCAACAGAAGAATGCGCCAAATTTACATTTCAAGATGTTTCCGATAATAAACGTTGAGAATTTGTTTAGGAACGACCTTTTTTTTTTGCTTAAAAAATTTAAATTGACTATAAAAATGCAAATAGTAGATACATATGTACATACATACATATGTGTAAATCCATCTGTTGCGGTAACCAAATCAATTTACACACTTACACACTTACGAGGCGCCTCTTTTTCGGAAACCGCATGAATTGTGATCGTGAAACGTAAACAACGCAAAAAAAAGAAGCTATGTTAAATTTTTAAGAGTTTTTTTATTAGCATTACGCTTAATGCGAAACATATGGCGAATGTGGCGGCAACAACAAAAATCCGCTGGAAGCATTCTTGTTCCATAAACCCAAAAAAAAATCTCTTTCGCGATTTTACTTTTTTTTTTTTCTTGTAAAGAATTTTAATTTAAGCATAATATTCTTAACCCAGTGCGCCAATGCGAGTAACACTTTTCTGTGTATCGTTAATGTCGCACAGCGATCGCTAACGAACTGCAGAAAATTGTTTAAAAAATACCAATAAAACACATTGAGAAAACCACTCAGCTTAAAGAAAATTCTTCTGGATATTATTTCTTATATATCATACTAAGCTATATACGAAAGACGATTTGAAGACAATTCGAATCGTTAACGAATAGTTTTCGTTATATCGAATATCAAGTTGCTCACTAGGTTACCATGTGCCTAGTCAATTGCGAATGTAATTGAATGACTGCGCGCGTTATTTGTTGTCCGTCCGTTTGTCCGTCCATTTGTTCGTTTGTCATGTTGTTGCATTGGCTGCGCCAGACACGGACGTGGACCTGGGTCGTTTCGCGTTCGGCAGCGGGGCGTAATTATGGTATATTATGGAAATAGCGTTGGACGACGCCAGATGATGCGTGATTTTTTTTTTTATATACATACATACATATGTATAGTCGTATTTTTTTTATTGTATATATGCAGATTGAGATCGTTTTGAATGAATGGCATTGCAAATTCTTTAAATACAATTTAATTGCCTGCAACAGATGAATACAAACTGGAAATTTGACGGCAGTTCTTAATGTGTGGAGAGAAAGATTTTGTGTGTAGAGTTGATTGAAAAAAATCTATGGCAAACGATAAGATCGAGCTTTAGTATTTTAAAGACATTTAAATATGATTTGATTAACGATGATTTTATGATAACTTGTTTAATTATTAAGATAGATTTTCTAACTCCTTTGAAAAAACTTACCCGATATGAACACTTTGGAAAACCAAAGCTTTACAAAATAGACCGAAGAGTTCCAAAGACAAAAAGTAAGATGGTTAGGAATACAAAATTCGTCGTTATGAAGTTAGGGAATTCCGCTATAGAACTTTGATCTAAGGTGATAGCTTTTATCTTACATTTTGAGAACTTGAGAAGTCTACTGCTTTAAAAATGGTATTCTAAAATGATCGATTTATACCCCTAAAGACCAATAAGAATACTTATAATTGGTTATTTTAAAATTATTTAGTTAAGTTAAATTATCAAGTGACATAATATATCTGGATAATTCATTTCAAAATATCCAAAATAATTAATTAACATATTATATTATTGAGTATAGAAACCATAACTAATTGCATAATCTTTTTCTACTTATAGCCCACGTGGCGACTCTGGGGTGAGGAACACGAGAAAAATGCCATTTTCACAGTATATCTCAAGAAAGTGCGCTACCATCGGCCTACACCGACCGCAAATAATGTAAGTACATAAATATTTTTGCGAAAGCATATCAAACTGAGTGACTTTAATTTCAACTTTCGACTGACAGGATTCGGACGATGAAATCTCTCACCTCGAATGGGAGACGGTACGCGTGCGTTTCGTCAAGGCGGCCACATTGGCACGCCTTGTTGAGGCGCTCGCCACCGATGACGGCGAACTTGAGTCGACCTTCATCAATGTCTTTCTCTCGACCTACCGCACATTCTCGACGCCAAAAGAAGTGCTCATACTACTGATACGCCGCTACGATACGTTAAACGAAAAACATCTGCAAGAGATCGAGGCGCAACAGTGCGGTGGCGTCGATGCCGAAGACTACGACGATGCAAACATCTCGATACACGAACAGCACAAGAAGACTTTAGTTTCGGCGCTGCACGTCTGGTTGGATGGCTTTCCGGAGGATTGGAACGAAGATAATTTGCGACAGATTTTGGCGTTCGCCTCGAAACGTTTGCCACGTTCCGATTTGCATGTGAAGGTTTTGCATCGACTCGAGCGCATCTTGCGGCAACAAGTTTATGGCGAAAATAATGTGCCACCTTGGTTGGTTCATGGCACCATCGCTGGCGGCGGTGGAGCGAACGTCTTGCCGCATCTCCCATCTGCACACTACTATTCCGCCGAGCTGTCCGAACAATTTGCTGGACTTTGTCTGGCGCCGGCGTTTCGTGGCCCCACACACTTTCTGCAAGCCTTTCGCTTTCCCCATGTGCCCGTGCGTCATTTTGCCGAGCAGCTGACACGCATGGACTCGGAACTGTTTAAGCGTTTGATACCGCATCAGTGCTTGGGTGCGACATGGGCGCGACGCGATAAGAGTGGCTCGGAAACGGTTGTAGCAACAATAAATCAATTTAATGCTGTGCTCTTTAGGGTTATTTCTAGTATATTAATTGAGCCAAGACTTAAGCCACAGGTGAGTAGTCGCTTTGGAATTTTTCTTCCGGAATTTGTGGTTTTTATCTTGTTTGTATTTGTAGGAACGTGCTCTGAATATTGCAACGTGGATCGATATTGCGCAGGAGCTGCGTTTGCTAAAGAACTTCTCCTCGCTGAAGGCAATCATATCTGGCCTGCAATCGAATCCAATATATAGACTTTCCAAAATCTGGGCGGTGCTGTCAAAAGAGAAGGTGAGATTATATAAGAAAAATACATTCCTAAGGTTCTCAAAAGAGTTTGGATTACATTTTTTTGTTCATAAAAAAACAACTATTAAAAAACAATTTTTTTTTCATGTTCCATCCAGATGGAGATTTTCGAAGAACTTGCCAGAATATTTTCCGAGGACAACAACGCCTGGGCACAACGTGAAGTGCTTATGCGTGAGGGCACCGCCAAATTTGCAGACACTGTCGGCGCACACGATCGTCATCTGCAGAAGATCATACAAAAACAGGTGAGCTTGTTGTAAAAAGTCTTTCTACGTGGAAATCTAATTGTAATTTTGACTTCTACTTAAACTTTTAGAGCACCCAAACGTCGCATGGCACCATACCCTATCTCGGCACCTTTCTCACCGATCTTACAATGATACACGCCGCCATTCCCGATACTTGCGGCGAAGAACCCGCGACACTCATCAATTTCGACAAGAAACGCAAAGAATTCGAAGTGCTGGCACAGATCAAGCTGCTTCAAGGCGCCGCGAATACGTATAATCTGCGTGACGATGCGAATTTCGATCGTTGGTTCGCCTCGATGTTGGTGCTGGACGAACGCGAGGCGCATACGTTGTCGTGTCAGTTGGAGTCGCCACCGCCGGCGCCACGAAAATCGAACGCGTCAACAAATACATCACTGACGGCGGCATCCACTGCAAATTCAGCCTCGTCGAATTCAATGGGCGGAGGAGGCGGCAGCGGTCATCGCAAGACCGATTCGATTGCGTCGAATTCGAGTAGCGGCGCTGGTTCGCAATTCTATTGTGAGCTGAATAACAGTAGTTTCAGTTCGGTCTCGCATTACAGTTCCCGCCACAATTCACTCGATCGTGATGCGACACTGCCACTGAACGCGAATGCGTCACTTATGTCGGCATCGTCGAGCGTTTCAAATTTATCGCTCGATTCGAGTAATTCGGGTGGTCAAAAGTCCGCAACGACGCCTAATTCAAAAATGTCTCATTCGCATTCTTCGAATGGAGTTCGTAGCGCGGCGTTGACGACGACAAACGCAAATGGTTCGCCGCTGATTAACGCGCAGCTAGTTCAGCCAGCGGGTGGCAATAATGGCGGCATCGGCGGTAAAGTACAAGCGCCCGATTTTTACATTATTCGCGTTACCTACGAGACGGAGAGCGTCGAACTGGATGGCATTGTGCTGTACAAGAGTATCATGTTGGGCAATAACGAGCGTACGCCGCAAGTGATACGCAACGCCATGATGAAGCTGGGACTGGAGGCGGATCCGACACGGTATACGTTGGCGCAGGTGCTGCCCGATAAGGAACTGGTGATGCCGAAGAATGCGAATGTCTATTATGCAGTCAATACAAATTACAATTTGAATTTCATTCTACGACCGAAGAAGGATGGCGGCAGCTAGTGCGGCACATTTCTCGTGTGACGGTGACGTGCGCGCAGTGTCTTTAGGGCGTAGTCATAGGTGTGGCAAAACGGTGCTTTAACAGCAGTGATTTATACGTTCAGGGTGGAGCTGTTCGAGTTACGAAAATATTACGAAAATTTAATCATATAATATTTAATCGTTTTATGAACTATCAATTGATTAATTGATCAATTTGTTCGTCTATAAAATAACTGATTTACTTATTGAGTTATTAATAAATATGATTAATTGAATAATAATTGATTTATTGATTGACTACGTAATAATTCGATCATTTATTTGAATGCATAATTAAATACTCACTCAGTGATTTACTAATGAATCAATTAATTTAATAACAATTTGGTTATTTATTATTTAATTGCTTTATTAATAAATTTTATGTATTAATTATTTGCTTAATTTTTGTCTCTTTGAACTTATTGATGGATACTGTCGATATTTGATTGATTAATTGCTTGATTGATAAATTTGCTCTGAAAAATCTCAAGCTTCCGAAAGCATTTAAAATCCGAAAGCTTATAAATAAGTTTACTGATTTTTAAAGCTTTTGTATCTGAAAGTTTGAAATTAAAAACAATTTTAAAAGTATAAAAAACAAAGCCTCAGAAAACTTGAATCTCCCTTAGACTAAAAAAGCTTAAAAAGTCAAAAGCTTCAGCTGGATAAAGTGCTGCAAAATATTTACCGTATGAAATTTATATATTTTTTTTTCTGCCAATAGTTTTGCTTAACTTTTTAGATATTTTTTAAAGGTCAGCTCTGAAATGGTGAACCACAAAAAAATATATTTTGTAAATATTGTCAGTCAGAATTGTATAAAAACTTTATTACTCTACATAAAGAGAGCGCAAAAAAAATAAAACAAAAACAAAAATGTTATAAACTTTATTATAATTTTTAATTTAAATTTAATATATTTAATGCTACACAAATATTTATTTAATACACAAAATTAATTGCTTTAATGTTTTTTTTATAAACTTATATTATTGTAAATTTATGGTTATTTAAGTAACATGTTGTATACATAACAACAACAATAGCAAACAATGTGTCAATTAGGGCAAGCGGCCAACTTTTTACTGCCGGCCACCGCAAAATTTTTATGGCGCCCCCAGGCGCTACAAGAAATATTGACGCATTTCTGTGGCTATAATTTAAATAAATATAGTTTCAAGTATTCACAAAACGTGTCACACTTGTCATAAAGTCGAATTTAAATTTTGTAACAAATTCCTTTAACAAAAATTTAAATACGACTGTTGTAAAATACAAAGCGCAAATAAGACACTTGGTGAATACAGAGCGATGGCCTGCGCTCTTTCTCTTTTTTATTTCCCGCTCTCTAACCAATATTGTACATCAATTGAAAACTCATAAAATGAACATAATGAATATCAATAATTGTAACTTAGATTAAGTTAAAATATAAAACAATAAATGAATAAACAAACAAACAAACAAACAAAAGAAAAGTATCTCTGTACTGGGACTCTCTACTGGAATATTTGCTGATATTGTATTTGATATATATTGTATAGTATATATAAACCTATCCACTTTTAATATTGTTTTTGTTTATGTGGATTTTACAAATTTGTAATAATTTTTAAATATAATTTTTCGAAATATTTAAACTAAATATTAATAATAATGCCCACAACTAAAGCAACAAAAAGTAATCGTATCGTATTTGTATAGAAACTGTTTTCTACTGTATTATATTACCGTCATACACTGTAAGTTAGTTATATTAAACATAAGGAAAGGCATAAGATATATTTATCTATCTATCTCTCTCTCTATCGCCCTATCGCTCTTTCGTATTGTTGTGTAACTATATTTATCGTTGGCGCAAGAATGTCTGTATGTAAACTTACCGGGTGATAAGACCCAAAACCAACACAAACATCCACACAAAACATTTAAAGAAAAGAAAATTATAGAAAATCAATACTTTTTGAAAAACCCAAATTGTTTGACCTTGATTTTGATTCTCATTATTGCCGACTGTTTAGCGACGTGTAAGTATGATTTATTTAGTTTTCCTTACTTATTAAGAATTTGTTTATTGCATGACGACTGCCATTTCGATACGGGGAAATCGAAATGACATCCAATTATTTGGAAATTACTTTCCGCCTCGACTGAGAAATGATTACTTATAACATATTTTCATTTCGCTGCGTAGTAATTTGAATTCTGGCGGTTTTTAAAGTATAAACAAATTTTAATTTTAAATTTTAGCTTTAAAAGAGAAACAGAAATTCATTAAAAACTTTATTAAATTATTTGAAATTTTCGAGTTTCCAAAATAATTGCTGAAACGACAAAACTGAAATGGCCGTGAACTTTGTCGTCCAGTTTTGGTGGCGTTCAAATTAGCTTGGCCTCCTCTTATGAGTCCTCCACCAATATGACAGATTGAAATGTTCTTTACGAATATCTTGAAATTTCCCAAAATGGAATTCTAAACGTTAAAGGAATTTTGAGGGGTTTTTCGTATAAATTTCTTATCGTTTGTGCATTTAAATTTTCTAACTAGCTTTCGAAAACCAAACGATAACAGAAATAGTTTAAATAAAATATTACGAAGGAGCGGTCACAAGGACCGTTCAAGTGGCCGTCCGTTCGAGATACAAAATGATGAGTATGCCCCTGAAGTCGTGAGGGGACTCCGAATTCGATTCGAATGATTAAAACCGATTTTTTTTAATGTAAAAAGCTTCCGACCTGCTGCAAAAAACTCTTGGCTGAGAAAGGCTATCAGTGACGTCATTAAACGTTATCTAGGGTCACATGTACCCACAAAACTATTCCGTCATAAAAATACACATACAAATACACGCACTTTAATCAAATACAAACAGACAGACAGTGAAACAAACAAATAAACAAACAAACAAACAAACAATAAAATCAATATCCTCGCAGACAGAATGACGCGAAGAATCTCATAAATCAGAATAAAATCAAGATTGGCAAAGCAGGATAATAACTGCGATGGCAGAATGGCGAAATGACAAACAATAAAAAAAAGACACACACACACACACACAAAACAATTCTCGCCATTGTTCAAAAGAAAAAGGAAGCACTACTTGTGTGGTAAATAACGATATTAATGATGGCAATATATCAGCGGCATTGTTTTTGTATAATGCCGAAACCGTTTAAATCGACTTGAGCTCAATTCGAGTTTAAACTTTAAAATCATTGCCAGTGTTACGCTACGAGCGGGACTCTATGTTACTCTCACAGCAGGATTTTAAAGAGACAACTTTTGATCGATGAGCAAGACTCATAACTCGATCTACAAGAAGAAGAGTTGAACGCCATTTTAGCGAAAATTCTCTCTCTCTTTTAAAGACTTTTCAGCTTCGGCTAGTTTTTGAATTTAAATTGGAGATAAATACAGATATACATACTCGTACATATGCATGTATATATGCAAGTATGTTCGAGATCTTGTGTATCGATTTAAGCACTCCGAAATGGCCACGTGGTGGGTGGCGTTTACGTTTTGTGTACTTCATCTGTGCCAAGTGCCGCCAGCCCGCCGCGCCATCAGTCAATGTTGATTTGAATTTTAATCGTTTTTCAGCGATTTGACAGTTGAAGGAAGCGCCACACGCGGCTGACATGTGCAGCCAACTTTGTTGCGCTCCGTTGCCAACATGGCAAAGCGAAAAACCAACAACAACAACAACAACAAAAATAGTACTGAAATGCAACACCGTTCAAAAGGTAAACGAAAGACGAGAAGCACACAGTCCAGTCCAGTCCAGAGCCACCTGCCATTTTGTCATGTGCGAGACGCATTGGCTTTGACATTCCAGTTTCCAGCTTTTGCAATTTTTCTTTATCGCTTTTTCGCTACGAGAGTGTGTTTGTGTATTAAGTCTCTTAGTATGAGTTAGTGTGGGTGTGGTGGATGTCCTGCGGAGCTTTTCAACACTTTCACTCTTATCTCTTTATCTCGACTGAAATTTTCATTTCGTTTTTCTGTTGCTGCTTTTTTTCACTCATCGCTCGGTTTTGTGCTCTCAGCGCAATACCTGGCGGCACAGCAGGCTATATCTAAATTTTGCCATTCAGCCTATTGAGTGCGAGTTGGAATAGAAAATGTGGGTGGTGAGGCTGTGAGTTTCCGAAGAAAGACACTGCGAAAAATTAGACAAAAAGAAGTGTTACAACTAAAGTTAAAACAAAAACAATTTGAGTGCGAGTACAAAGAGAAAAGAGCGGTTGCTCATACGCCATGTTGCCCGCTGAGTTTTTGTTTTTGTTTCGTTTTTATTTTATAACCATAAAACAGCAGGAAATAATTGCTTTAAACTGTAAATTGGATTATGTTATTTAAAATCATATTATTAGTTATTTAAGATTTTAGTTCAACAGGCTTTGGCTAATTTAATGGCAAATTAAAAAAAAATAGATTCTCTGGAATTGTGACAGTGTACAACAACAATGCAAAAATTCAAAGAATTCCGAAACAGTTGTGGTAGTGGGTGAGAGGGTGAGCGGGTGAGCGGGTGAGCGGCTGACTCAAAACAACAGACAGTTAGGCTTCAAACGAAATTCTCACTCGAGACACGAGAATCGACTCAGCGAGGAAAGCTTTTGCCGAGTAACAACAGCGCTGGCAAAAGTAGTTGGAGTCGAGGAGCCAAACCGTAAAGACGAACAGGCACCAACGTCGTCGAAAACGGAAAAAACGGATACAAATACAAAACCAAAAATTTTAATTCTAATTCAAATTCAAATCAAATCTAAACGATAAGTGTTTGCAGCACAATGCGAGCGGAAGACCGTGACAGGAACGAGCGCCGACATTAAACGGTAAAACAGTTAAAGAACGGAGCAGCGCAGCGCAGCGCAAAGCAACGCAAAGCAGAGCAGAGCATACGAGTACATGTAGATATACTTATATAGTATACACAGAAGCACCAGGGCAACAAACACAGAAGCAGAAGGAAAAATTAAAATGTGGAAAAAGGACGACAACCACGACGACGACGACGTCGCAGGCGAAAAGGTGTTGCAAACGAAAATCTGATGAAAAAATCGACAAAAGTGAAAAGATGTTTAATAGAAAACTCAACAACGATAAAATAGAAAAGAAATTCAATTTTTTTCCATAATGCCATGAAATTATACGAAAATATGTGAAAAAGTGAATTATGCGCGAGCGAGATCTGTAAAGATGTGTGAAGCAAGCTTTTTAGCTTTCCAAGAGTTAGTTGAAAAAGAAAGTGTGAATTCGTTTTCTTTTGGTTGGAAAAAGTTTAGCAACGCGAGGAGCTGTCAAAAATGGTCAAAACTTTAAAACGCAAAACGGAAAATTAACAAATTTGAATGAATAAAATTTTAATTGCTGCAGAAAAGTCGTAAAATTCCAACAACAAAAAAGAAAACCCTCAAAGCTACACAGGATATAACCTTGAATGGGTGCGTGTGTACTAGTAAAGCACTTCAAACATACAGTAAAAAAATTACAGTCGAAATGACACATGTCAAAATAAATATTTGACAGTGGAAGAAAACAAACGAACGAACTACAAAATTCACAAAATAAATTAATGAAAAATTAAGACGCAAAGAAACAAGAGCAGCACAGAAAAACGAAACAGTTCCTTTTTTTTCCATTTTTTTTTGTTGGACTCCACATTTTCTTCTTTTTGTTTTTGTTGCCTGTCGCCACCACACGACAACGACGACGACGACGACGACGACGAAGGATTTAAATGCGCGAGGAGCACGCAAAGCTAAGCAGAAATTTCTTCGATGACGCATTCCAGCAGAGCAGTAGGGCAGAAGGTTAAATTACGAAAGCGACAGAAGAATTTCGACAACGAACGACGACCGACCGACGACTACGTGACACTCTTATTCCGAATAGTCGCCGATTCGGAAACCGAATGTAAAACTCCTGCCGTTAGAAATGACAATGAGAGCGACAGCGACAACAACAACAACAAAAACAACTGTGAGCAGCTAGCAACAACAACAACAAGAACAAGAACAACAATAAATGCCTCCCACTGCTGCTCTGAATCCTGCTCGTATGGTGCTGTGGCCTCCTTATTGCTGCCGCTCTTGGTTAACGTGAACGTGGTGAATACGAATTCAATGAAGGAAGAAACCAGCGAAATATGCAAAATATACAAATACACACGCAGATGAGAAATAACATTAATACACAGGCAAACAGACAAACGGACAGACACACAGTCAGAAAAGCCACGAGACATATACGCAGAGCAGAGCCAAGCAGCCAGACAATTTGACAGACAAACGGACAAACGGAAGGCATGAAAAGTTTTCGTGAGTGAAAATCGTAAAAAAAACATACAAAATAAAATACTAAAAATTCTGTGAAAATGCAAAAAAAAAATATAAAAACGTGGAATTAAAATTCATTAAAAAACAACTACTACAAAATGCAGTAAGAGTTAAAATTTGCAGTTAAACAAAGAACTAACTTCAGCAATATGCAGTCAAAATGTGTTTAAAAACATAAATTAAAAATGGAAAACGTGAAATTTATACAAACAAATATTTCAACTTCGTTTAAAATTACTACAAAATGTAGTTAAAAATAAAATGTACAACAAAAAAGTGTAATTGCATACAAAATGTTAAATTGAAAAGAGAGTGTGAAAAAATAGCAACAATAAAAGTGCAGTGAAAAATATGAAAGCAAAAACGTTTAACTTCTCGGTTTGTTTTTTTAATTAAAACTATGAACTACAAAATGTAGTCAAAAATGGAAAACAACAACAAAAATCAAACAAACAAATAAAAATTTCAAATAAAGTTGCCACGGTAAATAACGGTTATTGATTGATTTCTAACAGTACACAGCGAACAAAAAACAAAACAGTAGTAATCATTTTTAATTTATTTATATCACACAGACAAATACATATGTTGGTGATATTTTATTCATCTCGTTACGATCCATTTACTACAATTTTCTGCATAATATTATAATCGGCTGACAATTGTCGAACGGATTCCAGAAAACTTTTTTTTTTTTTTTATTATTTATGGCCCTCACCCCCCACCCCCACATTGCAATTAATTCGATTTGTCATTCTCCACGGATTTCGTCGAGTCGGATGACAATTTTCCACGAATTCGTTAATTAAATATGTTGCATACTCGTTTGTATGTGCCTTCGCTTGTCACTTGTTCCGAGCAATTTTCAAAGATTTTTGACCAGATATTTGTATGTGGCGGCGGATTCGTCGATGAAGGCCAACCGATATCAACGACCTTCAATATAAACCGACCCTGACTAAAGCTAACGTCTACCAATCATGATGCACATACTCTTATTTGACTTGTGAAGTTGTTGTTGATAAAGGAAGGTTTACACTGCAAATTCGCTTCACTTGCTTAATTAGAACTCGAATAAAGCAGTTATGTATGTATGTATGTATATTGTTTGAATACTTCAAATTGGGATTCTTAAATGGAATTTTAATCTCCAAAGTATTCCTTTTAATAAACATGCTTTGCAAATGTTGTACAAAACATTTGACTTTTGTTATCATGTCCATTGAGCTCCACTGGGGTTCCACAATTGTTCAATTTTTTCCGGAAAAGGTGCACGTGGCGTCCCAATGTCCCAAAAAGACCTTTAAAATAAAGTTTTTACACCAAAATACTAAAATCTATGCTCTAGTTTAACACTTACAAATGCCAGGAGGCCGATGAAAGGTAAATCCTGAGACATTTTCTGTGTTCCTGTCCTACTTTCGAGAACTCATTTACATAGTAGTTTGGATATTAAACGTTTAGGGAACTAGAAGAAGTCTCCAGCCTCCAACTTGACTCCAGTTTAAAGATTTTCCAAACACGTTTAAATACCTGGATTAGTCAAGGATTCCAATGTGTGGGATTGTGTAACCTAACCTAAGACTTACAAAAATGTTATTCGCTGTGTACACCAAACGGTACTTTCCTCAGCAAACAGTCGCGTTAAAAATTATAATTTCATTCTAATAATTCTTGCAGTCAAAACGATTTTTAATAGAATAATGACAATTAATCGTTAATAACAGAAAGTACTAAAATATTCAACGCATCTTAACAAATAAACAACTACCAGCTACAACAACAACAACAACAACAACTACGACTACTACTACTACCACTAACCAAAGAAACTAACGTTAATTTTCTGCCATTTCGCCTAAAATTATGCTTGTGCTTTTTTGCTACTCTGCGTTTTCAGCGTCGCCGTCGCCAGTCTGCTTCGTCTACTACAAATGGCAATAAAAATAATACGACGAGTAAAAAGACGACGAAGAAGAAGAAGAGTAGTAGAAGTACGGCAACAAAAACATTAAAAAATTCACAAACGAAATAAGGAAACGGTATAACGAACGCTGGAAAAAGGAAAAAGGAAACAGCAGAAGCAGAAGCAGCCAGGCAGGCAGGCAGGCGAGTAGGCAAGCAGGAAGCCAGGAAGGACATTCCTGTCCTCTGTCATATTAGTGTAGTAGTGTGTGTGTGTGTTTATGTGAATGTGTGTACGCGTAAAGTAGACAACAACAAAAAGAACAAAACAGAAAAAAACAAAAAAAACAAAAAACAAAAAATCGAAGAAAGAAAATTAAATAAAATAAAATATATATCTGTGTATACCACTCCTCCGTACTATACCACGCAAACAGGAAGGAATCTCACAGTCGTCGTTGTCGCCGTCGCACACGCAGCAAATTAATGAATCCTTAGAATCTAAATCAGGTGAGTTTTTCGGTTTGTCACACTGTGTAACACGGTCATTAAAATCGTACAAAATTAATCGTTTTTGTGTTTGTTTTTTTCGAGTATCCCTTCGACCTCCATTTTTCATTGCTTTTATACGACTCAGTTTGTTATTGGGTAAAAGTTGCATTAACATGACGAAAACGTTAATTTAACAGTACGCGAATATTGAAAATGAGAACAAAGATATTAAATTTATTAAAGGAATACATTTTACAGTGTATTAAAGGCATTCGTTTACTTTACCCAGTTAGGTTCCTTAGCCAAAAATCTTTTATATTCATTCTATGTTTTTTTATAAACAATTCTAATTTAAACAAAAAATTCCACATTCCAAACTTCATCCTAAAATTAAAACATTTACATATCAAAATTTACTTTGAAATTGAAAGTATCTGCGGAAGCTCTCTCTGCCTAATTCAATCTGTGTAATGTTAATAATTTTACTTTTATATGAATTTCTGTATCTGTGTGTGTGTGTAAATATGCGTTTGTGTGTGTGTGTGCGTCTGCTTTAAGTCTGATATTTTCGCAATGGGGAAAATTACGCTTAAATAGTTTTCGCGTTGCGAAATTAACCCGGACGGTGCCATCAGACCGTTTAAGTCGCCTTCGCCGTCGTCGTGGTATACCCAAAAAATGGTAAAGACTCTTCACGCAGCCAACTCACAAACGCGACGTTAAGAAATTCTCTGCTTTTATAATTTAGGAGGCGCGTTTAAATATTCAATTAACATTTCGGCTGGGCGTGGTGATGGTGCTGCTATGTGTGTGCGTGTGTTTGTGTGTGTGCGCGCACAGCGATGGCATCAATCATGTCCTTGTGCTTTTGACATATCTGTGGCAATATGTGACATAATGGCTTAAGTTGACTTAAGCGAAATTTTAGTGATGTCAACTTTTTAATTATCGTTTATTGCACATTTTGTCAGTATTTGTTTTTTGGCAATTGAAAAAGACACACACACACAAACACACACACATTTTTATTCCATGAATATGCTTAAATGATTTTCTGTGAATGTCTGAAGGTAAACAGATTCGTTGAAAATTTAATTTCAACGTTTAGCTTTAATATTAAAAAAGAAAAAAATCAGATAACAAAATTTTTGTCCTGGTGGAATTATCGATGCAATTATTTTATAAACTTTAGCTTAGAATCGTGAAAATTTGGTTATACAATATAATCTTTAATAGTTACTAAATGGAAAATCTTACTAGAATATAATATTTGAATGGTTAATAGGAAAATAAAATACTTTTAATCTGCTATAAAGTTTTTGGTAATCGGATAATGAAAACCGAAGATATTTGCAGTGAAGTCAAACACCCAAAATATTGAATCTCTAAAATTTCCCGAAAACGGTTTTATTTCAAATACGAATTTGACTTTTTTTCTGAATCAGAATTAGGAATCAAATACTTTACCATGAAATTACAACAAAAATGAAAAAATAAATAAATATTATGTAGATTATACAAAAGTGAAAATCTAATAAGAATTCCGAGCAAGAAAATGTTCTCATATTTTCAGAAGTAGAATCTGAAATGGTTAAAATTCCAGTTAGCGGAAAATCAATTGTTTGTAGTTGCTTTTGTGTGACTATAAATGGAAATAATAAATAATTAAATCGCCCATACCCAGATAACCAGCTGGAGAACAACAGAAGACGCCCAACTAGAATATGCATATGAATACCTGCTCACGCTGTCGCTAGAAGTAGCTGAAGAAGTTTATGTACGAGTATTTGTGTCTGTTCCATTTTGGTCGAAACCGTGAAAACTAGGAAAACTACGAGAAGCACTGCCGCGCTTCAAAAATTAATTCGCAGAGGTTTTCCACTTTTCCTTTTTTTTCTGTTTTTTTTTTGTTTGTGTGTTCTTTTTTTTTGCTTTCTTCTGCACCATACGAAAACCACTTAAGGACAAATGACGATGTAACGAAGTCTTTTACACGGCACGGCGCCCCTTTAATGGGGTGAACACGGTTCGGAGGAGGCGGGTTAAGACATCGACTTTACCTTGCTGCTGCAGTGAGTTCAGGCGTTTTCAAGCAAAAGCCATTAAATCCTTTAATTACGTTCATAATTAAAGGATATTAAATTGATTCCGAAAGTATTATTATATTTTGAATGGCGGTTTTTATTACAACAAAAACGTTCTTTGGAGTACTCTTGAAAGCTTCAAAAACAGTTTTTTTCTTAATTCAACTACTTATCGATTTATTTCTTTGCTTATTCGTTGAAAGAAGTTTATTGAAAAAGTCCGGAGCTGGGTTTCCTAAAGTCCGACTTAAAGTCTAACCAAATCCCTAAGAATATTACCGAAGAATAGACCACCTTTCGCTTACAAAAGACGGACTTATCGGCTTTCCATTGATAGCAACTCAATTGGAGAAAACTTCTTCGAGTGGGTATCCGTTCACGTTTATTTACGTATCTCTGCGCCGCAAATAAGTTGTGAAGGTTTTCCTTTCGCTCCTAATGGCAGGGTTTCAGCTTCATAAATAAAAAAGGATTATTTTAGTCGAGTGCAGGAGCAGCAAACAAAGAATAGAAAGAAAGAAAGTAAGAATGTTGCTTAAGCGCGCGAGAAAAATGAGAGCAAGGTAAAAACGTTTCGTTTCGTTTTGAGTTCCAAGCAGGCGGCTACTAGATGTGCGGCGGCTGTGGCATGTGAGTAGTTGCTCCACCGATTGCTGTTGGTGTCGTTGTTGTTGTCGTTGTTGGGGCTTGCAGCTGACATTAGAAATTCAGTTCGAAGCCAGGTTGACATAGGCCACACTACACCACATGCTTTCCATCCTCAGTATAGAGTAATAACTTTCGTGACATGTCGCATTTCCATCTACCACAAATTTCTGAGTCATTTTTTTATCTCTCGTGCAAACGGAGTTCCACTTTCACGGATGACGACGGCCGCTTTAATGTGTTTCACACTGGCCAAAATTTGTTGTCCAAAGTAAATTAATTTGATTTGGTATTAAAGAATTTTTGTTCCCTTAAATCTTCTGAATGCGAAACAACGTGGCTTAATTACCATTTAAACGATTTTACATTTATTTAATTCATTCAAAAATTTTTTAAAGTTTAAACAAAAATAAATTACTTTGCTCATTTAACATCTCGTTGTGAATTCGGTCTTCTTTAACACTCCTATCCGGGTTCAACTATTTCTTGAGCGCTTCTACTTGGCCCTCGCACCGAATTTATAATCTTACTTACTTACATCATCGCCCACCGAATTTTGCATCGAACACTTCTTTCCCTGGAGCCTTCTTATCCAATCGAACGACATGACTAAGCCAGCACAGCTGCTGCTGGATATTATTTCGTTGAAGAGCTCATATAGCTCCTGGTTTGTGCGGACACGGTAGTCGTCGCCTACGCGATTGGGAAATTATTAATTACATTACCAATTATTCATTACGGTAGACATCGTTGATTTTAAGTAAAAAGACAGAGGCTTCATAAAAATGTTTCCTTCATCTGAAGGAGTACGTGGAGTACACTGCCAAGGAACGGTAACGTTTCCATTTGTAAAGGTGTACTACGAACCGAAATCGATCTAATTTATTCATATCTTAACAATGAAAACGTTTGGGCTTGATGTGAATTCTCTATTTTCGTGCTAAGGAGTTTTCTAATTTATGAAATCACTTTTTTGTGCGCTCGTCCGGAAAATACTTCCAAAAGCTATTTCAAACAAAAATTTGTACTTTTCAAAAAGTGTTCCGAATTAACCCACTTTGCTACTGCACATCCATTCCTACAATTTGTTTTCTTTCTTTCTTTTTTTCCTTCATTCTTTTTGCCCGCCTGTCGTAAACTTCCGTTTGTGACGTTAGTTCTTGTTGTGCGTTGTTGTTGTTGTTTGTGTTTTCATACGTTTTTTTTTCGACTACTTACTTTTTCTGTACATTTCTAGTTTTATGTTTTCATAGATAGATAAGTAGGTATGAATACAATAAAACGATGTTCGTGTCTAAATGTTTTGCGTGTATCTTTTAGTTTTTGTATTTTTCTGTTATTTATTTATTTACTTATTTGTTTCATTTGATTTGGTGTGAGCTGTTTTTCATACCACACCACACCATCCCGTCCTATCCTATCCTATTCGAGACATCCTTCCGTTCTTACATAAGTGGCATGATTTGGCACCCCTGGCAACTTTAAAAACTCGAAATTATTTGAGAATACTAACTATTTGGGTATTTAGTAGCGCAATTGTAGCAGCTGTCGTTTTGGTCGCTCGCTTGTTAAGTCAGTCAATTTAGAACCAACCTGTCAAACTGAACAGTACATTCAAATGTCAACAAGTCGATATAATCTTTTCATTCAAATTCATTTATTGGCAATGTTTTCTTTTAATTCTTCGCACAAATTTTGAGACTTCTGGGTCACCTAATCGAATTTCATGTGACACTTGTTTTACCCCACTAACAAGAACTCCCACAAGATTTCCATTGCGTACAACTGGGCTTCCAGAGTCTCCACTATCCGGATAATCGCCATATGCCTGGCGGTGAGAACGCACGTTGGAGTTATTAAACTGCCACCGCAAAACAAGTTACCGCCATTATAACCAAGGCTCACTATATAGGGAAACTTGTTTACTCTAGTTCTGTAACCGCCTGCGATTCTCGGTCTTATAACAGGCTCTGTCCTTGCACCAGAGCTGGTGGATACAACTGCCGCGAAAATTATGAGCAGATATAACCTTAACATTGTGGATATAACTTTAACATTTTTTCCGCGGTTATATACTGGAATGATACATATTTATTCTTGTTTTAAATAGATAAAATTAATTACTCTCTCACGTCGTATTGTCTCTTTACTGGCAATTATTTGAATTCACGTTTTTGCTTTTAGAATTGGCCATAATAAAATGTGATGTGCTGCCTCTGAGCCCAGCTAAAAACTTGAACCTTAAAAAAGTTTTTCTTCTTTTTTATTTAGTTTCCAACTTCAGTCGACAAATTCGACAATTTGGGCTACTCGAATTTATAAAATTATTTGCCAATTATTTGTGCCTTCGACGCACTGTGCCCCGGCACCATTGTGTGCCTGTTTTTCCTCGTGGTGCTTCATTAATATTTAATTAAAAAATCAATAGTTGACATGTAAAAGTCATTTTGTTTTCAAATTTTTTGTTTGTGTTATTCTTTGTTTTTTGTTGTTTTTTATTTTTATTTTTGTTTTTTTTTCGTTCGTTCGTTTGTTCGCTTTCATCTTTTTGTGCCGCATGTCGCTGGCGTTCTTGTGGCTTTTTCCATTTCTTGCCTCTTGTCTCTTTCCCTGCCTGTGCAACACTTAAATACCTTTCAACTACCACAATTTATTACGTTGCGAATATGTTATTGCCACGGCTTATATAGAGGGCGCTGCTGCTGCTGCTGCCGCTGCTGTTCTGTTCAGTTCAGTTCGGTTCTGTTCTGTTCGCTGTGTTCCACTTTGAAAAAACATTACAAGTCACATTATAATTTTAGCGAGATTTAAGTGTTACACACGAAAAAAGAAACGCAAATTCTTGCAAAGGAAACCCTACTCTACTCTACTTTATTTCGAGTGGCCCGCAGAAGTTGGTAAGATCAAGTTTTGCTGGTAACGGTGTAAGAGTGTCTTTGCATTTTTGAAAGTCGCGTTTTGAAAGTTTTTTCGAGCTTATAGTAAATAGCTCAGCTTTAGGATTAACATGCAATTTGTTTGTATTTTGCATAGTGAAAGGATATGATGATCCCTCATGTAATAGGAGCAGGTAAAATTGTACTTTTCCTGCATACTTAATTAGTGACAATAATGCATAATTAATTTTACAATCAAAGCTCTTCTTAATCACCATCCCTTAATTTGCACCGTATCTTTATATCATAATCATATATATCTCATCACACTCTCGTTATAATCATCATCATCTCAATATCATTTCAATGTTAATATAACTTTCGTTATTATTATTGATAGTAGTATTATCATCATCATCATAACAAACATTCTTTTCTTTAAAATTCTCTCATAGCATTATTATATTGATGATAAATCTCCAGGTTATACGACTTCTCGCAAATTTACTTTTACCTTTCTTAATTAGTCCTAAGGACCACTTATTAGATTCCTTAGTTCAGTTTAAAGGTCATTCTGTAGTATTTAGTTTATATATTCTGCTGGAGAAAATTTTTAAAATAATTTATTCAACTATTATGGATAAATATTTCTGTTTTCGGAGATCCTGAAATCAAATAAAAATACAGTTATCTTTTATATCAACTTACTTTAATTTGTATCCTATACAAAACACACTTTTGTCTGTCCGTATGTGTTCTCCGGGCGCTTAAAGTCGTAAATTAAATAAAAATGTATTGTAATTGATATCACCTAGAAGATTTGTATTTACCATTGACATAGTAATATAATATCACTGACAAAAGTGAGCGTGATCTGATTATAGCAAATAATATTATCAACATTGAAAAGTAGACAGGCATAAAAATAAAATAAAATTTTCACCAAAACGACGTGGGGTATTTTAATATTAACATAACCAATTGACTTCAACAGAAATTTATCGTAGTTATAAAAGTTGTTCTTTACTTTCATTTTAACATTAATATAAATATTTAATATCTATTTGATATCATTGAGTTATGACTAATGTTCATTTTGAATTCTAGACCTGACTTTATAAATTGATATGCTGTTTGGTTATTTGTACATTGTGTCTTGTAGTTTTCAAAAAGACATCAAGACTTTTTTTTACAACAACCTAATAAGCGGTATTGCCTGCATTTAAATTGCGCGTAACATGTTCCCAGCTGGGCTTGAACCTCAAAGTACAATGTTCAAATCCATGGAGAGCTCTTCTTCAATAACAGAATTCTAATTTTATTGTTTTTCGTCTGTCCGTCTGTCTGTCTGTCTGTCTGTCTGTCTGTCTGTCTGTCTATCTGTCTATATGTCTGTTTGTTGGCGTACATACAAAAAGTCTTTGAAAATGTTCTCCAAGGATATATTGTTACAATTTGTACGACATGCTCGCTCATTGTTTCAACTTTGCCAAATTTATTTATTTCGTTTTGTTTCTTGTGCTTTATGAAATTTTTTTTTAAGTTTGCATTTAGACGCAAGGGCACACGGTGCCGCAGCGCGTCGCAGCGCATCGCATCACAGTCACCACTGCATAAAGTTGTGGCGGCACTAAAATTCTTTATGATTTATTTTGTGCACATTTCTCAACATTTTGTTTCCAAATTGGCAATGGAAGCGAGCGAGCGAGCGAGCGGGCCGCCATTGCAATGAAAGCGTTCCGTCTGTTCTCCTTCGCTCATGCAATATAGAAAAATCACTAATGTAGGCCAATAGAATTCAAATTGTTTCCGACCAAAAATAAACAAAAACCAGCAAGCAAAGCTAAGCAAAGCAAGTCAGCCAGCCAGCGAGCCAGCGAGCCAGCAAGCTGGCGAAAAACATAAGCATAACTTAATTTACACCGTTTAGGGTAAATGCGAGGCATAAATAATTCATTATCATTTGTGGGTAATTTCGAGCGAACAATTTGGCATCCATCGCTTTTGATGTTGACGATGCAAACTTGATGTTGTGACTTGTTGCATTTCGACGACGACAACGACAACGACGACGTCGACCAAATTTCGATGCCAAATAATGTGGTCGGACGTTTTTAATTTGAAGTCACCATTGTGCTGGACGCGTGGTAATTTATGTATGTACGAGTATTACCAACAAACAGCGACATCTGAAATCACGAAAGTAATATGAAATTGATACTTGTTTATGGCTTCCAATTACTTTGCTGATCGTTTAGGGAAAGGTTTCCCTGCCCGAGGTTGTCCTAATCACCATTACATGGTTGGCATATTTAGTCAGGCTTAAATATTTTTGCCAATGGATCATTTCGGTCCTAAACTTATATCTGAAGTATATTGAAATGATTTCGTGCCTTATAAATTTTGTTCAATGAAAATGCTAATCGCAATTTCTTGACGTCTAGAGTAATAATCGCTATTTCCTAATTAAATTCAAGCCTAACTAACAATTTTGGTTTTTTTTCCGTTTTTTTTTTCATTCCAAAACAAAATAGAGTCTAACTTGTAATGCGCCTTGGGGGAGGCGGAGTACCATACGACGGCGACCCCCCGACAATGAGCGCAGCTGGTAACGACTATGCCGAATTATGCGATCTTGGACCTTCGCGATGGAGTTCACGCGGCTACTATCATGCACCACCGCCAACAGCGCACAGTTCTTCCCTGCATCCTAGCGTCATTGGACATCAGCAACAGCAGCAGCAGCTACACCACCAGCAGCAGCATCACGTCGCGGGCACTTCAGCGGGCCTGGTTGGTTCGCATCATATGCACCACGGCGGCAGTGCCGGTATTCCACTCGGCTACGATCCCGAAGACATTGGCGCCTCATTTGGCATGATAAGTCCACCGCCGGGCTTAAGCGGCAATCCTTACGGCGTCAGTACTTCACGTCACATCGCCGGCGGCGTTGGCGTTGGCAATAGCACAAGTTCATTGCGAGGCGGACGCTCCGGTCTTTATTATTCGCCACCAGGCACTTCGTATACGATTGTTGAGCGGCCACATTCGCCGCACTACTACTACAACACGGCGGGTGTACCTACAAAAGGCGGTTCGCTGCCAGGACGCGGTTCCGCGTATCTTTCAACGGCATCGCCCACAAGTCATATGACCGCAGCGGGTGGCGGAGGCGGTGCACTGCCGCCAAGTTCATCAGGTGCGAGCACATCGAGACATGCGGCGGCACACCAACATCATGCAGCGAACGGCGTCAAGAAACGTGCAATATCGCCGGAGCAGGTATTGCGCATGTTTGGCTCGGCGCCCCAATCGACTTCAGTTCCTACTAGCAGCTATCACTATACGAATGGCACGCCGCGCGAACGGACGACGGGTCGACGGAGTCCGGCCAGCAGTCCGCCATCGACGACACATCAGGTTGGTTGGATGCGTTGACTCCATTTAGACGGTTTATTTTTTGACATTTTGTTTTTTGTTTTGTTACAGATCTATCGCGATCGAGATCGAGATCGCAGTATTAGTAATATTCATGAACTATCCACGCGAACCGTTGCCATGTCACGTGATCAGCACATCGATCATGGTTTCGGGATTTGTGTTAAAGGAGGAAAAGACTCAGGTAAATAATGAAGAAGGAGGAAGAAATAAGTTTGGTAATTTAAATAATCTAAAAATATGTGCAATACAAAAGTGCATTCAATATTTGGAATTAATACGAGTACACTGAAAAGCACTCCGTAGTAAAAGAGTAGAACTGTTTCAAAGTCCGATAATATGGCAAAGTTTCCGTATCTTTACCTTTTTTTTACTAGAATCCAGGTAGACAATTATTTTAGAGAGATTTACTTAAAGAGTTAAAGATTGTTCTGATCAGAAAATCGAATTTTTGTTTTTAGAGGTTTAAGAAAAATACGAAAAAAATTTCCAAATATATTTTTTCATCAAATTTGATCATTGAAAGTGGCTCTCTCCATATCCCTCTCTTTCTTTATACATCATTATACCTCTCACTTAGAAACATTTTCAAAACAAAGAATTCACATTTATTCCCTTGAACTTTAAAGACTATGCCCACATATGTGCGATATTTCCTGTCGCTGCCATGCTCCAGTGGCAGCACCAATAAAGTGTCTTTTACTTATGGCCGGCCATTGTTAACCGTAATTGTAGAATTTATTTATAGTGCTAAACGACGTAGGTACTTTAAAATCGATAATATCTATTATTATGAGTACAAGCCAAACAGCGGTTTGGTTGGTACTACAGCGAAATTGCCCCAGACCACGCAGGATCCAATAAAAGTGGCATTTAGTGACAGCCATTGTTCAATGGCGGAAAAAAACCCGAGTGGGCATCTCCCATTGTTTCTTTTAAAACATAATTTAATTGAAAATGGCTAACACTGATAGTCAAAGTATATTGATTATATATATACAAATATACATTATATAAGCCATCTAATTGGATAAAGGTCAGTTAGATAGTTTTCTGAAATATTAGATTTAAGTTTGTAAATTTTAGGGTATAAAAGAAAAAAATATTTGATGGCTAGTTTTTATTTTTGAATCAAGAAATATATTTGGTCCAAAAAAATTTATTTGAATTAAGTAGTAAACTTAATTCTTCTCAACAATGGAAAATCGTTGGGCATTTGTATTTGTTGTTCGATTAACATTATTTTGCATAATTAATTAAAAACTTAACCACTCGTTCTACAGGATTAGGTGTATATATCTCACGCATCGAAGAGAATTCGGTGGCCGAGCGTGCGGGCTTGCGTCCAGGTGATACAATCCTAGAAGTGAACGGCACACCCTTCACTTCAATCAATCACGAGGAAGCGTTAAAAGTGAGTATCTGCCGTCTGCCATTGTCTGTCAATTAATAAAAATCATCATCTAACACACACACACGCACACATACACACTCACAAGCACATGCACACGTACATCTGCAAAAAATAAAATAAAATAAAAACACTCGCACACTTTTGCATTGAATTTGAAAATATTTAAAAGCGCTAGAGCACTCGAAGGGAGCGTTATAAAGTCTGTCGCATAGTTGCCATCATCGATACCATCGACGACATCTTCGAAGTTGCCAACGTAATTTTATTGTACACTTTATTGATTTTTAATGCGATTTGCATTGCATTTTTACGCGATGGTATTTTAGGCGCTTGCCAGCCAAACTTCATACACAATGACACAATCGCACACTCTTACATATATATTTACTTATATTATATATAAATATGTATATACAATAGAATGGTTTGTGTGACGAGATGTAAAATTAATATGACCAAGGCTTTAAAGAAAATTTAGATTTTCAAGGAAAATTTAAACAAATCGAGAATTACAAATTCGAAAGTTAATTGGAAAAACTTTCATTAAAAATTCAATTTATACTTATGAAAGTATCACTATTTTACTTAAAAAGGTACAATAATGCGAACTCACTTTCCATATATTAGCGATACTCATTTAAACTCATAAATGCCTCGTATACCTGACAAATATTTACATCGTATATCAGCTGTTTTTATTATTCATTCTAAAAGAGGTTTAGGAGCAGCTTACAAACTTTTCAGTCAATTTTAGTGTATAAACCTCACATGTTTGCAGTGTTGCCATCGTTAAGAAAAATGATATAAGAATTATCTATAAAAGATTATGATTGGAGTCAGTTTTTGACAATCGATGTCATCACAGTCACCTGTTAATGTCGTAACAAACCTAGAATGTACATTTGCGCTTCAATTAAAATTTTTTTGAAGATCCTTGATTTCAATATAGCGGAGTACCCTTTTCTATCGCAGTGCCAAATATCTCGTAATTATTTTATTACTTCAAAGTGGCTTCCGAGAGTAATTTTGAATCTATTATTTTACATATTTAATAAAATACGAGTGCGTTAACTGATGGTGGCACTCCCACGACTGATATACTAAATAGGTTTTCAGTTCTTGTAAGTTACTGAACAACTTAATAGCTCAAATAATTGGAGAACAATCACAAAAGGCGACAGACACCTCAAATGCGCCTTTTTCAATAAATTCCAATTTCGAATTACCTCCTCTTCCTTTATATGTGGAAAGCCTTTTGAAGCTTGTCATAGACAGTTTTTTTTTATGAACTATAATGAAATTATAGCTGCAGGAAATTAAATAATTGAATAAAATTTATTTCTTTGTTCTTCAAACAATTATAAATATATTTAAATTATTTTAAACTTGATAATAAATTATTATGCAACTCGAATGGTCATCATAAATTTAATCATAATTAAGCATCACATCTTTAAAACATTTACAATACATTAAAAAAAAACAACAATTGCTACTCACAATAAATAAATAACTCATAAATTCTTCGAATATAATTGGCAAAACAAAAACAAAAAAGAAAAGAATTTACACCTTATAACACTTTAATACACGATGAGAAAAAAATTGGCAATAGATAAGTTTAATTTTACCTTGATATTTTTTCGAACTTATTTTTCTTAGTATCTACTTAGTTTTCCGTTATTTTTTTAAGAACTTTTAACAGTTTTATTTCTTTTCCAATTAATTTGTTTAACAACTTGACTGGGAAAAATATAAATAAACCAACAAAATAATTATTCAGCTTTGCCAGGGGAGTTTGATTCACTTATTGGGAGTAATTTCAATAATTTAGACTCACATTCGATTAGTTGCAGAGAAACACTTTTTAAGTTTAATAATAATTATGATATCATATAATATAATTACTATAATATTATAATAATTGTTAATATGATCAACTTTGTCTATATGGAAAAAGTTAACTGAATGGGCTCAAAGGACTTGCAACATTCTCAGAAATGTCTCAATTCACTATGAATGAAACACTTAATTCTATGCATATATAATTTCGACCGGCTGCTACCAGGTCTTCTTAATTTTGCACACCTATTGCACACACACTCACACCGCTACAAACAAATACACTGTCTGCTAATATTTATCGTACACGCCAAACGCACCGACCAAACGCACTTAAGCTAACGCTTCGAAATTAGTTTTTATTTACGCCTACTTTTAAACACGCCCCGTCCGGTTTTTGCCCACTTTGAGTTGCCCCCATTTGATCCATTTTCGTAGACTCTTTTTCTTGTTGCTTGACTTTTGATTTTTTTGTTTCATTTTGGTTCGATTTTCTTTGCTGTACTCGTTACTCCTCCACCATCCTACTATTTCTTTTTTCTCTCTGTTTTTGTCTCCTCCTCTTCTATTGCCATATTTTTTTCTTAAACGCAGAGATGTGTGCAGATACTGAAATCGTCACGTCAAATCAGTATGACGGTGCGTGCGCCCCCCACTATGAATTCGACCGCACCGTTACACGGTTTTGGGCCACCCTCGCGCGATCCGATGTACGCCTCGATGCCGCCTCTGCTGCCGCAACAACAAGGTGGTGCGGGAATGCCGCCGGGCGCGGCTGTTCTGCCATTTCGTCAGACATGTTCCTGGATGGACCGGCACGGTAGGCCCGCCTCGCCACCTATGGAATACGGTGGACGACGCCACGATCGACGTGACAGGTGAACGCTAATGAGTATACATTTAAAAGAGATCTGATTCGATAACTCATATATTTCTTTAATATTTTATATAGCTCTCCCGTTGCTCGAGATTACCGGGTGCGAGAGGTGGAGCTGCACATCGAACCGGGTCAGTCGCTGGGCCTAATGATACGCGGCGGTGTCGAATACGGACTCGGCATTTTTGTGACCGGTGTCGATAAGGACAGCGTTGCTGATCGTGGCGGTTTAATGGTGGGCGATGAAATACTCGAGGTCAACAATCAATCGTTTACGGACGTGACGCACGACGAGGCTGTCAGCCAGTTGAAATACCACAAACATATGACGCTGGTGCTACGCGATGTGGGCAAAGTGCCACACTCCTGCACATCGATCGAAATGGAGCCTTGGGATGCGTACAGTCCGACGGGGACGCGGTAAGTTTGATCTCAGACCACATTCAAACGGATATTATATTCAACCCGATGTTTTTTTATATATTCGTATAGAGCTCGCCGAAAAGGTCAAATCGCCGCGATGGTCGAGGAGAAGGCTCGCACTCTCCTGTCACGCGAACAATTTGGAAGTCTTTCGTATTATATTAACGACTATAGTACGAAAGCAATAACCATAGATGCCTTTGTTGCCAACTTATTAGAACTGTTAGATACATACGAGAAAGTAAGTGACCGAATCCATACGTTCGAATTATCTTAAAGGATAAGAAATAAATTTTGTTTATATCTTTACATATCGTAGCATACATTAGTGACTGAATTACGTGAACTCGTGTACCCCGAAGATCGTGCGAGATACGATGAGCTTGTCTATCGGAGAGATCGTGATCCGTACGCCTTGGAGAGACATAGGGTAAATATTTCATTTGAACAAGATCGTTTCTAGGAGTTGGGGGACCAACAAATTTGCAAGGGAAAAGAGATGAAAAAAATCTAAAATTATTTAATTAACACCTTTTTTTCATTTTTAAACAATTTAAAGTTTACTTTATATATTCATTTTAAAAGTTTGTTTATTAATTCTGAATTTTCTTTGGGAAACAATTGAAAATTGATCTTCGTGAGTTTATAAGTTATTAAAAAGTATTTGAATACCGAATAATTGAAACGAATAATTTTTTAATTTAAATCGATAAAAAAGGTGATAATAAATCGAAACTATTATTAAATTTATTTCCGTTATGCAGTTTCAATGTTTTAAAACATTTAAATTTTGTTTCCTTTGCAGCGTAGAGGAGAATCCGCACGTGATCTGCCGGTAAGCTTTTTAGAAGATTTATTCTACGACACAGACACTATTTACTTATAAAATACCTACATGAATATGGAAGACTGTATCTTCTAAACTATACTTTACTGTACGCATGTTAACTGTCTATTATAATCAAAAAACTAAACTTAACTAAACTAAACCGAATTACTAAATACTAAACTTTAGTTATTTTTAAGTTCGAATTGAATTTAATTTCAATGTACACTTTCTTCTTAAATGTTGTTCTTTTTCTTATTCTTCTTATTGTTGTTGTTGTTGATGTTGTTGTTGTTGGTTTGATGATGTGGTCCTTTTTGTGTTAATCCTTCTTGTTGTCGTTTAAAATATACAAACAAATTATTTAAATTATTTAAATTAAGTCAAAATCAAAAAATGAAAAATGAAACACTGAAAAACAAACGAACCAAATATGAGAATTTGTGTTTGAGTTCAATTCAAGTTGAACTGCCTCGAATGCAGTTCAAACTGAAATTAACTTGAAACATATTTACGCATAAGCAAACACTTACACACACTAACCAACACACACACACACACGTAAAAAAAGATACAAATGTTATATTATCATAAATAAAACTAGTTTCTCTCTGTGTAGTTTTCATTGTTACAAATCGAGTCCTACTTACACTACACTACATAGAAATTACTTACTTTATTCCTCAACTCTGTTAATCGTATAACGTAAAGCATAAAACGAATTGTTAAATACAACCTTGTTAATTGTTACAATTTAGTATTTATTAAAAAAAAAGTATTTAAACTTACAACCTACTCCTCCAGTTGCATGAACAAAAAAAAACCAAACAAAAAAATAAGAAGAATCCACTTAACACTTTTAAGAACCAAATAAGCAGTTCAATAAAGCTTTTCGACTTTGAATTATTTGAAAACGAACTTAACGAATCTTTTAATTCCCAACATTTTAGTGTGAAAAGTTTAAGTGTAGAATCAACTAACTACTTGTAGATCTGCAACATCGAATGTCAATTTTTAATCACCGCTTTTTTTTAAATGACTAAATTAATTATTCAACAATTTTTTGATGTCATAAGGACTTTAGGGGTACACTCAATAGAATCAAAAAATGCATCAATCCATTCACACAAGTCAGCACTGGTAAACTAAAATTTAGTTTAGTTAAATTAGTTAAAATGAATTTTTTAAATTGCTTAATATCAAAAATAAAGGTAGAATTAGTATAAAGAAGCTTTAAGCTTTTTAGATATTTTTACAAATGTATTCAGGCGAACTTAGTTTCAGGTGTAAAATCGTTTTGATTTTAATTATGTTATGTTCACTATATACAATATTTCTCGGTTTATGGTTTAAAGCTTTTATTTATTTGGAGATTGAAGCTTTTGTTAAACTTTTTAGTTTTCTGCTTTAAGTGTATTAAAATTATTGGAATATCTTTATGTAGCTTTACACCGTTAGAACTTCAACTGATTAGGGTCGTTAGAATTGAAAAAGTGAGGATCTCTACTGTCTCGAAAATAAAGCTTCTCAGACCCTTCAGCTGTCAGATATTTTAGCTTTTAAAGAGTTAGTTTTCTTTAGCTTTAAGCTATTTGAATTTAATATTTTTGAGTTTTTAGCTTTCTAAAGCTTTGAACTTATAAAATTTATAAATAAACGACAAAAGTTTATATACCTTGAAAATATCGAAAGTATTTTATAAATTAGACGTGCAGGAAGCGTAATTATTATTTTTGTAGAATTATTTCACATATACCGATTTGATCACCATCACATCACCACTTTCAAAAATCTAACGCTAACACCACCAATGCACAATTTCGAAAAAATAAAAAAAATCTAGTATATATAAGATATTTTGTATGATATTGTATTACGAAATTTCTAACATTAACTAAGCGCAAGCCTCACCTAGTAAATGCACCAAAGAGAAATATATACAAACATACAACAATATTTTCTGAAACGAGCTTTCTCTCCAACTCGAAAACAACTTTAGTAGAATTGTTTTGCAATAACAAATTGGCACAACTTTAAGTATGAAAAAAATGAAAATTCGAAAGAAAACAAAAACAACAACAAAATTCTGAGCAGTTTTGTTTGTACTTGAATGCCATTTAACGCAGGTAACCGACATCGATTTGGAAGTTAGCGCTGCCTCTGGACGCAGTCCATCGTCCGATTCTGGGCTCGGGATGACAGTGACGGACATTAAAAATCGGTACAACAACTTTTTAATTAACGAGAGAATTTCAGTTAAATTACAACTTCTTAAATTTAATTTTCTTTAATATTTGCCAATTTTCGTGAATTTCTGTTTGTAATAAAAAAAAAACAAAACAAAAAACCAAAAAAAAAAACCCATCGACATTAGACCCGCACAACAATTGCCCTATCGGCCGATGTCGGCGGGACCCATCCTGCATCGCTCTCATCACTATCACCATCTAACGCCATCGCATCCATCACAGCATCTGCATCACCCACAGCCACATCTGCATCCGACACAGTACAGCCATCATTCATCGCTGCGTCATTTGGGTGGCAGCGGAGCAGCATCGGCGGCGGCAGCGGCACGTTCGATCGGCACTAACACGCCCGCTAAACAAGCGTTTTACGCGGATAACAATTCGTCGACGACGGCAGCGAATATGAAAAAAATTTATAATGACACGGGCGATCAGAACAGACGTCGTTCAGACAATCATCAGCACGATCAGCAGGTGACCAAAAGTTCATTAATTTTCAAATACAACACTTTGTCGCGTGAGCTCTTATCTGTCCTTGTGTGCTTCACTGACATTCATTACAAATGGAGAATATCTGTAAAAAAGAATTTCGCAAAGCAAAAGTTTTGGTCCTTCAAGCAATTTTTTTTTGTTCAGATTTATCAAAAATTTCCCAAATTTAAAAATATTCTTTTTTTATAAAGTGGAATTTTACTTCTTAATGGAAGTTATATCAGTTTTTTTTTAAACAAAAGCTTTATTAAAAGATTTACCAAAAACTGAATTTGAAAATATTTAAAATTTATTATATTAAATGTTAAAGACAATTTTCGGAATAATTATTTTTTTAAGAACAGAATTTTGGATTGGGAACAGAGCTTTTTCACTATTGGGAACAGAGTCGCGTAGCAAACTTTGGTTTTTTATTTGTAACGCTCACACGGATTCATGTAAATGATAATCGTCGAAGTCTGAGTCGATTTAAAGTTGTCCGTCTGTTTTTCCGTCTGTCTGCCCGTCTAAGCCGCTATTTCAATTTGGTATGTAAGCTTCTAAACTTCAAGTTCAAAGATGAGTAAAATCGAAAAAACAATTTTCTTTAAAAGATATAGAATAAATAAACTTCTGCAAAGCCCAACATATTTCACTTAAACAAATTGAACTAATTTCGTTTTACAGAACTTTGCCATTTTCAAATTATATATTGCCTAAATTTCACTGAGGGGTACTTTAAGCACAAGCTTATAAACTGAAAACCTTGAGCATATTTTTCCGATAATTTCCATCAAATACATTTTTAATAATACATGGACGGAGCACCATCTCAGTCAAGCAATATTCACTCAAAGACTTTTTTCTTATTAAACGCACTTTTTTCACTCAGTGTAGTGTTGCGAGTATGTTTCAATTCACTTAACAAATGCAAAACGTAATTTTCCACATATTTGCATATTTGCATATTTTCGTGTTTAGTTTTTTAAGTTTTACATTACTCAAGTGATTGGGAACGTATGCACAAAGTATGTGAACACTTACGAGTATTTCCGTAGTGATCACTTAAAAGCTTTATTATTGGTTTGCCTTTTTATACATATCCAATTATAAAGCTTTCACTGTGATCACTGTTAAATTAAGTGTTCCGAAATTTTATGCATTCGGATCAATTTTCTTTAAAAGAAATAATACATAAAAAAATTATTTGACACAATTGGCCGATTTGAAAATTAACAAATTCTGGACATTCCAACTTTAAGATTAGATTTCTCTCCAAGTATTTCACCATGAGAGACAAATAAGAACTCACGTCGAAGTTTCGTCTTAAATTTCCTTTTTTCAACTTCAACTCTTTTCCTCACTTCAGCTACACTAAAAAGTTATTTTTTCTACTTTCGAAACCCTTTCGTACTATTTATGCTATATACAATATGTATGAATAACTAAAAACGCTCTTCACCAAGACTTTAACTAGTTTACATATCTCAGTTTTACTCTTCCTTAGCACTTTCGTTCGAATACTTAATCGAGTTATCATCTATCACAGTTAATATACAATATGAAAAAATATTTTATGGACTACCATAAAACCTATTTGTACCAAGTATCAATAGCTTAAAAAGCTTGTAAGCCAAAAATTGACATTCGAATTTTGAAGCGCGCGTCGTCGTTTGTAGTGAAACTCTAGGATAGTCGTTGTTTTCTTAGGATGTAAACCTTCTGGTAGCCGAGTTTTTCTTGTAACCGTATTTTCTTTTCTTCTTTTTTTTGCTCTAAGTAACTCTACGTACTTTTCTTTGTGATGGTGATGGTGTGTGTGTCAGTCTTATATTTCGTTGTGTTGTGCGTGTTTTATTTAGTTTTTTCTTTTTCGTTTTCGTTTCCTTTTTCAAAATTATTCTCTTAAATGTTGTTTGATTTCAGAAATTGTTTAATTGGCGTAATTCTGTTGTAAAATTTTGTCTTAAAAAGTTGTTTTTCTTTTAGAAATTGGTTTTTATACTCTGGTGCGAATATGTTTTTAAAAATCAAAACTTCCAATTTTTTTCCGTTTGCTTTTTCTGTAACGCTTTGTGGAACGGTGTAGGAATACGGCTGTGATGACCATAGGTCCCGAAGAGGCAGTGAAGCTCAAATACCGCATTCGGAATACGAACAGGATGGGGTGAGTACAGAATCGATTAGAAACGCTCAACAAAATAAGGTTTCAATATTAAAAACCGATAATGAGCTTTACAAATTGAAAAGCTTTAAGAAAGGTTTAATCTATGCAACAATTTTAAGTCCACATATTATTAGAAACTTTATTAAGTTCAAAGCTTTTAAAAGCTTTGCTTTATAGAAAAATTTAAAGTCAACATATATTCAACGTATTCGTATACAGATTTAATATGAAAAGTTGATACAAAAAATTAAATAATCATAAAAATTACATTTCGCAAATACTCGTAAAAAAAAACCACTTAACCTAAACTATGCTTTTTGGTACCCTCCCGCACCCATTCTATATACTCGTATATAAACTTGTATATATAAATACATATTTATATATTTAGTTATATGTCTAAATCCAGATTGGTTTTGCAATCATCTGGCTGCTCTCTACATGTTGTTGTGCAAAGACGGTCGAAATTCATCCGTAACGCTGGATGGAAATATCCGTGGGCGTGTGGTCACTGTGACTTCAGCAGTTGCCGGTAAGTGATAGTCACGTGGCGGTGTAAATGGGCGCACAAAACAATGCCAACCGGCGGTGGGCGGACTGCCGTTCGGTTCGTATTTGGGACGCGGTATTCGCAGTTGTTTGATTTCAGTTAAATACGATTCCATTTTTGTGGTTATGGAGATATCCTGAAATAAATAGAAATGGTAAAATATTTTTTGTTTAGAATCACGATATTCATAAAATAAACAAACAAAATTTTATAGAAATATATATAAGTACTACTATGTGATTAGACTTAATTTTTGATCTAACCAAGCTAATAAAGCACTGAGATTTTTGAAGCTTTAAGCTTTATATTGTATAACTTTCAACTTTTTTAAGCGTTAATATTTTTGTAGCTTTAATAAAGCTTAACTCTAAATCTTTAATTTATGTATAACTCTCGATAAATTGTTAAAGCTTTAAGCTTTAGTTAAATTTAATTTTGAATAAGAAGTGGAACTTTAAGACTTACGCAGCCATAACTGATATAAAATGTTGAAAAAAACTCAATAATGTGTATGTATGTATGTATGTATGTATGTATGTATGTATGTATGTATGTATGTATGTATGTATGTATGTATGTATGTATATATGTATGTATGTATGTATGTATGTATGTATGTATGTATGTATGTATGTATCTGTGGCAATTTAATAAGGAAATCTAAAAGTGAAATAAATGCAATTACAATAACAATTTGCAATCAAAGTCGATTAAAATTATTCAAGACACACACAAATGCATTTCTTTCTTTCTTTCTTTTCAACATTTTGTAATTCGATTAGAAAATAGAAACTAAAAGTTCGCAACGGCCACAGCAGCAACGCAAAGTGAAAGTGAAATTTCCACACAGAAAGCGAAAAAAAAAACACAAACAAACAAACAAATCAAACGGAAAATGCAAAAAAAAATGTATGAAAAAAAGTATTGAAAACAAAAAAATTAAAAAAATTGCAAAACGACGCGAATTGAAGCGCGCGCAAATTTAAAAATGTTTAAACGATTGGTAACGCGCTGTGCCGCACCTCACCTCACCTCACCGCGTCGCACCGCACCGCAGTAAGCGTTACAATTGCGATAATTTCCGCAGCGATGCATTGCAGCGGAAAATACGATGCAACAGTTTTTCCGGTTTAATTTGTTGCTGTCGTCGTTGTTGTTGTTGTTGTTGTTGCTGTAGTTGATGTTGTTGTTACTTTGCATGCGCTTAACATGGCCATGTTGATTTTGGCCAACATTGAATCGTGACTATGACGCGATTTGAAGTTCAATGTAACTCTGAGTCTTGTTGTGAAAAAGTGGGCGTGACATGACATTGGTTAGCTTAAAACGCGGTGATTAATTGCTAACGGTTTGCCTCCGTTTTTTTTTTCCTTTTCGATTTTTCGCTTTTGTTTATTTCACACGTCTATTTCGAAATGGATATGGGAAAGCCCCCCGAATCATGCGCTGTAAAACAAAAACAAACATTTAACCCTCTCGTGACTGAACAGAAAAATGAGAATATTTTTACTCCAAGATTTGTTCTTTATTTCAGTACTTTTATTTTTATGAAAAGTAAAGAAAACGCTTGGCTAGGGGTCAATTATAACCCGTTCTTGGGCATTAGATATTTGTTTAATTGTTTGTTTAAAGTCGCCATTTTTGCTATATATATCGATATATACTTAACTATTTAGTTTACTAAATTTTTAACAAATTTCGAGCACAACTTAAAAATTTAAATATTTTTGATTTTTTTTTAACAATTTCTTAACATTTTATTTCGCGCTCGTCAAGGGTTAAAGCGAAAGGTGCAATCACAAAGTAGGCCTAAACCTAAAACTTGCATAAACTGACCATCGATCTGCTCGTCTGTCTGTCTGTCTGTCTGTCTGTCTGTCTGTCCGTCTGTCGGCTTGTTTGTCTGTCCGTATCTTTCTTTTGCGTTTTTAGCGCTTTCGTCGCCGCGTTGACACCATTTCGCGTGAGCGCGCGTCGTCAACCAGTTTTCAAAAAAGTGCACAATTTACAACACCACGTCTGTCCGTTTGTCCACCCGTCCGTCCGTCCGTCCGTCTGGCTGTCGCCCAGATTAATGCTTTTTTTCTGTTTTCTTTATTTACTTATTTTTGTGGCTTTGATTGTAAAATGACGTCCAAAGTAGCGCGTCTTTAAAGTGGGTCATTAGAGAAACGTACTGAGCTAAGGTTCCTATTTATGTTTACCCAACTCACATCGCATGACCAAAGTTACTCTCCGTCTGAGTGGCTTTCAAACAAAAGCCGGTAAATGCAAAGTTGCAATCATTGTCAAACTCCAGACTACTTAACATTTCTGCTAGACTTAACCGTTTATGCTCGCAAGCACTCTAAATGGAAAGTAAATTATAATTCAAGTGAATGTTGTCGCTTTGCCGCAATTAAGGAAAAAAACCGAAGCAACAACAGCCAGCATCAACATCTGACAGAGAGGTTGGCAACAATGGCGGTGCGGCGCATTGCGCATGCGCGCCCGCGTTCGTTCGTTCGCTCGTCCACTCGATCGTTCAGACTTGTTGCTGTACTTTTTGTAATGATTACCGCCGCCGCCGCCGCCGCTGAGAGCGCGTACAAAGAGAGTGTGGCCCAAACCAGTTGGACAATTTTTATTTGCTTTTGAACGCGAGAATTGTGCGTTTTGTACTTTTTGTTGTTGTTGTTGTTGTTGCGTTTAATTCGTAAAAGTTCGTGGAAATTTTTGAGAATTTTTGTACAAAAATTTTCTTTCATTTTTGCTATGCGCTGCGTTTTAAAAGAAGTTAAGTCCAGCTGACAGTTTGATGCTATGACGATATTTTACTCATTCCGTTGATAGCTTTCTTAGTTTTAGAGATACTTTTTGAGTAAGAAACTATCTTGTTATTTAGTTTTATTTTAAAAATATATTCACTTTGTTTCATCATAAGCAATAACTTTTTGCTTTATGAAGCTTTCATGATATTAAATTCAGGCTTTTAGCTTTTGAAAGCTTTGAATAGTTGATGAATAACAATTTAAAGCTTTAAGCTCTCTAGAGCTTTTAAAAAAAATCATTTTAGCTTAAAAAAAACTTTTTGAAATTAAAAAATCCACTTATATTTTAGTGTCGACATAAGACAGAAAAACTTCAAATACAAAAATATATTTATCACACATTACATATGTGTCATAATGTTGCTTTGAATTTCGTCATCATTTAAGATGATTTTTTTTTGTGTCTTGTTAATCTGATCACCGTCAGCGTCAACTCAAAATAAACCGATTACAAAAGGAAAAAAAGCGAACAAATCCAAAAAGGTTACCGCAACACAAAATCGAAAACGAACACGACAAATCAATCGAAAATACAAAAATAAATAAATCAAATTTCAAAAATCACCGCAATGACGACAACAACAACAACATCAATACAAAAAGTCTCTATTACACAAAAAAAGTTAAACTTAAAATATAAATTTAAATCTCAAGGTTAAAAATTGCATTCGGAAAGTCAAACTCAAACCCATCGAAAAGCTTCAAGTTGTTTTGGTTTTTGTTAAGCTTTTATAAACACTTTTCGCTGAGTGCACTAATAAGATTATGCGTAAATAATAGATAACCAACATACATAAATACACACGGACAGACGGACAGACAGCCGGACAGCCGGACAGACAGATAAATAAATTGTGACTTTGCAATTTGAAACTGAAAAATTAAATCGAAAAATGATTTGAAATGCCAATGACCTCAATTAAAAGTTTAAACAAGCGATAGAAATAATTCGTGCATACTTATAATATTAGTTAATATTTCCAAATATAAAAGAGTACATGTGTAGGGGCCTGAAGAGCACACAAAGCGTTTCATACGGTGTTGTAATAAACGAATACAACAAAATTACAACAGTTGCAAAATTTGGTAGAGTAATTTTGTACCATAATTTAATAGAAGACAATACAATTTCTAAAATTTGGTATTTGAGTTGGCATAGTCACTGTCGACAACTTCATCAAAATATGGGAGTGGTTGGATCAAGTCAACGCCCACTTTTAGAAAAATAACGGATCAACATTTTTAATTTTATACAAGAGTTTTAACACACTTGAGACTTCGTTTATCCTACATCAGCAGATGTTTTTAGTTACGCTATTGATCGGTAGGTGTCGCCAAATAACAAGAAATTTATATAGTGAGGAGCGCTTTTGGCTATTATTTATTTAAATTTTCATTGTAATTTTATTTTTTGCCTCTTCTATTAGTTCTTCCAGATTTTTGATATGATTATTTTACATTCTGAATGATAAATACGATAGGACAATTATTTTTTTTTCATAGAGGTAAAGCTTAATTAAAAGAATAATTAATTTAAAGTAAAAAAAAAATTTTTTAAATCTAAAAAGTTTGTTAACAATTAATTAACTAAATCATAAATCACAAGAGCAACAACATTTCATATTAATTTTTCACTTTATATACGAGTATATATATAAAAATTTTTTTTTTCTCTAATTCTAATTAAAATTGTAATCATAAATTTGTGGACAGCATGAAATTAAAATTCTAAAGATTCGGCATATCTTTGAGATACATATGTATCTCTAAATATACTCGCATCTAAAGAATACGTTTAGTAATAGAATGAAATACGAAATCTTCTCACACTCAAAACATAAATAATAACAAGAAGAAGAAGAAGAAAAAGAAGAGGAAGAGGAAAGAAAGACGATCAACGGTAAAAATAAAGAATCATAAAACATGAAATAAATTAAAAATCACATCTTCGAAGCGATTTAATTAGCAAAAATCGGCACAAAGGCCCACGGCAAACACGGAGCAGCGCGGCGCGGAGCGGCCCGGCGCGGAGCGGCCCGGCGCGATTTCTACACTGTGGAAAAACGTGACACGCCGTGACACATTCATTGGAAAATATAAAATAAATTAATATTTAAATTTAAACAATTTCAAATTGGAAAATTTTAAAGTGTATTAAATTGTAATTTTTTGTAATTAGGTTCCCGCAGACCTAGAAAGCTAAAATTTTGATCATAGCCAGCTGGTCACGGCGGTTATTCCCTCAAGTGGTGTAAAAATGGGTTTCGAAGAGTAGAGCTCCAAAACCGACTTTTGTACTATTTTTTGTAATTCTTTTTCCGTGTAGAGTTGATCCGATTTCTTTTCATATGTGCCCAACTATGTACATTCGCTTGTACATATGTACGTATATCGTCAGTGTTACAGTTTCGTCACAAACTGGCAACGACAACCGCAAAAGCGAAGACCGAAATTTTAGGCGATTGCAAAATTTTAGCCAAACTGAAACCTATAACGACAAAAACAAAAACAAAACAAAACCAAACCAAAGAAAAAAAAATACGAGAAACCCGTCGAAATGAGTTTTTCGAGAGTTAATTAAATTCAAACAAAAGACAAAAGAAACGACAACGGAAAACGCTTTTGTTTTTGGATTATCTTCAATGGATGATATGTATAACGAACGCTGCGCGCTCGAGACGTGCCGCTGATGAAACAAAAGCAAAACCCAATGACACACGGACAGACGAGCAGACAGATAGACACGCGCCTCTGGGTGATATAACAATGCTACTTGCTCGTAATAGATACAAAGATACTAAGATACACCGAACTATTGCATAGATGCACGCAATCATGTTTACAAAGACAACAACAAAAACATCGCTGAAACCGCTCAGCAAATTATGTAAAAACATGAAATTTTGAAAACGACAAAAAAAAAACGTCGAGTTGTAAAAAAAAGTGCGTCAATGGGCGCAATCAGAGCGCGGAAACGATCGACATCGCAGATTTTGCCACTGTTAATTACTTACAACGATTTCAAAAGTTCGCGCTGATCAACTTAGAAAATCTGTGCAGCGTCTTTAGAGTATGAACTCGTATGCAACGACTTTTTGTAAGTAACCGGTTAACCGAGTAACCATGCAATTTTACTAACTGGTTTTTGAATTTTCAAATTAACGATAAAAACCTGGATTTGAATATGAACCAAAACAACAGTTTCAAAAATTAAACACTTTCGACAGAAATGATCAATAAAGCTTTATGGTATTTTTTTAGTGCATTCGAAAAATTTTCAATAATTGCAAGCTTAAATTTTCAGATTTCTACAAAATGTTTGTTAATTCCCTTTTGTCAATTTATTTAAAAGATTTTCACTACATTGGCTATAAAATTACGTTGTACATTTTTTAAAAGTTTTTCCTTATATGAAAATTGTAACAGTTTGTGAACGCTTTTACATATCATTTCGATTGTAAGCTAAATGAGAATTGCATACGTCAAAAACGTAAAGTTAAAAGCCGAGCGAAAAATATATCTGTGCAAATTGACATGAAGTTGTGGTTGTTGTGTAATACTGGTAAAGGTATTTTCACTTGAGAACAAACAACTCGAACTTTCTTTTTGTGAACAACAAATTTTTGTTTGTGTGTAAAGTTTTGCTTCTAAATGAGAAGCTTTAAATTAAAAATTTTTAATTTTGAAACAAAACTAAGTTGAGGTTAGTAACCACCGACTTCATACTCAGAATTCTATAAAACTTTCTACTAAATTTCTAGAAGGGAAATATGTCGATTCTTTTGGAAAACGTAAAAAAATTTAATATTCAAAAATTTTTTCAAAAAGGTTGTTCCAAAAGCTTAAGAGGTTCTTAATATGAATCTAAACTTATTTTATCCCTCTTAAAAATGTGGGTTTGAATATCAAAACCTGATAAATACAAAAGTTTCTTTGCAGACATCGACAAATCCAAAACTTTCAACTCAAAAGCCGATATCTCCAAATATTATTATCTTTCAATTTGATAATTAAAAAATTTGATAATTAAAAAATTTTCGTTTAAGCTCCTTAAATTTCTTCAAATTCATAATTTATAAATATTTTTGATTTGGTTTGATTTTATTTTCAGTTTTTTTTCCCCACTTGATATTTTATTAGTCAATTAAAATTTAACAAAATTAAAAAATAAAAGATTCTCTAAATTTCTAACCAAACATCCTTTGAGGCACCTGAGGTTAAGCTTTTAACACTTGAAAAACCTAAAAAAAGAAATAAGGGTCACCCTAATGCAATTTACTGTGGCCACTTTTTAACAGCGAAATGTAGTTGAAATTTCTTCGGAACGTTTGTAGTAAAAGCAAAGATTTAACACCACTGAGCGGATACAAACCTTTTCTGTCTTCTTTCCAATTGAAATGATTAACTTTTTTGATTATTGTTTTTTTTTAAACATAAATAATGATTTTTATAAAAATAAAAATATTTTTGTTGTTGTAACTTTTTGTTGTTTGTTTGTTGTTTATTGCAAAGCGTGTCGCGTACCTCGCGTCGTAATCAACACCGAACTACTGACTTGACTGTTTTGACGGTTTTCACGTTTGGGCCAAACGTGCTGCCAAAAGCCACAGATACTTTTTATTTATGGAGTCTACTGCTGTTTGTTGTTTTCTGTTTTCTGTTTTCTTGTTGTAGTGTTGTTTTTTTTTTGCTTTTGTTCTCTTTTTAATTTTTTATTTCGTATTTTCATTTTTGTTTGTTTGTGGCTTTCTCGCTCGCTTCTTTCTGTCTGTCGTTCTGCCTTTAAGCGGTCCGCGTCTGTCTACAGCTGCGTGTGTGTGCCTTAGTTTTAGCCAAGTTTTGCACTGAAGTTGCCAATAAAAAAAAAACTGTTTTGTTTTTTGTTAAAAACAACGCACAAAGCTCGTATTTAGCCAGGGACGAAATCACGCAATTGTATCTGCTGTATACAAAAAAGAAACAACAACAGCAGGAAAAACAAACGCTGCAGCTCACATATTATAAGTAACGATAGTTATTTAACAGTCATCGTTATGTCGATATTTAAAATTAACTTGAATATCTTTCGAAAAAAAATTTGCTCTGCAAAATCTCGGCAAAATCAATCCTTAAGATATTTGTTTAAATTTGTAATTAAAAGGTTAAATCAATTTTAAAAATCGTGGTTTTACATTTTATCGATTATTATTTCGATATGTTTACGGGTTGAATGCATCTCTGGTGCTGGGGCTTGTTTTAACGCAACTTCACGATTTACGCAATTGAACACATGTATCTGCATCTTGTTTATTACGAATGTATCTTGTTCGTTCGTTCGTTCGTTCGTTTGCCGTATCTCGTTTGACGTCTCTGTTGTTGCTCAGCAGCTGCGCCCGCACTGTGTGCTCACTTTTTCACAAGTCCAGCCTTAACACTTGAATGGTGAATGGCGAAATTCATGCGTTTCGGTTACCCAGCATGCCACGACATATCGCCGGCGCAATACCTTTAAGTATCGCTTTCGTAGAGTATCGTTAATGCATGGAAACGATGTGCAAGATCGCACAAAGCATTTGAGTTATAAATTTCGTTTTATCTTTATATATCGTTAATGCATTCGAAATGTTCTTGGGCTCGATTAAGGCTAAATCTAACGATGATAATTTGAAAAATATCGTTTATAATTCGAAAAAGAAACGTTTTCGAATTGTTTATGAATTTGAGTAAGCAAAAAAAGTGAAATCACTTTGTAAGTTCTATTAGAAATATCGTATATAAATCTGTGTCAAAAGTAAAATTCCAATTAAAAAGTTTATCTTTTGGTTGTGTAAAGTTTTCGAAAATATATTACGAAAACGTTCGTCAATATATAAAAAATTAAAATTCATGTTTTCTTTCTCTCTTCTTTCATGTCGTCTATTGTTAATTGCTCATTGAAAAGGAACAGGTAAGAAGAACTTTAATTCAGTTATTTTTAAGCGCTATTTTTATACGAATTTAAAAAACAAAACAAAAAACACAATTTCACGCTAAAGGATTTTGTTAACGAACTTTATTCACGAGTATGCGAGCGCGCATTTCTAAAAGTGAGCTAAGTCAAGTTTAGACCAGAAGAATTACCAAATACCAACCGAGAATTACCAAATAATTGAATATCTAATTTTTCTTTTTGATATTTTCAATATACATACAAACATATATATATATTATTTTTTGATAAAAAAAAAAGAAAAAAACACATCTCTCAAATGACAATCATGACACATACACAAACGCATACACAGAACACACCGAATCATGTTAGACAACAATTAGCAATAAATATTTATATATACATAAATTATATATAAAAACATTAGTTACAGTGTACTCTTAGCCAAAAAATAACGGTATTTATTAGAAATTAGCAAGAAAAAAATTATGAAAAAAAGAAAAGTACGACAATCAAGTTGGTAGGTTTAGAATTTGAACAGACTTCGGAAGTTCTTAATATTTAAATTTAGTTACAGATGTAAAACAACATCAACAACATTTTAGAAAAGTTGTTATTTTTTCAATAAAAATTAGGGTAGATTTCGTGATTTACATTCATAACATTTTGTATTTGTGTTTACACCTTTTCTGGTTTGACTGTAATTTCAAAATGCGTTAAAAGCGAAAAGAGTGTAAAGTTGTAGTTGTACTTTCTTGCGAATTTCGAAGATTTAAAACTGTTATTGTTGTTTTTTATATACTAAATTTAACTGTTTTTGTTTTTACTATGTTGATTTGTACATTTACATTATTCGTGTAAATTTACATGGAATGTGTACATTTACATACGATTTTACGGGTTTCAAAAAGTCGCATCTCTAATGAAAGGTATTTCAATACCTATACAGACTTCTCATACAATATACGTACATACTTTAACCCATTGAAGATTAAGAATTTTTAAACTATAAGATTTAAAGGAAATCATTGTTGTTGCTTATAAGTGGTTAATAAAATAAGTGAAGAAGTTTTCGAAAACATTTTCGTTGTTTTTGCTATAATATTTTTACGTGATCTTTTGAAATTACTGTCCCAACTGGAAAAGGTGTACAAATAAGGTTGTTCGTTATAGTTTCTCACACATGACTAGCTAAGTTAAAAGATGTTTTTAGAAATATTTAAATATATTCATAGTAACTATTTTGAACTGATGTCGTTTGGTATAATATAATTTTCCAAAATCCCTTAGCAATTTATACTATGTACTCAACTATACTCGTATATACTCGTATATGTCTAAACTCTTCTTCTCTAAGTAGAACCTAGTCCCAACAAATTAACTAGTTTAGAAAAATCAACTCTCTCTCTCTCTCTTTCTCTCTTTTTGAATTCTTGTTCATAATTTCTCGATAATTTTGAAACCGACAAATGTAATGTTCTCTCCATTAATTGTTTTTCTTTTCATTTATTTGTTCGTTTTTTTTGTCTTTTCTTTTTGCGAAAATTGTTTCGTTTCTTTCTTTCTTACTTTTTTCCCAAAATTTTTTTCTCGTTTGTTCATTGTGCATTTCAGGGCGGCTACTTAGATGGAATCCGTTCACATTTGGGTGGTTTAACACAACGTGTCAAATCATGGTATTGGGGACGACCTCTTGTAAGTGCAATTGTATTTTTCGTAAAACCAAAAAAAAATAAAATTCAATTAAAAAAAAAACACCAAATTAAATTAAAAAAAGAACAATTTTTTTCGTATTATTTTAAGCACTCTTTAAAGTATTCTCTGAACGTTAGAGCAAAATGCAAATCATTTTTAAATTGTAGGATTGTGTTTTTGTTCAGTAATGATTTTCCTCTGTTTTCTCGAGTTTGGTTTTTTGCTTGCTTGTACAATTCACAATCACACCACGCCATGCCACGCCCACCATGTCCACACACACACAGCCACAGCCATCACCGCCCACCACAAACACACATGCACACGCACACGCACACAATCTCAGTTTTTTCTCTTAGCAAATTCTGAATTTATGTGCTGCACCCCTAACAACCCCCGCCCAACCCCGCCTATCATATATATTTATTTATTTGGTTTATGTTTATGTTTTTGTTATCGTGTTTCTGTTGTTGTTGTTTTTGTTATTGTTATTGTTTTTCTCAAAATGCCCCAGTTCGTACATATCGATTGTTTTCAAACTAACTAGTCTTGTTTACTCGTAAAGTAATTGTAAATGTAAGTATTGAATAAAACTTTTTTCTCTGGAATCTTTTTTTTTCGATTTATTAAAAGTATTATAATTAAATAAACCAACAAAAAAAAAATAACATTTAACAAAATAAATATGAAACCTAACCAAAAATAAAGCTTGAAAAATATAATTGCACACTAAAGCATGAGTCACCCTAATTTATCAGATTTCCAATTGGTAACAGTAAACTACACATATACATACATGTTTCTTTTAGTTTTAGTTTTAGTTAAAACATTCTTCACCACGCCCACAAACAATTGCAACACGAGCCTACCTTTATTGGAAGATGTGACACACGTCCGTCCGATGTAAATATATCCAAAGTTGTAGATAAACAAATAGTTTCAACAAAATAGTTTCGTCATATTGATGATTTTTTTAAATGACATTTCTCTTGTTCTTTGCAAACAATGAACCAAATAATTTATTTAAATAATTGATTAATCAAATTAAAGAACAAAAGAAAATTTATAAAATATTTCATTAATATTATGAATAAGTTTATAAATTTCACAATTTTGTTGTTGTTTGCCTGAGATCATCAATAATATGAACTATTCATTGAACAATTTCTTTGTACATACACATACAAGAGCTTTATAAAAATGGTATTAGATACCTAAGTACCGGGTATTAAAAATTTTAACTGACAAATTAAGATAAAGTATCTGCAACTGTTCTCAATTTTCAAGCAAGAAAACTAATCCGTAGATAAAATCTTGTTTCTGACATATCTTGGAACTCTTTCCATAATTAGATAAAAACCGATCGTAAATGAAACCGAAAAAATCGTAAATGAAACCGATTAAAAAATTCTGTATAACATATGTATTTGATTAAATCTGATCTATTCAGTTATTTTTTTAGACGGTTTTTTATTGTAAACCAAACCAAAAAAAAAGTCTAATTAAACATTTATATAGAGTAATTTGATTCAGAAAATCCAAAATTTCGACTAGATTTTAAAGAAATTAAAGTTAGTTCCGTTTTATACTAGGCAATTGAATTTGCGCAATTAATAATTCCGTGTTGGTGCAAACCAAATCGAGGATAGTGTCAGAAGAACCAAACAAAAATTGCTTTACGGTGATTGCCCGATATGGCTGCTAGCGGAATTATCAAAAGAGAATCGAATCGGTCGCCACAAAAATTGCGTGGTATAAAAGGAGACTTAAGTACAATTTCTTTAAAATATTAAATAATTTTTACATATATTAATGAACAGTTATTATGAGTAAATTTCAGCAAATTGAATAAAATTGCGCATCGCTGTATTTGTAATATACGCTCTGTTTATAATTAGAAAAACACAATTTGCATATACATTTACTATGTACAAAAACAACAAATATATAATTTACAAATTTAAATATATAAATTTAAGTAATCTTTTATAGTTTTGTATCTTATTCTTCAATTGCTTAAGGTAAATCAGCGCAAATTGTTTGTGGGCCACTTAGTTGCGTTCATACATATGTACATCTGTAATTAGTGATTTATTGAACATTTTTGTACAAGTTTATTTCGGATTTAATTATTTTGATTTTGTTGTGTAGATGCCTTCACTCCTTCACTTTAGTAGAATATATTTTTTTTAGTCTGTGAAACAATTCGCGACTTTAGTTAGCGCTTTTAAAAACTTACATAGAGTTGTACTTTGTACTGCAAATCTTGAACTAACAAAACATACACACACACACCTACATACATACATACATACTTACATACACACATACTCCATCAACAGTCATTTAAATTTTTTATTACGAACAAAATAATAACAAAACTTAATGAAAATAATTTTATAAAAATATTCTACATTATTCGATGTCGCTCGGAACATTCGGAATTTCGATAATCCAGTCTAAAATTTCACGACCCTACAAAAGGTTGATTTAAAACTTTATTAAAGATTCTGTGTAATAATATAACTTATTTCGAATAAAGCGATAATGGATATATAATCATTTTAAGAAGGCCGATATATTTTATCCGATCTCAAAATATTAAGAAATGTCTTAAACAATTCCGAATACTGATTTTATTTTAGAATCAGTTAAAAGACCAAAGGTAACAATTGTATTGATCATTAAGGGCTGTTAGCCTAAGTGGGTCACTTTTAAGAGGCAGCCATTGCAACCTAACCTAACCCAGAGGATCGGAAAAGGAAGAATAGATTAGTAAGGAAAAATTGAGGACCAACAGTATCTCATGCCAAAAAAAGAAGATTTGTTCTGCTCAGATCCGTAAATCGGTAATACCAAATATCAGTTCTAATTCAAAAGGAGTTGATGAAATCTGAATATATATATATATATATATATATATATATATATATATATATATATATATATATATATATATATATATATATATATATATATATATATATATATATATATATATATATATATATATATATATATATATATATATATATTTATATATATGTATATAAATGAGCCTAAAAATAATAATATCATCTAGATTTAAATATCATTAGATATAATTTTATATATAAAGAGATCAAAACAGATCTACTTAATAAAGAACTATAGCATAAATCAAGATTTTTCTAAATTTAGAATATGTACTCGTTGGTTGATATTTATAAAAATCATTTTCATATATATATTCGATTGGATCTGGTCAGACATTTTTTGAAATGGTATTATTTTTTGAAGAGTAAAGATTTTTGAAACAAAATCTTCTTTTTCACTTTGCTTCTCGTACAACCGACTAGATAGGATAAATTATGAAGCAAAATCTAGCTACCAAATATTTGGGGAGTGGGTATTTTTGAGATTAGAACCTCTACTATTTTTCTTAAAACTGATCGCATATCATCGGGAAAAATCTTCGTTTAAGTTTTTTTCATAGATTTTTGTAAACCTGGTATTCTCAATCATGAAACTTAAAGCTCGAAGCAATACTAATCAAATATTTCTAACTCTGTTTTGAACTGCAATTAATAGCTAGACTGGTTGGAGGAGTTCTTTTTCAAGAGGGTCTGGATATCTGGATATAATGATCACTTTGCATACTAAAATAAACCTTTCCTGTTTGGTTAATAAAAGACTCAGGAGTAATACATTTTTTAATAAAGCCAGAGTTACCAAACTGACCATCATAGTTTAAATTTTTTAAAATTTCCTAACGACAGTAAAATTGACAATGCAATAAAATGTCTTGACAGTTTCGCTTCTGTGTACAGGGTTGAAATCCAAGAGCGCATGGAAAATTGTATTAAATAATAAAAACGGTTAATAAATATATTTACTACATAAATGAAAAATGTTTAGGGAATTTAAATTTTTATAATATATACATACGTATAATACAAAAAACTCGCAAAAATTATCCACTTTATATTAATAATAAAAAAAATTAACTTTCTGTTTCTGTTCTCGAGCACAAACGCCTTTCGTTTATTGTTGCAATTTTTATCAAAACTCAAATCTAAATGTTGCAAAAACACAATTCTTTCAAAAACGAAACGCTTTTATTTTTTTATATGTACCTACTTAAATATGTTTGAAAAAATACCAAATTAAAAATGTTGTTTCACAAAAAAAATGTTCCTAACACACAAAAAGAAAAACCAAACAACAAAAATCTGTTCCCTAACTCAGCTCAATGTAATTTGTTAACAAACACGATTTCTTATGCAAAATATTTTCGTTACTTTTTTCTTATTAAAATTTTGTGCCTACACTGCAATTTGCAAAAATTAAAAAAAAAATTAAAAAACAACAACACCAAAAATCGAAAAAAAATTCGAACAAAAAAATGAAAATCACATCTTAACAAAAAAACAAAACGAAAAAAAATCAAACCCTAAAAAATCGTTAACAAAACAAAATTAGGAGTTGGCAACAAAACTCTCAAGGAGTTTCGATATGAAGGATGAAGGAGGCACTTTGCTGGGCGAAAAGGGTGTACGAAGGCATCAGGTGAGTGCAAACAGTTCAAAATCGCTCTAAACGAAACTCATCAGACAAACTAACCGAAATTATCACCAACTACTTTTGTCATTTTTCAATTTTTGTACAATATTAACCAAACAACTTACAAAGAGTTCGTCAATTCTTTCATATAAATTAATTAATTATGTTTGTTTTTTTCTCAACTTATCTGAAAATTGTTTAAACAAAATCGAAAACAAAATCGAAAACTGAATGAAACTCTCGCAAAACATTTCATCGTTACATCAACAACTTGAATACTCACCACACAGAAGTTGCATCCATTAATTTTTTTTTTTGTTTCTATTGAAAAATCGAAAATCGTGTAAATCGCTAAACTGAACTGAAATTATTTAAACATTTTTATTTTTCTATTAACTGTTATTTTAGCATTCGATTGGCTACGCTTGTATAAATTTTATAGTTTTCCAAACACTTTCAATTTCAATTTTGATACTCGTACTTTTCTAACTATTCTACTGACTACTTATTTTCGTTTATTTGCCTGCCTTATTAGAAAACTCACCTCTATTCTATATTATGCGTAATATATATATACTCGCATATACATATGTATATGCGAATCTATGCGACACCCCAATGCTATAAACAATTATACATACTTATATGATGAAAAATGCAATTTTGTTTTTATTTAACTTAGTATTTATTATTTTACAATGCATATTACAGTGTAAAGCGTCCGATTTGTATTACAGTTGTGTCAAAAAAAGACAGTACTCCATTTTATTATATTTAAACGAACTTTTTTTTTAACACGAACTGTTTTTTGTTAGCTCAATACTTGTCTTGATTTCTCTCTCTTAAAATGACTTTTAGGGAGTTTTTAAAAAAAAAGGTCCAGAATAACCCATACGGGTGAGAGGGTTAAAAGGCTCCTGAAGGCAAGAATCACCCTGAATTAAGTTTGACACATGATTCTTCGTATTATTTAATTCGATTTTGAATCAAAAAATTCAAAAAATATTGTGACCAAGTGGAGCAAAAAGGGATCTCGGGTCTTTCGTTACTGATGTCAAATTTTATCGCTTGAGATTGGATTGGTTTACCCTTGAAAAAGTGTGACGCACTGTGTTATATACATATGTGAAAAGTCTTCAGTCATATTTTTTTTATGAAATTTTTTTATTTAAAAGGATCGTCATTAAATGATTAGTGACATAACTGTAATGCCTGTAAAATGACTGTTTATTTTTACACTGTATTGTGTGACTGGCTCCTCTTGAGGACTCATTCAAATTACTTTATAAGTTGCAATAATTCTTAAACTTACAGTCCATGCAGCGTCTATCAACGGAGCAGAACGGTTCAACGACTGAACAAACACATGAACACAATCCAAACGTCGTACCTGATCATAGAGGCAACTTACACATTACTGTTAAGAAAACGAAACCAATTTTAGGTATTGCTATCGAAGGTGGTGCTAATACCAAACACCCGCTCCCTAGGATAATCAATATCCATGTAAGTTACTTTCGATTTCAATTTTCATTTTATGTGATCTCTTAGATTAGGAAAGCTACGTGGAGCAATACTTGAATACATTTTACAAATCTTACTTCTCTATTAGGAAAATGGTGCAGCATTTGAAGCGGGCGGCCTAGAGGTCGGGCAACTAATACTCGAGGTAGATGGCACGAAAGTGGAGGGTCTACATCATCAGGTCAGTGCAACTATTCAAATGGCAACAAAAAAAAAGAGAAAATTTGATACTATATAAAAAAAAACATTGACCTAATCAAAAACGAAAACTATTTCAGGAAGTTGCGCGTCTTATAGCCGAGTGCTTTGCGAATCGTGAAAAGGCTGAAATCACCTTCTTAGTTGTCGAAGCAAAAAAATCAAATTTGGAACCGAAACCAACCGCGCTTATATTTCTGGAAGCCTAACATTTGCTTGCCCTGCCGGCTAGTGATCCTTTGGAACAACAAAAAATGGACTTTATGTTCGAATGGGGGATCGACTTAACGTCAACGCCAAAACCAATGCCAACACCAATTCCATTAACAAAAGCTAAAAATCCACCGCCACTGCCACCACAAATCACAAGAACACAACAACAAACACAATCACAATCACACTATCAAAATCACCAACATCACCAACAACAACAACAACACTACTCACAACAAAGCAAAAAACAACCACAAACACAACAACAAACACAAAAGCCACAACAGCAAACACAACAAAAACAACAACCACCACAACACCAACCACTACAACAACCACTTCACCAACAACTACCACAAAAACAACAACAACAACATACATCGCACACCAACATCAGTTCATCGTCACGTGAACAGACACCAACACGCAACACCCAACATTATCAACAACAAAAATCACAACAACACGATGATCAACAACAACAACAACACTCAAAACAACAACAACCACCACCACAACAACAACAACACCGACAACAACAACAACAACCACACAGCACCAAAACCAATTATAATTCCGTTTACCAATAAAAAAAAAATTGAAAGAATATTTATTAATGTACTACGAACAACTTATTACATCAATACTGCGTACAAGCTACAACAATCGTACTAAACAAACAAACAAACAACAAGAAAAAAGTTTAATTATGCTACCGTTTATACTCTAAAATTCTCAAAGAACTCACAACACGCTTCTCTACACCAGAACACGCTACGCTTCTAGCCTCCTCGCCTCTTTCTTCCTTAGAAGAAAAAAACACTCGAATCTAACCTTTTAGCACCTCACCACAATCTGCATTTCTCTGATTTACTCGTAAATTTCGAATAACCTTCGAAAGACCTTCTCCTGTATTTGTTTGAACCGTTGTCGTTTTTGCTTTCCAACGAGATACTCAAAGCGCTTTAGCAGTATTCGTTCAGTATTATTCTCAGCATACGAGTAGACCGTGGACCGATCAAGAAACTGTTTAACTTTTGTAGATGATGTATTTACAAATATCTCAATAATGACCGTTATTTTAAATTCTGTATTTGAAATTCTTTGTTGTTTAAATGAACATTTTTATTGTATTTCCTAGTCTAAAACCGAATCATTTGCTCAGTATTGAATCCAGTATTTGAGTTCGGTCTCAAGCAAATTCTGTACAAAAACTGTGACATAACATGGAACTACAATCGTTTTTGTTCACATAATTCTCAAACGTTTAGCAGCCAGTGAAACGCTTTCAAACAAAAATCAATTTCAAATATTTTCCACAAAAATTACACAAAAGGTATATCGAAAAGTACTGTCAAACACAAAGAAAAAGTTACAAACAACAACAAAAAAAACACTTCAAACAAAGAGTATCTCCGACACCATAAAACACCGCCATCTCTTGCAAGCAAACACAACGCCCCCCGCCCCCAGTTCACCGCCTCCCTTGCTGAACACCCAGACGTAGTAGAAAGTCTAAAAACGATCCCCTTTAAAATCTAGTCTAGCTCTAAATTATTATTCGTAGTTAAGCATAATTTATTGTTTCACACCCACTTTACAAAAAAAAAACCCAACAAAAACAACAAAAAAATAACAAAAAAAATTTATAAAAATCAAGAAGTAAAATCAACAAAACGAGCTTAAGTCTTGTGTGGTGCGATCGTCGATCAATGGACTCGTCCACACAGGAACCCAAAAGCAGCTTTTGTTTGAGCTTACAACAAAAAAAATAAATAAAACAACAACAACAAAAAATATCTTTATTAAAGTAAAAGTAGTAGTGAGATAATGCAACCACACAAAAAAAAACAACAACAGCAAAAGAAACCCACCTAAAAAGCCATAATTAAGTCAAAACAAAACAAAAGAAAACAAAACAAAACGAATCGTAGAACCATATGAGAATTATAAATAGTTAATAGCGATCGAGCGTGCGAACCAGCGAACGAATGAAAAATTTAATAAGCAAATAAACAAATCTAACAAGCAAACCTTAAGCATAAATTTAGTACAATTACGCACTGCACTTCCAGAACAAACAAACAAACAAACAAACAAACAAACGAGAAACAAAAATATTTGCAACTATTTCACATGGTAAACGAGTTATAAACATTATGCAACAACAAAAACAAAACAAAAGAAAAGAAATAAATCTCTAAAAAAAAACAACAACTTAACAACAAAACATTAAAAAACTAACATTAACAACAAAAACAACAACAACAAGAACATAACTATAGCTTACACAATTGAGGTTGAATTGGCATTAAACATTAAACAAACAAACAACAACAACAACAAAAAAAGCGATGAGGATGACGTTAAAGGCCGACAGGGCGTGATTAAAACAAACAACAACAACAACAAAAACGCTCACAATAACAACAAGAACAACAAAAATGAAATGAAATTTTTCTTAAAAAATTCCGTAAATATTTATTAAATGTATATCTCGTATGATTTCAATTTCCATAATTCCCGAGCATTTTCGAGTTATCTTACAAAGAAAAAATTAAAATTTTGGACGGAAACCAATTCGAGTTGAAAGTGTCAACACAATTGTGTGCAATCTCACGCGCACACGAGTGTGTAGCTGACAACTTTGTGCAATTCTACACATTAGACTGTGCAAATTTACACACATTTAAATTTGTAGCTTCCGGCACATGAGTGTGTGTATTTGTGTACACATGTACACATATAAAGTGTGTGAATCTATGCAGCTGAATGTGTATTTTACAACTCAGTTCAGATTGCCACAGATGCGTGTGTGAATTTGCACACGGGAGTGTACATTTACCAACTCTCTAAAAAAAATACACAATTCTTATGTTGTGCGAATATAAAAAAATCGAACATTGAATAGTTTACAACTGACTACAGTGAAATTAGTTTAAACAAATGAACAAACAAAAAATTGCTATTTTGGCTTACCGTATATTCAAAATTACTAACATTTACAAAAACAACAAAAATATACAACTTTTGATTTGCATTAGTTTAGCGTTAGTTGAGTGTGTGATAGTGAAACTAAAAACGCTGTTTATGCCGTTGTTTAAAAATTACTAACAAATTGGAACATACACTTTTTTGGTTGAACTTTACTCGTAATATTTGTACTGATCTGCACAGTGGGTTAAACCGATTCGAAATTGTTGAAAAACTGGAATTTCTTTTGTACTTTAATCTGAAAAGTCGGGTTTTGATAAAATACCGGTTTATTACGAAAATTCAAATATTCATCAGATTTTTTAAACGAATCAACGAATTTCATATTCGATTCAAATGTAATCATTTGTGCAAATTCTGATTGTTAAATCAATTTTATTAAGTATAATTAAACTTTTTGTGGAATTGATAAATTTTGCTTAAAAATGCTTAAACAATTTTAAATTGTATTATATAATTTATTAAATATATAAATCGCGATTTTTGTCGGTAGCAATCAGAATAAATCAAGATTTAATCAGATGTAAAGTTTAATTTCCGTTTTTCATTTTACGATAATGAAAATGTTTTCCTTCCACTGTGTTGGATCACGACTGAAAATGTTAACCAGATTTTGAGAACATAACGAAATATTAAAAAGTCAAAAATATACATTCGGCTATGACGAAGCTCAAATACCCTACACCATTCGCTGATTTATACTACAACAACTGTTCTTTTCATTTTTGACTACGAAAATGTGGACATTTTTATGAATGGGAGCGCATTAAAAAATGAATGCTCAAATAACAAATTTCAAGCTGATATCTCTTAAACTATACACCTTTGTTAAAATCGGCCTAGATCGAAATTTGTTTATAATTAAAATATATGGTTTTAAAATGCACAACACTTTTGCACAATGTTGCTAAAAAAAAAACAATCGTTAACGCTTAATACACATAAGTGTGTATTTTTCAACAATGTGCAACTTTACACATATGTATAAAAAGTATACACTTACTTTTAAACATGTAAAAATGTGTCATACGAGAGAAATGAAACAACAAAGAATCTTCTACTATATATAGTGAGTACGATGAATCAGGGCTAGGAGTTACGATTTTCTAATCAGGGTTTGGATTTTAATATTATTACTAAAATTTATAGAATTTTTTTGAAAATGTATGCTCTCAAACTGGATAACATTTGCAGTTGTTTTTGTAAATCTATTACAACAAATATACAGATATATAACAAGACATAACAACAAATAATTTAAAAGTGGTGTAAATAAATAAAACACTTAAATGCAAATAAGTTTAATTTTTTTATCATTTTCAATACATAAACATACATATACCGTTTTAAATATTAGAAGAAAAAAAAAATTAATTTAAATTTTGTTTAAGTAAACAAAACAAAAATGTTTATTAAAAGAACACAGAAATACCAAAGAAATTAATCTGAAGATTTTGTTGACTATTCATACGGCTTATTGTAAATTAGGTAAGAGAACAAAAAAAAAAAATTAACAAAATAAAAAAAACCGCAGGAAAATATGTTAGTTAATGTTAGTGAGAAATTTAAAAATTTAAAATCATAAAATTAATTATTAAAAAAAAACAAGAAAACAAACAAAACAAACAAAACTAAAACTAAAAACTTTTAACGCTAAATTACTTCAAAACTTAATTTTAATAAAAATTGGTAAACAAAATTAATTCAAAGAATCTTAATAATTAGCGTCTAAAAATTATAAACTAAATAACATTTAAACAAATACAAAAACAAAAACAAAAACAAAGAGCTCTAAATTTTGCATGACAAATTAAAACAAAAACAAAAACAACATAGCTGAAGCCAACTGCTTATACATATGTAATATAATCAATCTAACATAGCCTACAACATACATACAAACATACTTATTTACTTACTACACAACAACAACAACAACAAACTATATTTAAAATATTTAAGCTAAATAAATCACAACTCTAAAGAAATAAATTAAATTTATTCTACGTAAAACTATTAAATTCAGGGCTGGCTGGTAATCGCACAGCCCTAGTCAGAAGTATTATACACCCATGAAACAACAAATATACAAACGATTTAACTGAGTTTTTCGGTCAGAAAACCTGGTTTGTTACCAGCTCACATATGACTCACTCAATCACTCGCCAGCTCGCTCAGTTTAACAAGAGAAACGAGCTGAGCGCGATAAAGTCGAATATGAGCTATTTGAAATTTTTCGATAAATTTTATTCCGAAATTGGTATCATTGAAAATGTATTTTTAATGCAATGCGCATGACACGTCTTAACCCGTTCAGTGCCTCTTCAGCAATTTGTTTTTGTTATAAAACTAGAAATCATTTAGACACTTTAAAAGTCTTCTAGATCTCAAAAACTATTTATGTTTGAAAACTTTTATGTCTACTTAAAGTTATCGTCTTTGTTTGTATAAAAATTGCAAACATTAAGTTTAAAACTTGAAATTAATCGAACGTTATATAACGTTTTCAAAAGTTTTGTAAGAGTTGTTGAAAAGTGCACATACGACTCGCTCACTCAGCTCATTTGATTTGTTAAGTTGAGCTAGTTAGTGAGCGTGTTGTAAGTGAGCTCTTTTAACAACCCTGGCATTACACCGACAAGTGTCGGTATCATTCGAAATAAATTAAATTTTTGAAACTTTTTTTTTATGAAAACTGAGCAATTGGCCAAAGGAATAAAATGTGGTTGTATATTTTTGGTCATGGGTGTAGGACAACCAACATAAACCGAGGCTTATTCTTATAAAGCGTATTTCTGTAATTACATAGACGATTATATATACATACAACAAAAATAAAAAAAATACAACAACAACAACAAAAAGAGTACATATGTAAAACGGCATGCAATCGCTAAAATTAAAAGCATACAATTCTAATATTCTATAAATGAAAAAAAGAAGAAAGAAGAAAGAAGAAAACAAAAAGCAAAAACAAAAAAACTTCAAAGCAATTTTTTTTCAATAATTTGAAAAAACAAAATGAAAAAAAAAATTTAAATATTATTAAAAAAATAAAGGGTAAATGCATTTATTCATAATTTACATAAGCTTATACATATATACATGCGTACATACATAAAACATACATATACATAACTAAATAAATAAATAAATAAATAAATAAATAAATAAATACTACTAAATAGCACTAGCAACTAAATTATTCAAATAGACAAATTGTAAAGTAACTACGTAATGAGATAAAGAAGTATGAGATACATACATATACAAAATCTAACAAATACATAAAATACATAAATCAACTGCAACCAGATACAAGCTGTAGATACAACAAGTAAAAAGTGTACAAACAAGTAAACATTTCTTTCAGCAACTTTTTGTTTAAAGTTAGTTTGTTTAATTTATATTCTTATATTTTGTTTCGGTTTAATGAGTAAAAGGAAAGTCTCGCATAACGAAAGAAAAAGAAACTCATACCTTTGTAAGTTATAAAATCACAAAATATTGTAAAAAATAGAAGCAAACATTTAAGAAATTAATATTTTTCTAACTCCACAGAAGCCATAAAACCAATCAATCACACTTTGACCATTCGACTTCAAAGCACCTTTGGGACACACTCAAGTCACTTCAAAGACAAAAAAAAACGTTTTTTATAGAAAATCTGATTCACAGAAAAAAATGTGTGTTGGGTTGCATTTCTTTCGCACGGAACTGTTTATGCCTGATCCAAGTGAACACATTTGTTAAAAATAATAAAAATTATCCACTTAACCGGGTTCTTTAGTTGAGCGCTGAGCGAGTGTCAGCTAAGCAAAGTAATTTGTATGAAACAATTAAAACAACAAATATTTCTAAGTTCACTTAATTTATTTGCCAAGTTTAAAACGATCGAGGTTTGACTGTATGCATTAATTTAGTTCCCTTTTACACTAGGCAATGGAACTTGCACAACTAACGATTGCCCGGCATGGTCAGTATTGCAATTATCAAAACGAAAAATTTGCGTGCCACTAAAATTGTCGAGTGAAAGAGGGGAGTTATTAGATTTGGGTAAATCATTGCAATTTCAAAAAAGTTTTCAAATAACTGGCGTGAATTTTTGAGTCTAAAAAGTATTTTTCTTTGAATTTTCATACCTCTGGGAGAAGTTTAAATGGAGAGGATGGACCCGAAACAGCAGAACAGAACTCACCTGATTTTGGCATAAACTCACAGTTTGGTTAATCTTAAAGAAATGCAAACAACATTTAAAACTAAAAAAACGATAAACTTAAGTTTTCAACAATTTAACTAAGTGCCACCTAAATCATAAAACATATTAAACAAATCAATTCTTGGAATACAGTAAAGTAAAGAAAGTAAAGGAAGTTATCAGAGTAATTATTTTTCGCATATAAATCTTTTTCACAAAAAATTAAAGTAATTATAAATCAACATACCGTTACGCATTACCATTAACACTTGAATTTCAAAAATGCACCGTTAAAGATAACGTTCTAAAAGGCAACGACATACATACGTCACAATTACACTTACACGGTCATTCAGAAGGCTTACGACACGTTTACGATTTGTCGATGGCGTACAGCGGCGGCGAGACAAAGTAATACAAAATTATTTCGAATTATATTTTCAAAAAATTCAAATGTGCATTAATTTCTAAATATTATTTTAGTTTTAATTTAATGCTTTAAATTTAAAAAAATAATTAACAAATTCGATAAAAGTTTGAAACCGCAAAATTCAGTGCAAAAATTAAAGCGAGCTAAATTACAACAAAAAAACCAAACAAATCTAAAAGAAATTTCAAAAACTAATTAAAATAAATAAGTTTAGTTGTGTATGTATATTTAAATAAAAAAAAACAAAAATTAAATATATTAGTAAATTTAAATTTAAATATTATAAAATAATTTCTTAAATTAATTAATTGTATTTATTAAAATTGCAAATATTACAAAAAACAAACAAAACAAAAAACAAATTGAGTATAGAAAAACGCATTAGCTTAGCAAAATAAAAACAAAAACAACAACAACAAAACCAAAATGGACAATGTTTAAGAATGTTGCTAATTTAATATTATTAATTAATTATAATTATTAATTATTATATTTATTACTTTTTTGAAAAGAAGCAGCAATAATGATATTGTCCTTGGTATTATACATATACATAAACAATTATTATTATTATTAACAAATTATAAAAAAAATTAATAAATTGTTTTTAAAAAAATAATGAAAATCGTTTTTTTTAATTAATTTTTTTCCGTGTCCGCGTTTTTTTTTTCAAATAAGCTTTGAGTTAATTCATAAAGCGAACCAGTTCGTCCGCTTAATTTACATCGCTTTGCTACTCTACTTTGCATACCTGAAGTGGTCGCGCTACGCTGGCGCATTAGTTTTGTTTTGCAGCTGTTTGTGATACCACGCCAGATTCCAATCCCAACCAAAATCAATAATTAAAGCTATAATTAAAGAGCAAATTTATAATTACAAAACAAATAAAAAACTACAAACTATGCCTCAAACGCTTACACGCGACTGTCTTAGTCCGCAGGATCAGCAGGTGCTCGAATCGATTTTTAATCCGCTAGAGCTGACTTCTGCATTAGCGCCCAGTGCCGCCACCGATGCCGATTCCGATCTGCTCGACATCGAGGAGGCAACTGAAGCAGTGCTCGCTTCGAAAGCGCATGAATTGGCCGCCATCAAGCTGGCCGAGGAGGGTCATTTGGATGCGGCACTCGAGCGCTTTGAGCAGGCTTTGAACGGAACGTTGTCGACGACGCCACGCCCCTCTGTTTATAATAATCGCGCACAGGCATTGCGTTTTGCGGGCAAAGATGATGGTGAGTTCTTCAAACAATTTTGCACTTTTTGTGCCCTTCGAAATGATGCCAAACGCGTTGAACCCATTTAGACTTTATTTCAAAAACAAAGTCGAATTTTTTTAATAAAAGGTTTTATTATTTTAATGTAAGCCAACTTTTTAATAATTTCTAAAAGCAAATGGTCACTAGTTCAAGTTCACAATTACTAACAGTCAATTTATTGGGACACCACTGTAGCTGCTGTACGAAATTGAGCAAATCAGGTTTGAGTCTTTGCTATTTCTTCTTGTGGTTCAAGATAATTTAGTTAGCGAAGTTTTAGACCCAATTCTGTTGGTATGGTGAAAAGGGATTATAGGGTGCAACTTCAAATTATGGTCGATGTACATCCCAAATCTTATTCACCTCAAATGATCTTCCTCCAATTCTTACCGATTATATAAAAATAAAATTGATTGAACAAAATTATTAATTAGACAAAATCAATTAAAAGTGAAAGTAAATTTCTGATATTACAGATCGTCAAGCAGTTTTTAACGCCTATAAGGAGACAATGTACCTATGACAATATATCTTGATTTAATTCATTTCCAAACGATAAAAGCCATTGTTCAAGAGATATCGAGCTGCAATTTATTTTACCAGTTTCAATTCTTCAAGCGAAGGTTAAAATCAAAATTAGTAAAATTCAAAAATATATTTCCTACCTCCAATACCCCTCCTCAGTGTTAAGCTGAATCCAAGTCGTAGTTCAAGAAAAAATACTTTTTGGAGCTTATATTCTCGGAAATCAATTTCTTAAGTTCCAAGACTTTCCGAGAATAATTTTTGATTTACTCTAGGCAGGAATTGCACCTCGGTTCCGAACATACCGAGCATGCTCAGCAGTCAATCACACTTGACCAACTGGTCTATTAAACGACTCCGCATAAGTGAAAATTGTTATATAAAAAAAATATAAAGATCTGTAAATTTTGTGTTTCAGTAAGGCAGGTTGGACTGTAAATTAAATTCGATAAGCTTCAGTCAATAGCTTCCTGATGCAAGACCTTTATAATAACCGGTAGCATACCCGAATTTAATCCTACCGGTCACTCGCAAGGTTCTCACTCAAATTTAATATATATATATATAAAATATGAATTTTAAAATGTATTTTAGATGCCTTCGCCGATCTGAACAAAGCCATTGAGCTGAGCTCTGACAAGCTGTTGAAAACTAAATGCCACGCCTACTGCCAGAGAGGCGTACTGCATAGAAAACGTGACAATATCGATGCAGCACGCAGCGATTTCGAAGAAGCAGCCAAGTTGGGCAGCAGTTTTGCGAGGACACAGGTAAGAGAGGCGTGGCAGTTAAGATTTAGTATTTTTTATTGTTTTCATTTTCATTTTCTTTGCAGCTGGTTGAAATTAATCCTTTTGCGGCGCTGTGCAATCAAATGCTGCGACAAGCGTTCGATCAGTTGAAATGAATCTAAAAGAAAATTGTATATAAAATATAAAAATATATGTTTAAAAAATTAAAATTTGCACACACACACACACACACACAAAACTTGGAAATTCAATTTTAAACTTGAAAAATGTATTTGAATGTTATGTAAATGAAAAATATATATACTATAATAAGTAAATAATATATGAAAAGCTTTGTACATCAAATAAAATTTTTATATGAAGGAAAAATATTTTAATTGCATTTCGAAATTTCTTTTCGGTATTTTTATCCAGTTCCGAAATCTTTTTACAAACATTTTCGAATTGCATTTCCCACAAATAAAAAACCAAATTAAATAGGCCCACGGAAATTCTTTTGATATCCTCTCAAAATCGCTTAAGAGCCAAGCGTCATGTGTTTGCAAACGGTTGTTTGAGTGGCAGGAGGCAGCCAAAAGGACAACAGATAAAACCAAAAAAAAGAACACTGAAATACAACAACAGCAACAACGACACAAAACAATCCCTCAATAAAAGTTACGACGACAGCCGGCACGCGTCCAGGTAAACGGTGGTGCAGGGTATCTGCTAAAGCAAAACCCCGACTCGGACGCACGAAAGAAAAGAAGAGCAACCAACTCGAAAACGAGCGAACAAAACAAAAAAACAAAACAAAAAGGTCAGCAGAAAGAACAAAATGCGTCCAAAGAGGTGAATAACCAAAGTTAAGGCTTCAACAAAAAAAAAAAAACAAACAAAAAAACAAAATCTGAAACTTTAACCAAGCTTGAGAGGAAGGAAGCTGCTTTTCTAGATCGTATCTAACTAATAAAAAAGATATGAGATTGATCAAATTACAGTTCCGGTGTGAAAGCATACCAAACATCCCTGGTTGAAGCAAGACTGGGCACGCACAGTGGTCGCGTATGCGAATTTGAAACCAAGATTCGAGCTTTAAAGTCAACCGAAATTGAAAAGTTTAATAGAGAAAACTTTTCCCTATTAATTATTTGAAAAGTAAATAACGAAAGGTTACGAGAGGTAAAAGACAATTGCCGATCCGTAGTCACTCAATTAGCTTAAAGCGCCGTTAGATTTTATTCCCTTTTAAATCAGGCAATTTTATTGGGTTAGCAATTTTTCGATTCTCTTTTGGTAGTAACCACAATCGGTAAACGTAAAGCAACTAAAGATTTTTTACTTTTTCTGTTATTTTCAAATGTAGTTATATAATATATCAGTCCACTGCCTCTTTAATCCCTCTTCATCAAACTGGTAAGTTCGGATGTTTTAATTGCCTTGTGTAAAATATGACTTTACTTTAGAATCGAAAGGCCTGTGCAAAATCACAGAACACCGACCACTGTGCAAGGGCAGTAACTGTTCATATAATTAGTATTTTTTCTGCCCTGCTTCTTCTTCTTCTTCCTCATATTCTTGTTCTTCTTTTCATTGATATGGTTAGAAGACTGCTTTGACTTTTGACGACTGCCACAACAGAATAGTAACATGATGAATCTTCCGCTGCTGCTGTTGCTACTTTAAGGACGACATATGTTAACAAGGCACAAACACACACACACACACTCGTACAGGATGAACGAACAAACGTACAACCAAACACCAAAAAATGAACGATCGCCAGGATCTTGACAAGCTGAGCTGAGCTGAAATGGTACGCACACCGAAGAACCCAACTGACGCGAAAGACTTTTGTATTACGGTTATAAGAATCGAAGTGTGTGCAGTGCTGTCTCAACATAAGACCGAAACACTCAGAGGCACCTTATGTCCTTAATGCGGCGGCGGTGGCGTTGGCGCATGCGTAGTCTAGAAAAAAAAACTAAAAATGGAAAAAGTGCATTTTCGAGCATATTTGCGAGTTCAAATTTTAGAGATCAATCAAAAAAAAAAACTACAAAAAAAAATTGGATGGATGCATTTTTTTCCTCCAGAGCAAAAGTCTTCTTTATGTGGCAAGATGCCTCACTGGGCAACAGCCAGATAAAGAAGAAGAAGACACACAAAAAAGTCGAGGGTTGCAATACAAGTCGACAGACGCGAAGGGTGCAGTTAACAAAACCGCTACAACAAAACTGTGCATTTTTTTGGTTAGGGTTTCAACCTGACAAAAAAAGCATCTTCGTTTTTTTATTTGGTATTCTTTTTTTTTGTTTTTGTATGCTTCTTGACTTACCAGCAAACAATGAACGAAAAAAAAAGAAGCAGCAACTTAAAAATAGGCGCAAAAGAAAAAAGGCGTAGTACAAAATGTGGCTCCTTTTTTTTTCGTTGAGTGTTGTGTGGTAAGGCGAGCTGCTCCTAAAGTGCACCTGCTGCCGAGCGCAGTTGACCGCAATCGGCCATTAAAGACAACCAGCCGCCTTTCGTAGCAGGATCAGAAAAATTCAAAAATTACAATAAAAATAAAACGTTGAAGAGAATCGTTAACTGCTGCAACTGTAGTTGCAACATATCCTGCAGATTTGTATTATGTCTGTCCATCCGTCTGTCTGTCTGTCTGTCCGTGTGTCAGTTGTTTTGTCCGTTTGTCTGTGGAAGCGTGCCAAGAGTGGCAACCGCACGCTTTGCAAATCCGTTTTCATTATAACGCTTCGAAGTTAAGAAACCACTTTCGTTTATTTAAAATTTTCAACCAAATTCGACGCACACACTTAAATCCGCATAAGTCTGCTTTTAAAGAAAAACAATTATTTCGCATGAAAATAAAATCAAAAATTTAAGTATTAAGAATTTCTGCTTTAGTATGGAAAAAAGTAACTAAGACTTATTTGAAAATTAAACAACAAACAGTTTGAAAAGTTGTGAAAAAATGTGGATTAGTTCAAAATTATTGAAAATATCAAAATATTTATTTCCTTCATAGGATCGAATCTTCTTTAACTGCGCCAACGATTTTTCAGGTTTAAAAGTAAAAGCAAAAAAAAATTTAAAACAAAAGATTTAAGCAACGAACGCGCATTTCTTAGAGTAGCGATTTGTGCCTTTTCGATCGCACACACCACAAAATGATGTTGTTTTTGTTGTTGTCCGCCTGTGTTCGCCTTGGCAATCTGTGTTCGAGGCTCTGCCTGCATGGCTGTGGTTTCTGTTGCCGCATCCCTACGATTACTTTGCATCTTCGTTCCTTGCACTAAAAAGGATACTTGAGATCGCGTTTTTTTCTTACTGCGTTCGTTTGCCTTGCCTTGCCTTGCATTGCTTTACGATTACGACTGCGCTCCGCTACGCCACTCTGTGGTGTGGCATTTAATAACTGTTGTTGTTGATGATGTTGTGGTTGTTGTTGTTGTTGTTGTAGATGTTGTTTCCATGTATTTTTGCCACTCTTAAGTGAATACGTTTTAATCCTCAAAACGCAGGTTCGCATAAGGCAAGCAGGGCAACAGTTGCAAATAGTTGGTTGATAACTCGCCACCAAGAAAATCGTGCGGCCACCACGTGCCAAAGTCATCGCTGGCACTGAGCGCTGTCGCGTCGCAGACGCAAAAACGCACCTTGCGCCACTTCACTGGCAGCGTCTCGTTTTGCCGCCAGCATTTGCCGCACGTACTTTTATTTAATTTTCGTTTTTGCTGCAGATTTTTTAAATAACTTTGCGGTGGAATAAAACAAAAACAACATTTAATACAAGGACTCCGTGGTAAAGAAAGAACAAACTATAAAGTTAACGTAGATACATTTATAGACATATATGTAAAAAAAATGATTTTAGTCATGGAGCAGATATATGGAGAAATTTCTACCGAAAATTCTTCAACTGAAATAATTGGTTATTATTATATAAAATAAATATTTTACTTTTATTTCAAAAGAAATATAATCAAATTATGGCGAATTGTGTTCAAAAACATTTTTTCAATGACAATTTTTTACACCAACGCAAACCTTTGATTTTAGAGCCGCGCGTTCGTTGCTTAAATCTTTTGTTTTACATTCTTCGTATTGCCTGAAAACTTGAAAAACTGTTTGAGCACTTAAGGAATATTTCCTTCTTAATAAAGAAATAATCATATTGAAAAAAATAAAATATATTAAGTAACTTTCTCTCACTTACATAAAAAAATGAAAAATAAAAACATTGTTACTTTATTATAAAATTCTTATTAATTGTTCCACGTAGTATGAAAACTCCAAAATTTCATAAACATGTTTGTATATCTTTGTTAAAAATCTGGCTACCGAATAAAGATACACTTCACCTCATCGAGCAGAAACAAAAACAAAATGTGACACAATGAGCTCCGATGTCCCATTCATAACTCCGCAGATCGCAGATGCGTTCCGCAAATTTAGCGATAAACCATTTATTATCGTTTCGACGACTCTCCGAACTGTCCCTAAATGATGCGAGTGTAGTACTTGTAATATCTATTAGTGATAGGCGAGTTTATAACGATCCAAGCCGAGTCAAGCCGACGGACGACGGCCGACGAACGGGCAGAGGAACAATCTCCGCATACGGGATTACAGATGCACTTCAAGCGCAATCAATGTACTTATTTGTGTAGCATCACCCAGGCACAGTGCGCCAAACGAAACGAAACCAAACTAAAAAAAAAACACCAACAACAACAACAACAAACTGTCTGCCTGTTACTGGGGCCTAAGGGGGAAGACAGGCGGTATTTGAATGTCGCTAAGCGGCGGTTGTTGCGGCAGCGGCAGTGAATTGGACCTCCTCGGGAGTTGACAACATCAGCGCAATTGCAATAAAACAATTTACCAAATAGCAATCGGTAGGTAGGCAGTCAGGCAGACATTGGCGCAGGCGCACATTTATCATTGAAATGTGGAGTCCAAGTTGGACATAGGAGCAGCCAGCAGCAGTGGTCGACCGCTGCCGCCGCCGTCGCACACAACACAAACAAAAGGTGCGTTCGTAGTACGCAAATAAGCGAACGCGAGCAAAATTCTTTTACGGCACCAAATCGAGCGAGCGTGGTGCGCTAAGCGCTGTAATGTGTAATGAAATTACGACCGTCGCCGATGAAACCTCTTCCATAGAGTTTTTGTAGCTGCGGCTGTAGCTGATGTGTCTGTCTGACAATTGCACTGGACACACTCGTCGTTGGTCGCCGCTGCTTGCTACCGCGTTACTAGTTGAAGTGGGCTTGAATGATCCCGAAAGTGTAGAGGTAAATTGCTGAGACACTGTCCAGAGTTTTAACATGGACTTATTTAGTTATATTCTTGTTTTTCAATATATAACACAAATAAGTGGTTCCATGCTGTCATACTCCTTGCTATAGTGTCCGAATTGAGGTTTTCAGTATTCAGTGAATTTTTAAAAATATTCTTAGGGATTTTCATATTCTTTAAATTAACTGAAAACCAGAAGCAGCACCACAATTAGGCTTGGCATGCCACGCTGATGTCCACCAAACTTCCGCTGACGTCTGCACATGCGCCTAAATCCGAACTAACAGATAAACCAAGTCACAGTTTTGCGTTGAAATGTATCTTTCGCGTTGTTCGAACCACGAAGCGACGCACGCTTCTCAAAGGGCCCAGCAAACGCAGAACAATTTCTACATTTTATTGTATATCGGAAGTTGGTCAAAGGCCATTGAGCCGCCGCCCGACACAGATTTTTCCGTTTTTGCATTCGGCACATTCGGAAGTGTATCTGTAAGTACCATAAAACGTGTGTTTGTTGTTTTGCGTATGTTAAGCCGTTTGGAGTGCAACAACAATAGCAACAGCGAGGCGCTTTGTTAAAAGTAGAACTGTTTGTTGTATTACAACTATGGTGATTTGCATATATGTGTTGTTGTTATTGTTTGTATTGTTGTTGTAATACAAGCAATATCCCGCATGATCTCTTTAAGATGACAAAAGATCTCATAATTGCATGATTTAAGATGCTATTCATGTCGACTGGGCGCCACTGATGCCGTGTGTCTTTTATGCTGTTATTGTTGTTGTTATTGTTATTGTTGTTGTTGTTGCTGTGTAAATGGCTGTAGCTGGTTTGTGAATGAACTTGCGGTGCAAATGGTCTCGAGGTGTAAATTGCAACAAACTGCGCGGCACATCCAAAAAGGAAGTTGCGCGGGCGTCTGGTAGCGCGCACGTCTCCTAACTCAGGCAGCAATTAATAAATGTCAACGCTTTGTAAAAATGTTAGCAGCGACTCGGAGGTGAGCTGTAAGATTTTGTTTGTGTGTTTTCTCCTTCGGTGACTAATAACAAATAATTTTTAATGAATTTTCTTAAACTTTGTTTTTTATTTGTATTAATTTAAACTCAGTTTGTTGATTCAGCAAAGTTTTTGTTTATATTAATGAAATATTTTATCAAAAATTATTAATCAAAAAACTCGAAATTTCAAACAAACGTTTAATTCTTACAATCGTATTTGAAGATAAATTCTTGTTTCTGAGAGACTTTTAGAACAGGAAAAAAAATTAAACAAACTTTTGTTTCTATTGATTAAATTATTGATACAAATAAGAACTCGAACATTGTAACGAAGGTTTTGTATCAAGATAATCAGAGTCTGCGCTCAGAGCAAATCGTTGATAGACGATTTACAAACATATTTTCCAAGGACTCAAATTCCTTAATGAGGAGAGAATTTCGGCTGTCCTGGCATCCAAATACACAAATACACAAATCACATGAAATCTGTAATAAATTTAATACTTTAGTGCTACTGGTTTTGAACGCCTTTGACTTCTTCGAGGCACCACCAACGCAAACAACAACAACAATAACAACAACGACGACGACGACTTCTCCAACGAACCAGGAAAAGTTCAAACTGGCTTTTCTATCGTGCAGATTGTTGGCAATTATTAAAATGATAATTGCGCACAAATCTGGCTATCAATTGACGACCATCGAAGAGACCTTCGGTCTGAGCAGCAGCAGCAGCGCGAGCTCAAAGCAGCATACCAAAAGTGGCCAAGTTGGGTTGGCAGCCAGGCATAATATGCTGGACCCAATGGGTTAGGTTATCAGCGACAAACGCTCGCGCTGCAAATGTACTACCTACCAACAAACAAAATAACAACAACAACAACAACAACGAACCAACAACTGAGCTCGTTGACAATTTGGTATTAATTTAAGACAACAACTCCAGCTGGTGGTAGCCCAAGCAAACGAAAGCTCACAGATATATTCGCGTACGCTTGAAATGGCATTCATGGCGACCGCACGAGGTTCCGAACGAAAGCGGCAAACAATGAATCTGCGAACCACCCGCCCTGCTGCACAGTGGCTGCAACATTGGTTAATGCTACACAAATTGATTGGCTAATGAACTTTGTCTAGGTAAATCTGACGGCAGAGAGAAACATTTTAGTTTTATTTATATAACAAAATGTTTCGCTTCCCACAAATCGCAACTGGACCCACAGTAAAATCGAATCTTTTGCTTGGTAGAAATGTGTGCCTCACACAGATACAAAAAAACAATAAAAAAAAATCGCTGAAAAAGCGAACAATTTTGATAAAATTATTGTTTTAAATACAGGCAGCGATTAGGCAGAGGCTAAGGTTAGTTAAAGAGACGAAAGACGCAACACTGAGCTTAGATAGTCAAACACGGCAACAACGCAGCAAAGCGACCCCATGTGGTCTTGCCTTGCCTTAGCTTAGGCTAAGCTTGAGCTGTGCTTGGTAGGCCTGGAAACGACGACGACGACGGCGACGCATGATTGAAATCAGTAGCAGCGCAACAAATTTGCGAAACCTATTGAACCAACGACGACGACCGATGACGATAGCAAAGCAAAGCAAACGAAAAATACAGTAGCTACAAAGCGCGTTCGCTGCACATGCGCCCTAAGCAGCCAGCAGCCGCTGTTTCGCTTCCTTCCTTCCTTCCTTCCGTCTTGATGCTGAGGTTGTGTCTGAGGCCACAGTCCGACGAAAACAAATCGCAATAATTTGCATTTCAAAGTGAATTTATTTCAATTTTATTTGATATTAATTGCGAATAACTTTTAAGATTGTTTGGCTCGATTCGGCGGACGGGATTTCGCTACCTTACTTACACGTACATACAAATAGACAGTGCGATTCAGTCGACTAAGTCTAGAGTTTTTATTAATTTTAAATTTACAAAGGAGCGCTCTATTTATAAAAGTTTACTCCGAAGACAAAATCATTCTTTAAGAAAGGAGTGCTCTGGAGTCCTTCACAGATAAAAGCGATAATTTAATCGCATAAAATTAAAAAAACTTTTTTGGGCGATTCTATCTCAAATTGAAAATAGTTCTCCAATGTAGAAACATGTTTGAGAGTACTCCCTGTAAAGGACCGTTCTATATGCAAACGTTTACTACAGAGCACTCCGAAGCTTTTAAGAGAAAATAAGTTTGGTCTTGGTTATTAGTTCAAATTGAAGTTAATATTTCATATTATAAAATTTCCAGCATTTCTAGCTTCTCATAAATTTCAAAGGTGGCCTTATACAATTGAACACCAGCACATCACGAGAAACGTATGGTATGCGTCTGGCGAATACCTGCGGCGGGTGAGTATGTCCACATGTCTGTCTGTCTGTCTGTCTGTCCATTGGTGAACAGCTTCCGTAAGTAATTTGGTCTGCAGCTGTGTGTGCGCTGCATGTGCCGCGACGCTCGCTTCTTGAAAGCATCATCGTCTTCCACGCATGCGCAAAGTTTAATTTTCTGGGCTTTATTTGATTCGTTTGCGTTTGCATTTGCTCTGGTCTATGCGAAAAGCAAAGGAATTCGCTTGGAGTTCGGACGCATGTTAGTTGGCGCTGTTCGCTTGTCGCTGGCGCCTTACACGCCGCGCGCGGTTATATTAGCAGCAACAACAACAACAAGAACAAAAGCAGAAACAACAATCAATGTGCAACAAATAAGGCACCGGAATTACACACACTACACACACACACACACACACACACGCTCACATATAACAGACAAATCTGGCAGCACTGTTTTGTCACATTTGCTTAATTTTTCTGCTCCACAATAGAAATTAGCTTAAATCGTTTGGCAACATTTCGGCATGCCGCATGCAACTTCTTGCCATGTTGTTGTTATTGCTGCTGCTGTTGTTGTTGTTGTCTCTAGTTCAATTAAATGTTGCGACAGCGGTTTTTGCACCAAATAAGGAAACGCACATTTGTTTTTTTTGTTGTTTGTTTTTATTATTGTAATGCAGTGGAGCACGTCTGTGTGTACTTTGTTAGCTTTGAGGTTGATTTTGTATTTGAGAAATTTCTTGAAATCTGAACCAAAATCATTTTGTAAAAGAAAAAAATTTACCGAAAGATAAAACGAAAACAGAAACCGAGAAGCGATATTTTAGAAGAGATATTCCAAAAATAAGTTTAGTCTAATATGTGGAAGCTAGGCGGAAGCCATCTTGTATGGTAACCAAATTGGAATACCATTTGAATATATCAAATTTTTATGTATGCAACATGTAAAAATTCAACTTAAACCAACAAATAATAAAGAGTACCCATACTCATCTGAGCTTGTTAAAGCTTCTTATACTTTGTATATAAATGTATACCTCGTAAATCAGCTGTTCATTTTCCATTCAAAATGTTTTCAATGTGATCGTAAACTTATCAGGCAAATTTGCTCAATCTAAATGAGGTTTTTTAATTACTAATTATTTGGAATTTATTTATAACTCCACTCGAACGAATATCGAAAGCCTTTCCAAAAAAAATATATAAACTTTTTTCCAATGGAAAATTAACCTTGGTAAATCGTAAAATGCATCCTTACTTGATTTATACTCTAAAATGGGTTTCGTTTCAATTAAAAATATCTTTGGATAGGTCTTTTATTATTTCTAAAATTTCGTCATCTTCGCTTTAAATTTGACTGATTTAACCTATTCAAGGCTAATTGACGTCAATCTAAGACGTGGACGGTCGTAATAAATAAATTCAATTTTTCAAAGGAAACACGAAGTTTTTAGTTGTCTTTAAGGGTAAGATTTACGGAGGTATAGTCAAACTCAAACTCGTACTCGAAGTTTTTCCTCATTAGTTTACATTAAAATAAAGTTCAAATAAAGCTAAACAAACTCCACAACAAAATTCTCGACCACTTTAGGTAGTCGCATGAATCACGAAAACACCAGCAAGAGCAACAACAATAACAACGTTGAGGTTTATGCCTTATGCCACTTTTACCACTTATACCAAATGAATGCCTTGACGCGACGTGTGGTGGAATAAAAAAAACAACAACAAAGCGAAATAGTGGCTAAAGCAGTAAGTAAACGCCCACAGCAAAATGCCGGCCGACCAATAGCAAACGTCGTGAGCAAGCGAAGACGCACACAGCACGAGTGGTGAGTCAAGCGCAAACGTGTGTGAAGGCATTTTTGCAGTGGTGGCAACACTTGAGCGGTCGGTCGGTGGTGCTGGCATAAGGTACACCATAGGCCAACAAAGCATTTGTTTGGCTTTGCGGCCGACAAAAGTAAACAAGAGGTACAATAACAATAACAACAACAACAAACGATATACTTACATGCATATCTATCGACAATAAATAGAAAGTTGTTGTTTTGGCCCAAATGAGGGTTCAGCTATATATCCCACAAACAAAAAAAGACAACAACAAATCGTTGTATCAATTTTTTACCTGTTAACATCGGGAAGGGAAACACATAAAATTTAAATGAGGAACGTGAGTGCGCGCTTGCGCCCGGCATACGGCGAATCCGTTACAAAATGACGACGTCCCACGATTGACACTCGTTGCCGCAAATGCCCATGGACAAATGCGACCCTCGTCGTGCGGCATTTGCGCCATGATGCAGAACCATTGCCAGCAGAGGGCACAAAATCGCCCGAGCAGTGTGCGCAAAAAAAATCACCCTAGCTCAACAATGATAAGGCAAGCAAGCGTTGTCCCAGCAGACGATGAAGCGTGCCTGCATTAAAGAACGAAAAGCGGACCGTTTGTAGCTGTAAACGGGGGCGCGATGTCGGCTCGTGTCAGGCGGCATTCCAAGGCGCTGGCTAAATTGATAACAGCCAGAGACAAAGACAAAGAAAAATATAGTTGGAAATAGTCGCCGCAACACGGTGCACCGACATACGTCAACGTCAACTTAGCCAATGGCAGTTGAAAGCGGGAAAACTTCGAAAAAACGTTAAGAAGCGCGCCAAAATATTGCGACGCGCTGAGAAAAACTTCTTTTAAGTAAGTCCGTTAAAAAACTCAATGTGCACCAGCATGTTTGGGTATGTAGCTGCTCGCTACTAGCCATGTAACTATTTTCTGTTTAGAAAGAAAATGGGGTTGATTTCCATTTCTTATTGTGTTTAAAAATTCAAAGTTGATATGCACTCATCAGTTATGGGGGACATTTTTCCAGGCGGCTGGCGCTCCGGGTAGGCAGGTGTTTCTCATTTTGTATGCTTGAAACGAGACACTTGTGGACAATTTTTTAATAGTTAAAACGTTAGTTAAAGGTTTAAGTTTTAATACAATATTAATTTGGTTAGGTTATCCTGGTTGGCAACGCATAAACCTATTATTACCCTAGCTCAATCAGATGCAGTCTCAGGGTACATCGTTTAATATGCATGCGCGGCTGGAAAATTGTATATGAGATGTCAAGCTAACTTTAAGTATTTCAAACACATTCTCGAGGGCGCTAGACAGGAAGACAGGGGCAACACCATAATTTTATTGATTAACTATTTCGCAAGAAACTAAAATTTTGAAAAAACTATTTTTATTTATTGATATAAAGATTTGGTTTTTAATCTTTCATCACAAGCCTTAGGTTAGGCTAGGTTAGAGTGGCGACAAATGTCTCATATACTACAGACCAAACAAGATCTATAGCGATACCACGTGCTCCCTTTAAATGGAGAAAAACGTTGACCTTACTTCGAGATATTAATACAGGACCTTGAAAATTTTAAATTAATTATTTTGTTTCTTTGCCATTTGTAAACCAACTTTCTATTTTGAAACGGTTTTTAAAAGTGAAAAGATGGTGATTTGGATATATATAAAAATATGTTTTGATTAAAAAGAGTATTCCAAGTTCAGATTACAAAATTTTAAATTTTTTCCGACTTTTCAACTAATATTTTAACTCAAAATGCAATTTTTGTATGTTCTCGTAGGTAGAAATCCCAAATTTCTTAAGCAAAATTTACCATTTTATTTGAATATGCGGCCGTTATATGATATACCGTTAATTGAACCCTTCTTCTGCTAATGTACAATGAATTTCCTAACGCGTGTCCACACTTTAATGCCACTTGAAGAATTCCATTCATTCCTGTCGTAAGACAAATTCACAGAAGAAACCACAACAAGAAAATCCCAAATAAAAAAGCAAATGAAAAACGGAGAAAAAAAACGCAATACAAATGCGTTTAAAGTGGCAACATGGCATCTATTTCAATCTCGCCACATGCTGCCAACAAAAACGACAACAACAAAAACAAAAACAACAGCTTCAACAGCAACAACACACCAAAACGAATGATATACGAAAATTAATTTCATTAAAAAAAAAACAAAAGAACACGAAATAAAACGAATGCAGAAACGAACGAACGAGCGAACGAACGATTGCAATGAATGCGTTTTGATCCTGAGCAATAGCGACGGCGCATGCGAGCGCGCGAAGTTGGAAGCGCGCTGCAGCAAAAGTGTCAGTTGTGCTGCAACAAAGACCGAATACCAACAACAGCAATAACAAAAACAAACGCCCGCCAAACTTAATACCAATTAGTAGGGAACGCGTGCTGCCAACAACAAAAACAACTACAACAACAACAAGAAGATAAAGAAACAGCGCTTAGAGTAGCTAACTGCTAGGCATGCGCATAACTGTGAGTTTTGACCCTCTTGCCTCAAAGGACCAAGAACTAACAACAACAACAACAAATAGCGAGCAAGAGAAATATACATTCAAAAATTGATTTTCGAGAGAAGGGGGCAACATAAGGTATAACAACAACAACAACAACAAAACTACAGGTCGGCTCAAAACAGCCGTCGTAGTCGTCATCGTCCCTCGTACGTCGCAGTCGTTCGTTCGCTCGCTCGCTTGTTCGTTTGTTCGTTCGTTCGAGCCGTTTTGATTCGTTTCGTTGGTTGCTCTGCTTTGCTTTGGTTTGCTGCCGTTTGTCGCTGCTGCTGCTTCTGCTGCTGGCAACGATTTTGGCCAAAAGCACGAACGTCGTAACCTGAGCCGTTTAGTTGTTGGTAACCTGGGCTCAAAACGAGCAAACGAACGGACTCTTTTAGAACGGCGCAATCAGTAAAAGATTCAGTCAGGTGCCGAGCACCGAACCACACGGACGTGTTCACTTGAACTGCGCAACGCACGCGGGCATTACTTGAAAAAGTCTCCTAAAAAACTAAAAGTTAAATTAAAAAAAAAAACAAAGCAAAACTCGACTTGAGATTTTTTTTTATGACGGAATAAAAAAAAATCCAAACGAAGTGTTTAAAATATTTATTAAAGCAAAAACAAAAACAAAAGTGAGTCTGCTTAAAAAAAACGAAAATTTCGTTTGGAATTTTAAAAAGATATTCAAAATTGCAGTGCTTGGAAATTTTCAATATTTACAAAAATAAAACACAGTGTGCCGCGTTTAACTGTTTTAAAAGTAGGCAAAGAAAAAAATAGCATTTACAAAATGAATCACCTATCGCCGCCACCGTCGCCACACTCGCAACAAACCCAATTGGCCGCTTTCGCCAACAATCCCGCCTTGGATATGAACACAATCACCTCGTCGAAAAATTGGATACAACGCGCCTCGGCATTTAATACGGTTATCGCGTCTGCGCAAGCTCAGGCGCAGAAACTCAATACACGCGGTAAGTTTTTGTGGGCGTGTGTTAAGCTACTTAAATGATTAATTTCGAGAGCTTTTTTGAATTATCTTGAGTTAGTGTTAGATGTGAGTTGGTTCAAGTACAGCTCCTAATACTGTTAAAAATTAGAGTTTTCTCAAGTATCCTGCAAACAAAAGATACTCGATCAAATCACACTTGAATTAAGAGATCAGAGTGCTCACCTATTTTTAAGGGTTGTGGATTGCGATGAACCCAAAGAATTAATTTTTGTTAAAATTTTCTAGAGCTGATATAATATTTATATACATATAAATAGATCGATAAAACGAACATAAAAAATAATTTTAAAAAATGGGTAGGTTTGAAATTTTAAGGTTAAATTTGTCGAAGCGAATTTGTTCGATCATTTGCATAGATATAAAAAATATCTTATTTATAAAAGTTATTGAGCAACGTATAAGTTAATTTTTATGTTTCAAAGTTAAAGAGCAACGAAAAAAATATTTCGTGGCAATCATTTTTAGTATAACTGAAAAATAACAGCAAGCTTTTCTAATAGACTTGATTTTTTTCAGATATCGAGTCCTTAACGCCAACTCATAGTATAGTAAGCGACATTTGTTTCAAAATTATACTTTTGATTCAGATATAACTTTAGCACTAGATGCATCTTTTTGTTAACCAATATTTGGAAAGATGTATCTAAGTAATGATCTTAAAATACGTTAATCGTGCCTTCATAAGAGTTACTTAACAAACACAACAAATAACAAAAAACCGTCTAATGGAAAATTACCAATTTGTCACTTACGATAAGTTCATTCTTAGGGCTCGCTATATGTAGTTCTTAAGCAGAAGTGAATTTCAGAATATCGTTTTTAATTTGTTTCTCAAACCTTGAAATTTGTTTTGAAATTTTTTATAAACAAATATATTCAATCCGTCACGCTGTTAAAAGTTATTCATTTGAAATAAACAATTTTGAAATTTCTTTTCGACTGACAATCAACATCACCGATATTTGATTGAGGTTTAACTTTGTAAACTTTCCAAAAATTAGTGCAAAACCGATACAATAGATTTTTTGACTTATAATAACCAATAGTAAAAATGTCCGAGTTATATTTCTTACAATATACGAGTATTGACCTTCTGAAGATACCCGTTTAATGGGTTAAACAGCAAAAAATTAGACAAATAAAAATTTGATGAGAAAAGGATCCGAAGAGTTTACAGGTTAATAATGTTAAATAAAGCATTTTACAATGAAATATCCGCTCTTGTCCTTTACAACAAAATGAACAGCAATTGGGAAACTCAATGGACGTTAAAAAAATATCATCGTTAAAATATCATAGTACAAACTACAGGACATCTACAAGTTCAAAAATTCAAAAGAAACTTAAAATTGTTTCATTTCATGGATGTCACAAAGAATGTCAGATTAGTCAATCTGGAGTTTAAACAACGAAACGTATTCAGGGACACGATACTTAATATTAATTGTTTATTCATTGACTTATTGTCGAATACAATCTTTTCATAAACATTTTAATTATTTAAAAGCACTAACTAAATTTTGATACGCCCTCCACATGAACAGTCAATTAAACAAACTTTTTATCAATTCGCCCACTTCAGATCTGCCCTTTCTGTACAATCCGCTGCTCTACTCCAGTGCATTGCTGTGGCCTCAATTTTTGCTTTCCTCTGCATCGGCATTAGGCACGCCCACAACACCCAACACACCGAATTCACCCGCATCGCTAGCAAACAATCGCGACTATGTACTGACACCGGAAAAAGACGAACACCACCAGCAACAGCAACACCACGCCCCCCATCCGATCAGTGAAGAGATGCCGCTTAACTTATCTATCAAACGTGAACCGTATGAGAAATGTGAAGAACGGCCACGATCAGCGACAAGCGCCACAATCACACCGCCGCCATTGCGCGCAGTTAATCTGAAATCAACTGCGACGGCGCACGAAAGCTACTCCGAGCCGACGCGACGACCTACTCAAACAAAGCGACGATCGCACGGTTCAATCATTTGGTCGCCGGCAAGCATGTGCGAAAAAGCCGACGACGAGGAAACCGACCCGGACGCCATCGATGTCGATCCGATTGTGCGCAAATTTAAATACGAGCGACGCGCTAGTTTTCCACGTCATGCTGTCGCCGCCGCCGCTAACGTGGTTGATGCCATGCCACTGCAATCGCCGCTCTCTTCAACAGCGGCGATCGCACGTGCCGCTAGCACTGAGCACAAAACCGCTGTCGAACATGATTTCGAAGCGGCACAGCAGAAATTGTATGCGCAACGGAACGCCTTTATGGTCGGCCTTGCCGGCAACAATTTCGAAATGCTGCAGCAACACTTTAAGGCGACCACGCAACGCGAGCTGGAGCTGTTACGACATAAACGTGCCACCGATATTTTCGTACACAACAACAATGAGAATATGCTTAGCAAGAATCTAGCGTCAGCGTCGACGCCATCATCCTACGATCAAGAGGACGATGAAGACGATGACGATGATGATCTTAAAATCAAACAGGATATTATTGATGATGATGTATATACGGCTCGTCATCATTTGCATCAGCAGCAACAGCAGGCGTTACATCAATATACGCCGCAACAGCCGCATCAGCATCCCGACTCGACGGCCATCATTAGTTGCGGCACAGATGTTCGTTCGTATCGGGGTGAGGGCGGCGAGGAGAAACGTGGCGCACGCAATTTCCAGGTAAGCACAATTTCATTTTAAATAATTATTAGTACTGCAAGAGGAAACATAAAGTTTACATATCAATCGTCATCCCTTGTAAAAACTGAAGGACTCTTAAGGCTGAAAAGAGAGAGAGAGAGGAACATAGGATATTCCAAAAAGTTATTTAAATCATCTGCTTATGAAATTGTCGAGTGATTAAGAGTTTAGAGTTGTGGGTGGGTTGCTATTGAAACCAATTCACTTAGTCCAGAATATGAAAGTAGGGAAGTAGGACAAAATTATGAACCGAACAGACATTATTATACAACTTCGATAACATTCCTGAATATTATTATGAAAGTCTCTAAAATACGTTAAGAACTTAAAAAGGATCTTAAAGAGATTAAAAAAATTAATGGTGCCATTGATCTAGTTTATAGCATTCGGCATTACATCTTGGCTAAAAAAATACATTTGATGCATAAGAATTCATTCAACTTTATAAGAAAGTAAATAAGTTGCATCGAAAAAATCGTCTTATCATAAAAAATGCCGAAATGGCCACACACTCAGTTTAGGACATTGTAACAGATGCAACATCTTTGGAGAGTGTTTTTTTTTTCGTTTATATAATTGCCGATAAGTTTTATAAATGGAAATTGTGTTAAACGCCGTTTGACCATATGCGCCAGAAGTACTTTCCTTTATCAAAATAAGAAAAATATGACAACGTAAAAGATGATGAAACCCCTCAAGCATATTGAGTTACGCTGCACGATCGATCGTACTTACTATAAGCCAGCCATGCGAGTAAGTGAGGGATATGTGTGAAGTTAAAAAAGCAAAACAAAACAAAACAAAACAGAGCAGAGCAGAAACTTTAGGACAAAAAGGAAGGCACTCATATACGATACATTTGATGTACTCGTAAATGCAACATGACACGTTGGTGGTCAGCTGGCGTGTGCCCAGAACATTATTGTTATTTAAGCATAAACCAAATGATCATGAGCATGGGAATAAGAATAAGCATGTGAATTTTATATGACAACAACGTTAAAATGATAGGGTTTTGTGTTGAGACTTTAAGTGGCATTAAATTTTTACATATGTACATACGTACAATAAGTATATAATAAAGTTTCGGTGTGAAACTGAAATGAATGTCTTTGGACTTTCATAGAAATCGGCGTAATTTAGCGAAATTATTTGATTAAGTAATTGCGTGATTTTCATCGTTCCAAATTGATATCAACCCCCACGAAATATTTGTACAATTGTTTCCAAATAAATGCGAGAGGGAGTGAAAAGGGGCGGCAAGGCACAGTATTAAGTTGTTGGGTTTATATGTCCACCGTTAAGCAATTAAATGTACAAATCGAAAATATTGTCCAATTAACACGAGGTTCGAATTGGAACGCTCGAAGACAACACAAAACATTGCATTGCGGCATTGGCACTTGTACTAATTTCTCTAAAAGGGTTCGTCGGCGTCGGCGTCGTCGTCGTTTATGGAAAGCACCTTAATTTTTCAATTATTTATCGCGCTATCCATGACACGATATTTAACAATTAAATGAATGCGAAAGAGATTTCCAGCCGTGGCAATATAACGCAACGACCCCTTCGACTATTTTGCCGCTATTACGACATAACGTTGATTTGTGCGTTGATAGTTGAAGTTGAAGTTTATCACATTGGACAGACTGGAGTGCTTCAGTTCGTATTGATATTGTACGTAATACAATATATCGATTAGTCTTCATTTTTAGTTTTTGTTTTTGTATTTGGTATTTTACTGATATTGCAGTGCTTGAGTTTTATGATAATTTTCAATTTACTTAATTTGCATTAGCCGAGAAGGAGCGGGTGCAAGTGGTGAATCTTGCGTGTTCTCGAAATTTCTATACAAACGAGGTCAATTTTGTCATTTATGATGGTTAATTTTTTTCATTTTTTTTTTGTACAGCTTTTGTTATTAGTTTGTGGTGGTCATTATTACTGGGAAATGTAGTAGTTTAGTTGTAGGTGATTGAGCAGTGTTTAGTAAAACGCATTTTAAAAATAATTAAGAATATATTTAAATGATATTTAAGGTTCACTTTAATGGTATTTTCGTATATATATTTTGAAGTATATGGCTATATATTATATATATGGACTTTTCTCATAAATATAATTCGCTTTTATCGCTTAAGGAAACAAATTCCAAGATGAATGTGAGGTTCTCCATTGATCTGCCGATGTTCCACTTTTTCTATCTAGTATCTGACTAATTAAGCTTTGTGGAAGAACATGTTTTTTTTTATTTTTCAGATACTTTTTATCTACGTATTTCCAAATGACTAAATCTTTTGTTTTCTTATTTTTCATTGACTTTTGTCAGTGCTTTAACAAGAGGCCATTGTTGCCTCTGGTATTCCCCAATCTAAGTGACAGTCAGCATCAACTTCCAAAGCGACACATAATCCGACTCATCACAACTACTCTCATACTCTTACATATGCGAGTAGCTACTACTTCCGTTTTCGTTTTCTACAAACATGACTATTTGCATTGGCAACACTGGCTGCAAAACAATTGCAACTAATTAACAGTTATTGGGAACATGCAAATTTATTGACATGGGCTTCAGACAAACAAACAATACGTACCAACAACAAACAGAAAAGTATTGAACAGAAAAATAATATATATACTCAATAGTAGATCGGTCAACAGTGACGGTTGGCGTTACTATTTCTTAGCGCGGTAGTGTAGTAGTTTTCTTTAAATAGAAAATCCCGATACGCGTCGGGATGACCGACCACTTGTGTCAATCTGTCACCAGCAACCAGCAAAGAGCAGCGCTGAAAAATAATGGTAATACATAAAAATAACAAATGACGAGCACGTGCCAACGTGTGCGTGAGACTTGTGAACAAAGGCGGATAGTTTGTTTAGACACATGTTGCCGGAGCTGAGCGCCTTAAGTCGAAACTTTTGATTTGATCGTTCGCCGTCGTTTGTTGCTTTTTTCAGTGCAACGTCGTCGTGTGTATCTGTTTCAAGTTGAAATTGTTTGTGGATGATACATATGTGTGTCCCAGCCTAGATACAATGTTTTCTTTTTTTTAACCGTAAATTTTTGTGTGTTTTTTTTATTTGTTTTTTGTCTTTTTAATTTTGTTTTATATTTCGTTTTTTTTTTTGAGTAAATAATTTTCATTTGAATAAATTCGTAGCAAATTGTCTGAGTTCGACGAAATTCATTTAGCTCAGCTGTATTTAATTAAGCTCGACTTATTTTTAATTTTTTTCCTCTTGTGTGTTTAGATATTAACACTCGGTTGCAAAAGAGTGGATGTTGGGTGTTTGAAGGAATCCTAAATAAAATTTAAGAAAAAATATTGTATGTGATCAAATTGTTCAGATACTGAATTGAATAGAACTGTTGACATCTCGTTTCATGTAAGATCAGATGTTTTGATAAATATAATATATAATATATATCAGATGTATTATAATCTGATTGATGAAAACATATCGAACCATATATAAAAGGACCCCGATCAAATCCATTCATTCTATACATCTATCATAGGAACTTTGTGTTTCAACATTTGGATTTTTTCATTCAAAAATTATTTTAAAATTACTTGCCACATTCATTTAAGCTCATTTTTGCTTCGTATACCTTGTTTATCCTACAAATTCAGATCTTATAAAACAGCTGTTTTAATTTTTCATAAAACGAAAGTTTATCTGGCCAATTCAGCTCACAAATTTCGTAAAAATTAAACATGTACACAATAGTGGAAAGGTATTGCCACTACCTTTCCACCATTGGTGTATCCTTGCCATCAATTTCATTACAAATTTGTAAGGCTATGAAAAATGCGATGTTTTTGAGTTTGTATGAGTGCGGCTATTACAACAAAAAAAGGCTTTACAATATAAAAATTGTATTTTTATATTAATTCAAAAGCGTTCGTAATTTTGTAAGTATGGCGAGTATTTGCCTATTTTTCTGTCAAAGAGTTTACTTCAAACTGAAACATTGCGGGCGTGTTTTTTTTTTTTTGTCCATAAGATTTGACTTGGCTTCTCGGCGTATTTGCAGAGCTGTTGTGTTTTTCAACGCGCCTGTTTCAATAGCAACAACACTTTTATTTGATTTAAAAAAATTTTAATATCAACAATTTGTCTTTTCATATTTAAGCAACTTGTTTCACATGTGAACAAGTAGGAGTAACGTCGCCCATTTTACTTCACTTGTTGTTTTTTTCTTCTAATATTTTTTGCCGCCGAAATTTCTCTTCTATCAAATATTTGCGATTAGAGGTTCTTGCTATCAGTCGCTCGTTTAGACGTTCGTTTTTTCGTCTTGATTATGACAAAAGCAAAAACAAAAAAAAAGTGTTCATAATCATGCCATTCCGCAGACAACAAAAACATCTTGAATCTTTTAAATATTTGCACACGAACGAACGAATACAAACGAATTTAGTTAGTGTGATTTCGTTTACTTAGAACGGTTTGGTTCGGATTTCTTTAGTTAATTGTCACTGTTGTTGTTATTTTTGCCGTTAGCTTGTCTATCCAACAAGCTGTGTCAATTTTGGAAATTTTTTGTCATTCAACGGTATTTATTCTAATGAGACATTACGCGAGTAGGAAGTTTATAAATAAGTTTTCTTCACCTCTTTTAAACCAAATTTTTGAATGTTCATCTAATTTAATATTTTTGTTGTTTCGTTTTTTTTTCTTTCAGTGCAAACAATGCGGCAAGACTTTTAAACGTTCGTCAACCCTGTCGACGCATTTGCTTATCCATAGCGATACTCGGCCGTATCCTTGTCAGTATTGCGGCAAGCGTTTCCATCAGAAATCGGACATGAAGAAGCACACTTATATACATACCGGTAAGTTGACTCGCGATTCTTTTAAAATATTTACATGTACTCGAATGTTTATAAACTTAACGATTACTTAAGCTTTATAATGTGTGAACAAATAAATACCATTAGCTTTACATGTTGCTGACACATGTTGCCAGACACACTAAATGTGTCCTAATCAATTATTCAAATATGACAGCTTGCAAAAATGTCGTTCTGTGATTGGGGGGGGCGGTGGGGAGTTTGGTTAATCAAATAGACAAGGTAGAATATTTTTTAACGTATGACAAACGATTTTCTCACCCACCAGAAATTCCTTTAAAAGTGTAAATTTTATTGGGCGCACCATTTTACTGCAACAAAAAAGCGCTTCTGTGATTTCAACGCGCTGCAAAAAGGGTTGCTAAAGTGCCGCCGTAGCCCCCGTTGTAAAGTGAGCGTCACGTGACTCGCTTATATGACTCTATTAAATCACTATTGTATGCAATTTTATCTGATTTAATTTTACTAATTGCTGCGTGGAGTACAATCGAGGGGTTGGGGGTTGTTGTATGAAGGACTGCCAACATCGCAGTGTGTCAAGCTTGGTTGAACTTCAAGCATAGCAATTAATAATCTTAATTGACGGTGACCACCGCAAGGCAGCGTCTCTATTATGTATTCTAATTACTGTCATTTGCAAAGTGTATTGATTTTTGAGTTTTAATTAATTTCCTTCTTTTTTATACTTCTCGTTGCAGGTGAAAAGCCACACAAATGCACTGTCTGCCTTAAAGCTTTCAGTCAAAGCTCGAATCTGATAACGCACATGCGCAAGCACACCGGCTACAAGCCCTTCGGTTGTGGTCTCTGCGATCAGTCGTTCCAACGCAAGGTCGATTTGCGTCGCCATCGAGAAAGCCGTCACGAGGAGAACTTGTCCGCGCTGGTCAAGATGGAAGTGAGCAGCAGTTGCTGACTTGTTGAGCAACAAAATGAGTAGTGATAATCAATAAACGAAAAATACATGCGTTGTTCTTGGGTAATTTTATATGGTAATTTGGAGCAAGAAATGACCATGGTCAAGGGCGAATTCGAAAAGAATTTGGCACACTTAAGGAGTCAATCAAATATATGTATTATGTTCAAAATTATGATATTTTGAAAATGCAATTTGTGACCGATGGCGTCATTTTCCAAATATGTTTAAGGAATTAGTATTTCAAAAATTACAAGATATTTATTTATCAGTTTTGCAATTAATTATTTATTTTTTTTAGGTGTCAAAGTCATTTTCTTCATTCAGTGACACGGTCATTTTTTGCAATGTGTCAAAAAATTACCCATGACGAAGTTGTCAAAACTTCAGTTATGAGCAAAAAAAGAAAAAGAATAATAAACAAATTAGTGAATAAGTCTCCGTCCCAGTTGGTCTGAAAATGCTAAGTCGCTAAAGCCAAAGTTATTAGACCCCAATGAATTAATTCTAAAGACCAATTTAGTAACTAAGCTAGCAACTAATTCAGCCGTTAGTTAAGACGTACATTTTAGTTTCTTAAATTTTAAGTTAGTTTTAGGCTAGTAAACAAAACAAACAAACCAACAAACAAATCTCGTTGTATATGTATATATAAATACAATTTTGGAAGACTTTTATTATTAATCTATAATTTAATTTTCATTTGTACCGTTTTTTTTTTGTATTTAAATATTTAAAATAACTCTTTTTTTGATTATTTTAACGCTTAATTTTTCGAAATTTTTTTTAAACAAAACAAATCGAACTGTTTTATAAATTGAAAAATAAACAAACAACAAACAAACACAAAAGCAGCTAAACGAACCAAAGAATATTTATTACAATCTAAATCTAAAACAACAAAAACTATCGAATTTTTGACTATAACAATTCTTGTATAATTGTTGTTTTTTTTTTTATTTAGCCACATTTTTTCGCTTAATTTAAACATCTTTTTTTATAGAATATTTAGTATGTTTACTTTAATTTATGTGAATGTTTATATTTTATAATTTATAATTTATGTCCTTGCGAAATGTTAATCTTAATTTGTATTTATTTTAATAAGTTTGAAGTGGAAATAAAGATTCTGAAAAAACCAAGTCACGTGTTTGATTTGAAACGAGTTTAGGAAAACGCATGATTGAATAATAAAATAAGGAAAGTAGAAACGAAAACGCAAACGCAAATTGAGCGAACTCACCTCGATTTCTGCCTTGTTTTAAAGTTTGTTGTTTTTTTTTGTTTTGACAACAAACTACGTTGTTGTTTTACTCAACAATTTTGTAGGAACCTTGGCCACTATACAGAAAATAAATTTTCAAAGAGAGAAACAATCTCGAGGTGGAGAAAGAAATTTTTCCACTTTCCGCACCTTTTACTTATTACACCATGGAAAAACTAATCTAAAAACTAACTACAAAAACAAATCAAAATGCTTTAAAATTCTATTCTACACTAAAAAAAAAAAAATTATTTGAATATTTCAAAATTGTAATTCTCACCACAAAAATGTGGCACCGTTTGACGACACTTATGGATTATTCTATTATATCATATAGGACAAAGTGGTACTCGTTTGAGGGGCTTTACTTCGTTTAAATAGAGCCTATAAGTTTCAATAAAAATGTTTGACCTGCCCATTCAATTGAGCCAATTCACTCAGTCCGCCCAAGTCTATCCAATAAGCCAATCATTCCAATTGATCTTGTCGTAAAGTCTAGTCTAATCTAATTCGAATATAATTGACTTCGTTCAATTGAATTTTAAACACAATTTTTATAGCGCAACATACGGTGTCACTGATTTAAAGTAATTGAACATTGTGTGGGCGTGGCACAAGTCCAATTTCGAACACGATTTGTTTAGTTGTCGACAGCGAACTTACGAATATTTCATTGCATTTATATCTCTTCGTCTTACAATATCAAAAATTTTATGACGTTTTTATATATCGACGGTTTTTTGTGGCATAATTGTATAAAGAGTAGGCAGGCGTGGCACATCTTTTATCGTTATAAACCTGCCCGGAACATCAAAGAATATCCCATTAGTGTTTAAGCCGTGTCTGTCGTACTAAGCCAGACAAACAAATAAAGTTATAGACGAAATATTTCTCGGTGTAGCCGAGACGACTCGTACTTTCCGTTCAGGGTTGCAGTGATGCACAAAAATGTCAAGTACAAACTTTTCCAAATAATTAAACCGAATTGTGGGCAAATTGCCGCCACTTGAAGTAAAAATATTTGTAAACTTGATTTTATGGCAATATTCGCACGTACGACATTTTCGCTATTTAGGACAATTTTGGGCGGCACTTTGGACATGGGATCGCGGCGCTGGCAAAACTGAAAAAAAATTCGTTTTCAAGAAGCAGCAATTGGGAAGCGCGCGGCAACGCTTTGATGTGAGCGTTTTGAAACGCAAAATATGCGCTTTGTGAAAAGCCGCATTACAGAACACAACAACAACAACAATATAAACATTATACAATACAAAAAAAAAAACTCCGAAATTGCCAATTTTTGGAGCAGTTTACAAATCACACAAGTAAACAAAAATGTTCGATGACAATTATCGACATATGCCGATGCGATCCTAAATGATGGATGACGATGCCACAATCAGCCTCCTGAGCGCAAGAGCAACAGGGGCAGGCTCGAGCAACAGTGGCACTAATCAGCTGCAATCACTTTTTTGTTTTTGTTGCAGCCGCCGTCGTCGCTGCGCCAAATTGTTAAATCTCTTAAAGCTGCTGAAGGCATCATTAACCTGAGGTTGGGGAAAATTCTGCTGCCTACTTCCGTGCCCCAAACGTCAGCGTTTTCTTGAAAAAAAAAATCTAAAGAAAAAAAATTTAATAAGAAACGAAAAAAAATTAAATTAAGAGCCCAAATTGTCGCAATCGATCATAAACGGATGTACAAACGCTTGCGATGCTGAGAAGTGATGCGCCGCCGCGCGGCTTCAATTGCGAACGGATTCGATTCGATTCGATTGGCGGCTTTCGTTTTAACGCGGAATGCAACAAATTGATCGAAATTGACAACAACAAAAGATGAAGAAGAAGAAAAGCAACAACAACAAAAATAGCAACAACAAAGCTATCGATGCCATAAAAACGAGTGCGATCTTTTGCACAACAACAAATACTACCAAAAAAAAAACAACAACAACAATGAAAATAAAAAAAATTAAACCAAGTCACATTTTTACATGCTCCTCAAGGACTTTTTACGCCGCCGACAAAGAGCGGCGGTGCGCGTTTAATAGCGTTATCGAAATTTTATCAACGCCGCACGTGATGTTATGCGCACACCCGACGCCAGACGCTCGCTCACACGAGCAACTCTCAAGCTGTATTGCTCCACTTTTTGTTGTTTTACTTTTAAAGCGCGCGTTAATCGTTTCGGCAACTGTGCCGAGCTGTCCTGAGCTACTTTAGTCGAACATTTTGCGACTTTTGACTGCGTTTGTCTGTCTGCGGCAGCGAGATTTGAAGTTTCGAAGAATATTCAATTTGGTATTTTAAATTTTAGAAGCTTAAGGACGGACCCAAGTGACATTTTTTTTTATTAGAAAATGTGAGCAAGAACCACTTTTTTCTTAAAGTAGTGGGATGGGAGTGTCAAAAAATGATTAAGATAAAGTTTTATATAAATCTATTGGAAATCCTTTTTTGGTTTAGATTTATTTTTTATTTTTTGTAATGTAATGTAAACCGTATTTTGAACATTTCAGTAAAGTTGCAATATCGACAATTGTTCATCCTTTATCGCAGTGCAGTGTAGCTCAGGATTATATCTAAGCAATTGCCTCAAAGCATGTCAAATTGACATAAAGCTTCTTCTTGCACTTACAGAGGCCGCCGAACAACAGTAAATAAATCCGATGATATACCCAAATTCTTAAGGATTTTCTCAATCAAAGCATTATAGTTGGTTATTTTATTGATTTTCAGATTGATTTTATAATTAAAGAGATGTGCAACCTGATTAACATGTTTATATAAACTCGATTGAACACGCTCAATTTACCACAAACGCTGCACGAATTCATAATGTTCAAATGCTCGAAGACTTTAAGCCGACTTAAGATTTTCCACATGTTTCATCACACTGTTCAACATATTTTGGAAAACAATTGGCTGCGCATTTCAGTAAATCAAATCTTTAAATAGTTTCAGCTTTTTAGATATTTCTTCAAAAATAGTTTTTTTTAAACGACATAAACTTTAGGTACGTTACTTCTGCTTATAACGCTCTCAACAAGCAGAAGCAACAAAACTGCATTACTTTTGTACAAAAAAATAATTAATATAATTAAAAAAGAAATAATAAGTTTTGAAGAATAAAAGTCACCATATAGAAAAAATCATGGTGTAATAAATATAAGGTGAGGAAGGTAGAAAAACTTCGCTCTTCACCTCGATATTGTTTCTTATTTTGAAAATTAAATTTGTTGCTTGCTACAGAAACATAAAATAAATTTAAAAACAAATCGTGGTTAAATAAAAAGTTTTGGAAGGTAGACATTAGAGCGCATATTTAGCGAATTCTGCGATTTTTTCTCTCCAAATTTTCCTTATTTTCAAAATAAGAAACAATTCCGAGGTGAAGAGAAAAAATGAACAAAAATAAACTAGATATTAAAAGCACAGATACACATTTGTAGTTGTTTTTGGTTTTTTTTTACTTAGGCTCAAAGGAGTGGTTAGGATAAATATTCACTTGCACGAGTAAATCTAGAGGAGAGCAGTTATACTGAAATCGTATAGGAAGATAAGGAGCATTTATAACAAACCTCGATTGACAGCGTTCGATATGAAAAGTTTGATAGTTTCTTACACCTCGATTCACAAACAGTTTGAACGCTGCTCACTTGTGCAAGTGAAGTGCAGCGGTAATGTAAACCCACCTTGAACGACAAAGCAATACAACAAAAATTACATTTTTGGATTTAGTCCATTTTCATGATTGGTTACATGCCAACAAAGCAGGCGATTCAAAAATTAATGGTGCCAAAAAATCAAATCTTCCAAAATTTTTAGATACAAATTTGTAATTTAAGAAAGATTTTTTTTTTGTAATTAAGTTATTTTATTTAATGAATTTTTTAAATTTATTATATGAAAAAAAAATATTTTATTACAGCTCATTTTAAAACTTTGTGGTTTGACTCCTTACAACAACAAAAACAACAAAAATGTTAACAGCGGCAAATTGGGTCAATGCGGCGATTGCAACTGCGACAGGTGCTGCTACTCTGCTTTTTCTTCTTCTTCCTTTTACGCTGCTGCAGATACACATGCGAGTTGTTGTGATTGTTGTTGTTGTGATTGTTGTTGTTGTTGTGATTGTTGTTATTGCATGTAATGTTAATGCGCAGACGCATCCTCAGCAAAACAAAATACAATATTTTAATCGAAAAAATGCGCCAGCCTGAAATCTTTTCGGACTTTACGATAGTTTCGTGTATCTTTCGGATAGAGTCATGCTTCTAACCCCGTAGGATGCTTCGAGGCATTTTTTGTCGTGCGTATGTGCGTGTGTGTGTGCGTGTCTGTAGTCAAATGTGTCTTTTTAACGTTTGACGTGTGTCCGCTGGCGTTCTCGGCTCATAACTATTTCGCTCCTTTTACGAAATTGTGCATCTTTGAGCTACTTTTATGTAACCTGCAGCAAGCGGGCAGATCTGCGGTCATTCTCTTGACTTCGAAAAACAAAAAACAACAACGACAAAAAGTATACATATATGTATGTACAATGCAGGACGAATAAAAAAGGAAACGATTGATCGGCAGAAGAAACAAAAATAAAGGGCGAGCATATGTTTTGTCGCGAACCGGTTCTTGAGCCAAACGATCAGCCTGCTCGCTTGCACCGAAAAAAAAATTGACAAAGAGATTAAGATTATTTAAAATTTTTGTTTTTAAATTAAAAATGTGCTAAGTCAGTCAGTTAATATCTATGCTATGTATGTACGTATCCATCTAATATCCGATTGCAAAAATGCGATGGGAAACTCTTCGAAAAAGTTTCGTATCTACAGAGACCTGTGTGCGCCAATCTGAAGATTGCTTAAGAGGAAAAAGAAAAACAATTTATAAATACATTTCCACTCGCGATTTACTTAAAGAGAAAACAATTTCACACCAAACATATACATACATAATTATTTCTTTATTATTTACTCGGGATTTGAATCTTTACGCATTTTGAGCATTACTATTGCGACTAAAGCTGCTGATATGATTACCATGAAAAAACATAATATTAAATTAAGTAATAAAATATCTGCGATGATGAAAACACATTGGCGTGGTCGAAACTATTTCACACCCTCTTTGCAAAATAGATTGACTCGATTTTACGCCCTCTACCACAGCTCAGGAATTTGTATATAAGAAAGCGCCTGAATGGAATAATAGGCTATATAAAATCTGCCACGCCCTCATATTACACACACAATTTTTTAAATTATGTAGAAATATTCGATTATTTCACTAATATTGCTCCTATAAATTTTCACTTTTGGTATCTGAGTTGGTATGGTCGCTGCCGACAACTTTACCAAAAGTGGGCGTGGTTGTTCATTTAACCAATTAACTTAAACATTTTTCTATTAAAAACAAAACCCGAGCAACGTCGGGTACTATAAACTAGAATTGTAAATATACCTTATGCATTCCGTTAACCATGATGATTCCACCGATACTTAACAAAATGTATTTTACCAAATTAATATAGCGAGCTGCAAAAATGTAAATAACATACATATGTACATATGTATGTACATGTAAAAATATGTTAATGTCAAATTACAAATCAAAATTTTACTTACATACACATACATACATACATACATACATACATACATACATACATACATACATACATACATATATATATATATATATATACATATGTACACATGTATGTATGTATGAAAAACAATACAATTAACAATGAATCCAACGTGAATAAATACAATGCCAGCTCGTACTTACCCGTCTCGGAATCCGGAAACATTTCCTTAGCATCACCAATAATATCAAATAAAAATCCAAAAGGTAAAACAGAACAAATTATAGTCAGCAGATATCCAAAGAAAAAGCCAAAACTTATGTGGGCCTTCATGCCGAAGCTTGTTGCATAAATGTCTTAGTCTATATTTAAGAACAAAATATATATTCAAATTAAATTTTGGCAGGAGATCACCACAAATATATAATATACATACATATATGTATGAACTTTAGATTTGAGATTTATTTTGAATTTGAAAGCACTTAAATTATTCGAAATAGTTTTATGACAAACAAAAAATAATATTTGTGTAAAACTGAAATAAAACACAAAACAATTAAAATGAATTTTCATATTTTCATATTTTCATATTTTCCCGTACTGCTCAAAGTCGTTTTCAGATGGGTAGAAAATTGCCCAAGTCGAAATTGAGATAATTGCGCAAAATTTCATGTAAATTCGAACTCAAACGAATTTTCAATGTTTTGGTTATTTTTCTCATACTAAGTAACTGGTAAGTATCTGGTAGCTAGTAGCTAGTTTTGCAGAAACAACAAATTTGCGACAACAGATACTTTAAAATTACAACCTTGATTTGTTAAAAATCTTATTACAGCGAAGCATTTCTAAAAGGACTTGCTTCTTTGTGGAACAATTAACTCCTTTTGCCGACGTGGAATGCGTTACTCTTGTTAATTGAATTGAAATGGATAACATACAAATGAGACAACTACGAGTATTTATTTGTATTAGTTAATCGAGACTTTTGTTTTCTTTCATTTTTTGCATAACTATTAGGATTAGAGCAAGCATTACTATTGCAAAAATAAGACTAAAGACAGCTTCCTTAATTATCAAATCCGTGTTGATCAACATTTCGAAAGTGACAACCAGTCCAAAAGCCCAAAAAACCGCTGCAGGCCACAACAGATTTGTTTCTTCCTATACGTAAGAATAAAATTATAGAGATTTAACTTATTCACATAACGAAACAAAAAGAGCCATTCCAATGAATATTATTGATTTGGTTTCTACTATTACAACGTACCATGTGCATTCCAATAATCAAGATAATTCCAGAGACTCCATGCAAAAAATCAATTGACATACAAATAAAGTGACCTGTGGAAAATGTTAAGTACGTAAATATGTACATATGTCAAAATCAAATTGAATACCAAAGTTGTAAACTTATAAATATACAAATGAATGTTTCTATGATTAAATAGTTACTTTGCCGCAAAAGTCGAGTCTGCCTGTCAGTACTTACGCTTCTTCGAACCTTCCATATATTCAGGAGGATGACTGAACGCCTCAACCAAGGCGATTATACAAAAAAATAAGCAACTTAGCACCGTCACATATCCAACGATAAAGCCAAGAATTATGAACCACTCAGCCATGCTGTCAAAGTTTTTCGCATAAATGTCCTGGGACCTTCGATTAGAGCTTACCTCGTATCATTCTTAATTCTAGAATTTTAAAACTTACCTTAAGATTTGATTATCTTAGAGCACTTAATTTGTGTCTTTTAATAATTTATTGACAGAAGAAATATTTATGTGGAACGAAACAAATAACAAAAAACCTAAAATATATTTTCATATTTTGAAAGTAGTTTTGGGGTCGGTAGAAATTTGGGCAGTCGGAAAATGATTTATGTATGTAAATGTGTGAATGTTAAGTTGTACTTATACCAGGGTAAGTACACTAAAAGTTTCTCTTCATCTTCCAATTTATGAATATACAACGCAATCAGCTGTTTTTGTCTTGCTGACAGCTCGATTGATTTTTTTTTTCGTGATGACACGCCTTCACGTCTTGATTCAAATTGTTGTATAAGTTCGAATGCATACACTTGCATTAATGCACTTTGGTTATTTACAAATGTTTGTACATATGAGAGGCTTCAAAAGAACTACCGATGAATCCCAAACGTGTTTCCTTGATATACCGCTCCTCCTGTGTTAGTCTTATTTCTTGTATGTTAATTGAATATATCGGCGAATTCTGAATGAAATCTGAATATCTGTAAATTTGCTTATAATTCTTTTTTTGGTGTTCCAGCGTTAAATTCTCGTAAAAAGCATTTTTATGACCCACTCTCAAAAATATATCGTTAAAGGCCAATCAAAAACCTCTCCTTTGGTATATTGTTTTGCCATCTCCACATTACATTCAAGGGTGACACCTTCCAAAATAATGAAAATATTATATTTATTTTGAAAAATAAACAAGCACAATTTTTTATATATTTAAATTACACAAATTACAAAAATTTTTCATAAATTTTCTTTTTTATGTCAGAAAGCCATGAATTTGTTTTTCTCTATTTCTTTTTATAGACGCGGACTCCAGATATCTCCACCCATTAGATGCATAACAAGCAAGATAACAACCACATATACTACGTTTAATACAATTACACCCAAAAAGAGATCATTTCCTTTGTAAATAAAATGAAATACAAGCGCCACAATTGCTTCAATGACTAACATAATCACTAAGGGCCACAGCGATTTGGGATTACCCTAGAAGTAGAAGAAAAAGTAGTTACACACATATATTATTAAATAATATTTTCAAATCTATTTTTTGTAAACTTAAGTAGGGTTTACATTACAGCTTCACTTGACATATTTTGAGTTGTGCCACTTTTGATGTGGATGTGTGAATAGTCATATTTTCAAAAATATTCACCTTGCAAATTCCTACAACCATAATGATAGCAGTGACACATACAAGAAGGGCAACTACTAAAAGAACAGCGTGACCTGTAACGAGAAAATAATACAATTTAAACAAATAACTCAGAAATTTCCAACACTAAATCAAGATTTTAAATTCCTTCTTCCGTACTTAAACAAATTCTTTCGAATTCTGTTGTAATGATTTGCAAATTGTTAAGATTGGAACGACTATATTTAGGTAATTCGTTTTTGGTATCATAGTTCGCAATCGTAAATATCGTTAAATAGTTCAGATAAGATATTAAATCAGAAACGTGGTATTCTATATAATGGTTATAATGTCTAACCCATAACGAAAAAAAAAAACGGAAAATTTCGTATGCTAAGATATTAAAGCTTGGTGGGAACGCACCCAATTTGCACACAAATGTAATAGAAAAGCGAGAAAGAATGGTTCATTAATTTTATTCAACTAATGCACTTAAACACAATTTAAACAAAAACCGTACAACGCCGGGTGCTATAAGCTAGTACTTACAAAAAGTTGTTGTGCCTGTGGTGAAAGATTCATGATGAACATCAAATAAAAATTCCGCATGCAATATTGCCCAGATAAGAGCGCCTATACCAATAAAAACTCCAAGAATACAGCCAAGAATTTCAAACCATTTCACCATTTTCCAAGTATATATATTCAAAATCCGATGATATCGGAATGGTTTTTAGTAAAAGTAAAAACTCAAATCAAAATATTTAAATGACAGCGAAAAAATATTATCAAACAGAAAAATCCAAGTACATGCGGGTATATTAAATTTTGAAGGAACCTTCAAAATGATAACCCAGTGAGGATATTCACACATGCTATGGAAACTGTTTATGCACAAATAAAACAAACTATCTGCCGGCTGCTCCTAAAATGCATTATCAATCCCAATGGATATAATCGTGACTTGAACATAAAAGTTAATAGCAAAAAGGAAACATTTGAAAGAAGCACAACAATGTGCTTCATGTAGCACATATGTATGTGCTACAAGTCTATATTATCCGATGGTGTACACACATTTTTTTTTAAGTAGTTTTTGTCCGATCTTGCCCATCTTAGAACATAACCACCGCTTGGCGGTTAGGAGGTCACATACCAGCATTTTCGCTCGACATCTCTGAAACTACGACTGTAAATACTGGAATAAATACTGGAATAGGCAGACGAATCGACTCAGAACTCGACGCTGATCATTTGTTTATACATATTGCCATAGCAAGCACGCCTTCTTACGGGCGTTACAAATGGAAGAACAAGCCGAACTATAACCTTCGTTAAGTAAGTAATAAGTTTTTCTAAAATATTTAGAATGAACAATTTCAGTTGTCAGATAATAATTTCTGATGTATGTACTCTGTCAACATTTAACAACAGAAAAAGTTGGGTCAACCTATTGACTCAATGTTAATTTAACACTTTTTGTCGTGTTGATTTTTGCGTATTCTTAAAACATTATTAAATTGCCACTATTTCATGTTAAATAAACACTTTCTTCACGATAAATTAGATTCATGTTAAATTAACATGACAATGTCACAATATATTCACAATTGTTCACACATGTTAAATATATCGTTGAAAAAAAAAATTCCGTAGAAAATTTGTTATCCGTAATAGAAAAGATATAACTTTGATAACTTAAAAGAACGAATTTTTTACTATGTAACAATTTCTGACCAGCTTCATAATAATGCATGAATACATGAAGGATGCATACTTTTAATATTAGCTCAATTTTGATTTGTATTTTCGGTACATTTGAAGTTATCAGATTGAAATTTGTAATTTATATAGAATAATTTTTGTGCAATCTGAATTTCTTAAAGTGTACACTCAGCGAGTGTGGCTCAATATTTTGCGCCTGCTGCTGCTGCTGTTGTCGACAGGTTCTCCAGGATTCATTTAAGGCAGCAGGTGCGGTGGCGGCTGCTGTTGCTGCCGTTTGTCCTGTACTACTACCGTCTTAACTTGGCTGCGCTGGGTCGGTCTGTTAACGAAAAAAAAACGAAAATCTCATCGCACAGCAAAGGACGATATAAACATAAACGAGGATTGTCATAAAACTGAAGAGGATCCCAGAATCCGACGCCGTTGTCTGTTACAACAAAATTACAGGTGCCTTTTTGATTGTGTGTGCGTGTGTGTGTTTGTGTGTATAAATTGGTTCGCTTCGAATCCTGCGCTCCTTTTTACAGCTCAACTTCGAATTCCATTGCGCCGTTCGTCTTTTTAATTGTTGTTGTTTGCCGCATATCTTTCTTTTTTTGTTGTTGTTGTTCTTTATTTTGTACTTTTTTGTTTGTTGTAATTTTGCGCGCGTTCTCTTCTTTTGCAACGGGCGGCGGCTGCTCCACCTGCAGTTTTTGTCTGACGCCGCGCATCGTTGATAAAGGAACGCGCGCACGCTCGCGCACTCGTCCTGACCTAAGACATCTTTTTTTCGATAGTGAATACGTTAAAATGATGACCGCGCTCGTTTCCCGTTTTTTTTGTTTCGCTGGAACTATTATTTTTATTAATAGCCAAAGTCAAAGTCACCTGCGCATACCGCCACCTTTTCAGTTTTTTAGTGTTTTTTTGTTTTCTTTCCTTATTTCGATGTTTTTTTATGGAAAGACTCCTTTGCCCTTATCTCGCTCAGGACAATGGCATTAAACAAAAAGAAGAAGGGGCACATTAACCCCAGAAAATATGTCAATTTGCCGGTCTTTTGTGCAAAGCACCTAAATTGACCCTAAGTCGCGGGGTTGTTGTCTTCTTGCGCCTAAGCTGACCCGCTTTGTCTAATCTTACGAGTACGAGTATGCATGCCTCTTTCTGGCACTGGCTTTGGCATTGACATAGGGGCGCACATGGATGACTTTTATGTCAGTTAAAAAACTAAGCATTAATTTGTTAGTTTTGTAGCTTCCCTCTTTTCGACTGACAAATTATGTGGGCTCAGGTGATAACTTTCGACTAATCTCTTCTAAAATTTAATAAAGTTTTTGAAATTTTAATCGATTTTTTGTAATTTGTTTTTAAAAAATATTTACTATCAAAAAATTTAAGTCGAAATTCATAAGATAATCTAAGGGAAAACTTAACAATCTCTCTATCTATATTTCTTTATATCTAACTAACTATCTATCTATCTATCTATCTATCTATCTATCTATCTATCTATAAAGCATTTTTTTAAATTTTAATAAGGAAAAGAAATGAAGAAAGTAAGAAGAATCTAAACTAAGCGTAATGAAAAGTTTTTTAAGGAATACATACTTCAAACTGCCAATTCCTTTGTGCAATTACCTACGTACATACGAACATAGATTTGTGTATGTATCTCGTTTATATTACTTTGTCATCAATCGGAATCCGCACAAGTTTTAAAAACCAAGAGATTATTTTCTTATTGTTGTTTTAGTGTTGACACAACCTGGCAAAATCTTAATCCGTTTCGATTTCGATTTGAAATCTAGCGAAAAGTTGAAGAAGAAGAAAAAGAAATAGAAATAGAATTGCAGCAAGTGGCAAATGCAAATGACCGCCATGACAGATAGACAGACAGACAGACAGACAGACAGACAGACAGACATACAAATCCAAGTCAAAAGTGCAAAGCGTCGAAATGAACCCTAATCAAATCGAATGCTAACGAAAACGTTAAATCTATTTAAATGGCTTTAACGACAAAAAACAAAGCAACCACGTCGATGAGAGGGCTTAAAGCAACCCCTTCGAAACAATGGTTTGTTGGTATTGGTATTGATATGGCCCCCGCTATGCACATACGGGTAATTCCATCATGTATGAGTATGTGTGACAATTAACCTGGCAAAATCTAAAATTAATTTTTTTGTTGGCGTCTTATAGCAAAAGCCAATAAATCCAATCCAATCTATGCCGAGAATTTTAGCTTGATTGAATTTGTATTAAAGTTTCAAAAAAATCGTTAATGTTCTTTTGAAGAACTGACAGAACGAGTTAATTTCTGAGTTCGTGCAAAAAAATTTATTTCGAGAATTCTTAACTGGAAAAAATTGATACCAAAAATTTTTAAAGAGAAGAAATTTTTATTCTGATAGTTGTTGTTTTCCGATAAGAGAATTCGAAAATTCTCGGTCATGCCATTGGTGCTTCTATAATATCAACGATCCTCCAAAGAGAAATTCCAGAGATTAATTAATTTGAAAATAATGTTATTTTCGAATTTTGAATTACTCGCTGAGTTTAAATATCGGATCAGTAAGAGTGAGGTGACAAATGAAAGTTATTGAGTTATTAAGTACTAAATGAAGTTATTCCATTTTTGTGATAACTTAAAAAATTTTTGTGATGAAAACGGAGCCACCGGAGTACGTTTGATGTAAGCTTCTAACTTAATTGGGATATTACAATGCTATACCAAAAATAAATAAAAATATTAAACTTCAACCTGGCCAGCTCATGAATATGTTATAAGTTTTTCCTTAGTTTACTTATTATTATAAAATTTTAAATATTAATTCTTGGGGTCATGGATTAAAAACAATGTAGTTCAATAAACTCGACAACAGAGTGAACCGACAGACAGACAGACAGACAGACAGACAGACAGACAGACAAACAAACAAATAAATGAATACAACTGTTCCAAACTTCAGAAAATATCGACGCAATTTTAAATCCTGGCTTAGAACAAATCGACGCCATGTACAAAAACCCTTTGGCCATCTTTTTGCAAAGGGCACCTTGTGCGGCATGTGCCGTTGTCGTCCTGATCGTTGCCTCCTGTTTTAAGTCAGACTGGCATGTCAGCTTGTATAGGATGCGTGCGTATGTGTGCCTTGTGGCTTGGCTCGTGTCATCTGTTGCCGATCATAAAATATGGCAGCAAATTAAATTTGTCCCCTGCGAAACGAACGCCCCGACTCGACTCGACACGAAGCAAAGCAAAGCCAAAGCCAAAACGAAGGAATCTTTCGAGTATGCGTTGCGCTGCGCAAAAAGGATAATCAACAAAAAAAACTGTGGTCGGCGACAGAAAAACGAAAGCACCCGAACCGAAACAGCTTTCGGCGATAAATCGGTCGAGAGCAGTGCTGAGTTGATAGCATAGAAAGAGAGACATAGGTACATATGTATGTGCTGAGAATAGGTATGGGAGGGGGGGCAAGCAAGACTATTGAGGTTGTGTGCGGTTGCGCATGCGCGTAGCGCACCTGTCGTAAATGAAAAGGTGCTGCGTTTAAACTCTGATAATGATAATGGGTCTTTCTTTCTTTTTGCATTCGTTTGATTATTTGTTCGTTCATTCGTTCGTCTGTATGTTTGTCGGTTCCTCTTTCGGCTGCTGCAGTGCGGTAGGCTGCATTTTGATGACTGATGCCGAACAGGCGACGCGACCCGTTCATCGTCCTTTTTGTAATGCGGCAGCATTCAACTTCATAATAAGGACAAAATCAAGGCTAACATATACGACGAAGTAGCGAGTGAGCTGGTCAGATGGACAACAAATTTGGATAGCAAGTACATAAAATATTTTGCATATTTTCTATAAAGCACTCCAAAAGTATTTTTTGTCCTGGTTTTGTTAAGGACATTTTTTATTATTTATTTAAATAAAATTGAATTGAAATTGGAACTTTAATTTAATTAGCAAAGACACAAACCATATTGACGAATCATGAAAATGTCGACAATTCAAATTTGACCTCATCGTCTGCAGAGTTGCATTTTTGGTTTAAATACAATTTATTTTTGTCAGGTTTCAAATCGCGCATCACTGACTTTATTTTGAATTGATATTTGTCTAGACACAATGTAAAAACTTAAGCAGTGTTGTTGTTGCCGTTAATGTTAAAGTTGGTATTGTACCTAATATGGTCAATCCATGCTTTAAAGGTTTATTAAATAGAATTCGTCTTTAAAAAAAGTCATAAATCAGGGGAAATATTTTTAAGTTTTATTGAATCGTATCTCCATTGAAATTGCGATTGCGAAAATTTTTAATAAAAAGGTACAAAACAAATCTTAATCACAGCACAACACATCACTGATTCTTGTTCTTATTGTGCTGACATTCGCATTTCGGTGTTTTTTTACGTGGTGTTAGAATTTTACAGTTTTTTTTGTGCATCGATAAAAAGAAAATTTATTTACAATTAATTACGCAAAGTCGAAATCTTTTACTAAAACTTAATATCCAGAAAGTGTGTGGCTATAAAATAGATAATAAATGTTTACAAGTTAAAGTGCGATCCGTCCAACAATTGAAACTAAACATGCGAGCAACTGTGTTGTTTTTGTTTTTGCTTACGACGACGATAGCCAGCGGCGCCGCCACGTCCGAACTCAGACGCAGTCAACGCGCAGCAGTAGACTCCGCAGCAGTGGCAGCGTCGGAACATAGCATAATCGACAACAATGACTGTCACGAGCTGCGCTCTGCTTGCGCCCACCTTGCCGCCACCGATAATCTTTCGCTGCTCGAGTGTGTTGGCACCTTTAACGGCGCACAACTCGAAGCGCTGCACGAACGCTGTCAACATACCATTTGGCAGCAACAGCGACGCATGCTAACCGCCGCCGTTGATTGGCAGCAAGACGAGCTGCTGGCGCAACGTCACTGTGGCGCACATCGCGATACATTGGCATCGTGTGCTAACGCTGTCGATATTTGGAATTGTTTGCGCGAACGTGTCGATAAACTGGACACAGTTGGAGGCGCAAGCTGTCGCTCCTATGTGCAGCGCATTGTTGCGACATTTCCCGCCGACGCTGACAAACTCGGAGAGTTCTTTGTCGAGTGCGGCTCTCAGGTGGACCAATTAAGCTGTGGCCGTGCAAATGTTGAGCGTCGTAGCGTTTCGCAACTGGAGACGGTCCAATGTTTGTTGGAGACAGGCGCTGAGATTCTTAACGCTGGGTGTAAAGCTGCAGTGGCGCATATTGAGCAGCGTGCCGATGGTGAAATCTTTGAAATATGCGCCGCGGATGCACAGCGGCTGTGCTGGCAGGTGGGTGATCAAGTACTGTTGTATATGTTTTGTTGTTTATAAACCGTAAAATCGAAATACTTTTACAGGATCCCGTTGGATCACCCGCAGTCTACAAGTGTCTGGTGCGCAACAAGAATCATGCTTCAATGTCGCGTCGCTGCAGCGAACAAATTGCGCAACGTGATCGCAAAATCGCACGTGATTATCGTCTGTCGCACGGCCTAGCAAAGGCCTGCAAAGACGACATCAGACTGCATCATTGTCGACGCGGCGTCTCCGAGGACAAACAAGTACGTCTGGCGCAAATTTTACTATGCCTAGAATCGGTGTCCAAGAATGGCACTAAAATTGCGTCTGAGTGTCGAGCTGAAATCGACGATCATCGCCGCATGTTGATGCAGGATCAGCAACTTTCGCCGGAGGTGCTTGCCGACTGCGCCGACGATATACAAAAATACTGCGAGGATGGAAAAACCGCGGTCGGTGCAGGAGGCGCAGCTGCTTACAGTGGCGGTGAGATCATTCATTGTTTGATGGAACATGCGCGCGTCAAGCGACGAAAAGGTACAAAATGTCACTTTCTCTAAATTTGTTGCTTGTTTTTTTAATTTTCTTTTTTATTGTCCACTTAAAAAAATCAAAGATCGTCGCGTTACATCGCAGTGTCAACGCCAGCTGGAGACGCTTTTCAAGGCCGCCGATGTTGGTGAAGATTGGCGCGTCGATCCGGTGTTACGACGTGCTTGCAAGCCCGTTGTTGATATTGGTTGCGCCGATACAGATGGCGGCGAAGCTCGCGTAATGTCCTGCTTGATGGAGCGCATTGGCACTCCTGTCATGCGACCTGAGTGCGAGCAGGCGCTGCTGCTGATTCAATATTTTGTCGCGCGCGATTTTAAGCTCGATCCGCAACTGTATAAACACTGTCGCGACGATGCGATACACTATTGTCGTGCCAAACGTGTCTGGGACGATGTTACCGATGCTCAAATGGATCCGGAACGTGGTCCGATGATTTTGCCCTGCCTGCATCGCATTGCCTATGCGGAAAATGACAATAACAATAATAACAACAATAAGGCAGTAGCGGCTGGTGGCAGTATTTCGCTGCGTAAAGACTGCTTTAGGGAGGTTAAGCGCGTCATGCGTCAACGCGCCATTTCAGTCGATTTGATTCCGGAGGTCGAGGATGTCTGTATCGAGGATTTGTCCGTGTTTTGTTTTGACCGCACGGAGAAGGGTGCCGAAATGGAGTGTCTGCAAAATAATCTCGAAAAGCTGCAGGCTGAGTGCAAGGTTGGTAGTTCAAATATTTTTATTTTCTAACTTTAGTATATCCTTCTTAGTACTTAATTTTTTTAATATTAAATTTACTTGTCGAATTTTTAGAACAAAATAATTTGTACGTAACTTTTTGTTAAAAACTTTGACACAGCACAATTTTTAGCATTACATTTTTAAGTATTGTTAAAAAAAACAACTTAAATATATACTTTTTCTCTTGTCAAAATACCTATCAGAACGCTGTTTCCGCCTACACCGAAGAAGAAGCCGCCCACATCGAGTTAAATCCAGTCATAATGTCCGTTTGCACGGAAGCTATGAAAACGCATTGCGAACACATACTTAAAGGCGGCAAGGACAAGGGTAAAATCATAAAACAATCAGCACAATTTTAATATTTTTTATAGTTTTAATTACAATTTATTTTCATCTATACACTTTAGGTGACATGATGGACTGCCTGATTTCACACAAGAACGATCCCGATCTCCGTCAGGATCTCAAGTGTCGCGCCGCCATCGAACACTTTCAAATCATCTCGTTGAAAAATTACCATTTTACCTACAAATTTAAAGAGGCCTGTCGTCCGTATGTGGTGCGCTTTTGCGCCGCCAGCAATACTAAAAACGAAGTGGTCGCTTGCCTTAGCGAGGTGATGCGCAACGATACGATACGCGGTCAGCGTCATGCCATACCCAAAGAGTGTCGCCAACAGGTCAAGGCACAGCTGTATCAGCAACGCGAATCACTGCTGCTAGATCCAAAGTTGGCAAATGCATGCAAAAAGGAAATCGAAGAGTTCTGCGCCGACGAAAAGGGTCCCGGACAGGTGAATAAGAATGCAAGTGTTTGTGCCATACTCATTTCTTTTTTCATTTGTAAAAGTCAGTGTTAAATTGTTGTGTGTAAGTTTTGGGACATGGATTCAATTTAACTTTTGTTTAATTATATTGTAGGATGTTAGTTCTTTCATTTCATTGTTTTTGTTGCTTTTATAATTTTTTTGCACTTTTAATTCATACTAATTAGTTTACTTATACAGGCCATTGAATGCCTCGCTCTAAACACTGCGCGTCTGGGTAATTCTTGTCATCACGCCATATTCCTCGTTAAAAAATCCGAATTGGGTGACAGTGCCACTGATTATACGCTCGTTAATACCTGCAAAGAGATGACATACAAATTCTGCTCCAATACTGATTCAATGCATTTGCTCGACTGCCTCAAGACGTATAAGGATGATCCGACCTTTGATCAACGTTGTCATTTGGTTGTGGTTAATCGTATGATTGAGCAAAATACCGATTTTCGATTTAATCCGTCACTGCAATTGGCTTGCGGAAAGAATATCGATCGGTATTGTTCGGACATTGTGGCGACTGCGCAGCCCAATGAAGAATTGAACGGCAAGGTGTGTATTTAAATAAGAATTCAACTAAATAAATGAATAACTTTTAAAGACTTTAATTCATCAAAATCCAAACTAATTTATAAAATTATTTATTTTCTTAAAAAGGTCGTTCAATGTTTGAAAAATAAATTCCGCGAATCGCGTCTCGATTCCGAGTGCGCAACAGAAATGATCAAAATATTGCAGGAGCAGGCGTTGAACTATAAACTAAATCCGCTATTGCAAAATTTTTGCAAATCCGAAATTGAGGTGCTCTGCAAGCAGCATTTACGCAAAACCAACGACGAACAGCACGGTCTCGTCGAGGAGTGCCTCAAGACTGCTTTCCTCAATCAGAAGATAATAAATCGCGATTGTAAAATTGAAGTGGCCACACTCATTGCCGAAGCAAAGGCAGACATACATGTCGATCCCATATTAGAGGACGCGTGTACCGTGGATCTGCTGCGTTACTGTGCGAATGTGAAGAGTGGCAATGGACGCAGTAAGCTGAGACCTCGTTCAATATTCAATTGTATTACTTTTTAAGATTACATTTTTATTAATTATACTTCTCTCTACAGAGCTCAAATGTCTGCAGGTTTTGCTGCAAGATCAATCCAAAGCACTGGAAGAAGACTGTCGTCTGAAATTGCAGCGACGCATAGAAATGTTTCGCAATTCCGATACGGTACTGTTAAATTAATAAGTTTTAAATATAAATATGTTTGTATTTTGTTTTATTTTTACAGGTACTTGCGCAACCGCCCGAAAATATGGAACAGCTGGTCAGTCAGGTTGTCACTTCCCCAGCGAAAAAATTCTTCATGGTCATACTGATGACCTCTGTGGGCATGATTTTCATGATGGGTATTTTCCTCGGCCGCGTCACTAAACGTGCAATGAACACCAAAAACAAATGAACAAAATTTTCAACTAAAAAAAACCGAATCACACAAGAAGAGTCCATTTTGCAACTACCTACTTAAAAAAAATTAATTATAAGTAAAAGATAAAAAGCCAAGCAATTCTGCTGCAAGAAATTCCAACTAACAGTCTAATTTTTTTCGTCTGTTATTGCTAATAATTTTTGTTAAACCCCTTTCTAAAATGTCTTCTTCTTTTGCACCTTGTTTGTACACAGTACGGCAGCTTTTTTCCGCCTATTGTTTGTGTAATTTTACCAAAAAAGTTTAAAAATTGATATTTGATTTGTTTTTTTTATAAATAAAATCTCGTGTGAGTGTGTTGTATACTTAAATATATTTTTATAAAATTTCTAACATATTGTTAAATGTAGCGTAATAATAAATTAGATGCTTCATAATAAAAAGTTTTTGATAATTTTGAAACCAAAATGTTTTTGTATGCCAAAAACATATTTAGAGAAATTGTCTTCTTTTCTCACCAGCCACTTATCAAAAAGGTGGACTTTGATTTGAATATTTTAAAATTCTATATCTTCTCTAATTAGGTTCTTGCTATCCGGATCGTCTATCGTTGCCGTCAGCTCCTGCAGCACATCGTCACCAATTCTTATTTCCGAGTTAATGTGGAAATATGGACCATTTTCAACTGAAGAAGCAAACAACGTTAATAAATAAAAAAGAAATTAAAAGAAAAAACTCACATTTCATTGGTAAAATCGTTGGTGCTTGCGCTACACTAGGAACGCCATCGATAGCAAAGGACGTCCACAGCTCCACCATGCGCTTGGCCATTTTCGTATCGGCGGCATTCAACGCATGCGTTGAGAACAAATATATATTATCGTTCGAATGATGTACGCCGCCTTCGAATGGATAATGTTCGTTGCCGAATTCATAGCCAAAACGGGTGTTTTCGCCGTCATAGTCAAAACTGTACAAATATGTGTGAGCCAGCTGCTTGCGCACTAGTTGCGACGTTAATGCAATTACCGGGGATTTCATCATTCCAATGTTGACTAACTGAAAATTAATTTATGAATTTTATTTTTAAATACATTTTCTTATAAAACCTATGTACATCAAAATATGCGGGTATAGCTTTCTTGTGTTCGTTGCTATTAAGAAGCTCTGGCGTAAATAAAAGCCTCGTCATCAGATTATTGGACAAACGTGTCGTGTCGTTGGCCAAGTTCAGCATACCATCAGCAAATTGACGCACACTCACATAGTTAAGATTGCCAACAGTCTTTTTCATTACGTCGTAGTAAGCTAAAAGTTAAATTATCGATTTGTAATTACGAATAAGAGTTAAATTAAGCTCCTAATATTGGACATTCACATACTAGCTAACACAAATGATCCGTCATGTTTTGTAAAGCCTGCCATCACTGGAATAGCTCTATTAAATTTCTCCAACAGCACCGCCGGATGTTGTGGCAATATGCCATTAATATCGCCGACAATTGGTGCAAAGGATTCCTAATCATTACGTGACAAAAAATTTAACATTGTTTTCTTAAATTTTAAATTTTTACACAAACTTACCAGCACAGTCACCTCAAGAAGTCGCCGCACTGACACTTCACGCAAGCATCTGTATATTTCTTCTTCCTCAACACACGCGCCGCATTCAAGCGTTCTACAAGTGCGCGCAACTTGTTCGTGTGGACTTGCATTGATTGCCCAACTGCCCAGAATCGAACCTGATTGTATAATGGCACGCTGGAACAAGCTCCTGGGTGTTACTGGACTTAGCATGAGAGCACCAGTCATAGCAGCACCTGCGCTCTGTCCAAAAACGGTAACATTCTCAGCATCGCCACCGAACTGGCCAATGTATTTCTGAACCCATTGCAGCGCCAGCAGCAGATCACCAACAGGCGCATTGCCCGGCATATTATCGGAAAGCGTGGAGAGCCATCCTAATGCTCCAATGCGATATTGTGGCACCACAAGCACAATATCCTTTTCGAGTAGATGCCTAGGCGGATGATCAGATGCCGAACCGTTGTAGAAACCGCCACCATAAATGTAAAACATTACCGGCTGCTTGGCCGTGATCTTTAATCGTATTAAAAATAGATTAGCTACTACCAAACTTTAATTGTGTTAGATCACATGATCGTTTTTATTGTAAGACATATCGTCTTAATCAATAATCTAAGAACTTACATTTTTTGTATATACGCATAAATTTAGGCAATCTTCGAGATCTTCCTTCAGGTTATCTTCGGACAGCTGATCAACGGTCGTTATAACAGGACAACGTTTGCCATATTTGGTCGCGTAGAAGGTTTGACGCCATGGCAGTCGGGCAACCGGTGGCTTAAAATTTGGAAAAATTTAAGTTAGTCATTTTGGCAAACTTCTATGATGTCGTTTTAGTAGATAAATATATTTTAAATTAACGTCTATTTTATGATTAGTTTTAAAAGGTTGCATTTGAAAATATAAGTTAGCATAGACTACAACCATTCTCTCATCAAAAGATCATCTTTTATTGTTTGCAAAATACTCGCGGCTATTTTCAACATATTTGAAATTTACTTTAAAATTAGACGAAATCGAAAAACAAGAAAAAAAACGCCTTAGTCATCCACACGAAATTTGCACATACAAACGTTTAAGGAGATTAAATCAGTCTGCTCGCTATGACTAAAACTGACCTTTGGACTGGCTTGCTAATCAAACTGTTAAATTTTTGAACGCATTTAGATTAAAATATTCGGCATGCGCTTGTCCATGCCTATTAAGCTCACCTTAAAACGCAGTTTACCGCTTGGCGATTCGGCGAAGGGAATTCCGCGGAATTGCATAAAAGTCTGATTGCTCCATATGGTCGTGTCGAAATTGCCCAAGACTGAACCTTGACCCGGTATATTGACAGTAATCGTGGGAAACTTCAGCGGTGACGACGTAGAATCAATTTGCGAATTGACACTGATTAGAACAATTAGCAAAAAGATCACCAAAAACGCACCAATAGCCAGTTTCATATTGAAGCTCACTGTTTGATCAGTAGTAACAAACAACGACTAACTGGCACTTCTGACGACGCTTATCAAACTATTGTTAAAATTGGGCAGAAGAACCTGATGTTGATTTTGCACTACCAAACAAGCACCGACTGATAAGGCGACTAACTAAGGGAGATATATGTATACATCTTTATTGATGGTATTACAATTGTTTGACTAATATACTAGTTAAGATATTAGTTTTGTTGACAGATCGTTAGGCACTTTGTCGATCAAGTAGTTCTCTTTGGTTTAATAATATTTCAAAGAATAAAATATATAATATAAAAATTTAATTAAATAATAATTTTAATATGAATAATTTTTTATTCAAAGTCCAAATACCATAAACCTATTTAAAGACAACTAGGAATGTACTTCTTGTAGCATATACACATATGTTGCATATAATCATTAAAAGTGGGCGTTGATCTTGCTCATCTTAAAACTTAACTTCAAATACCAAATGTTAGGTCAGTATCTCATAAACAACAGCTGTAATCAAATCGCCGAGACAGACGGGCATCGTAAAATTTACTAATAATAAATTTGTCTGTTATACTATGTATAATAATAAAACTCAGACACAAGTTTACGAAAAATGTGGCATTACCAAGCATATTATCGTTATCTGCAAGTTCTTCTCCTCATTCTGTCGCACATTATCTACAGGTTCTTCTCTTCTTAATCGTACATTTCAAAACGAACCGAACTTTTGCGTGCAGCTGTGCTTGTCCACCGTAGACGAAAAAAACTTTTGGGGAAAATATTAAAATTAAATTTTTCGAATTGTGTTTTTTTTATTAATTTGTCTGTCTGTTATAGAAAGTCAAATACGGTAGACAAGACCAACTTCACGTGGACACGCCCCTATTGGAGTTTGTAGCCAATTGTGCAACAAACGTGAAGGAGGTTGTTTGCAGAAAATTGAAACGAGCCGCAAAACGAAAATCGAAAAAAAACTGTTGTTTGCACGAAAAACAAAATCTGAAAATTTTAATTTGAAACTTTTGTATTTTGTTTAAACTTCGCAAACATTGTTTAAAATTAGTGCGGCGCTATGGGCTACGATCTGCATCGCTTTCAGGGCGAAGTGGACGAGGAGCTCACGTGTCCCATTTGTTCGGGCGTGCTGGAGGAGCCACTGCAGGTATTGTTGTCATGTTTTTGATTGGTCTCTTTTTTTATATATTGATGTTATTTGGTATTGTTGTTATTTTCAGGCTGCCATGTGTGAACACGCCTTTTGTCGCGGCTGCATCAACGAGTGGCTGTCGCGTCAGCCAACTTGTCCCGTCGATCGAAACTCTCTGACCACAGCCAATTTGCGTGCAGTGCCGAGAATTCTGCGAAATCTGCTGTCACGGTAAGAAACAATGTCAAGTAGGGAATATCTGAAAACCATTAAGAGTATCTAAGAAATTTTAAAAACCAATAAAGTAATTGTAACATTTTTTGAAATATTAGAACTAAGTTTTTAGGGTTTTTTTTATAGTTTTAAATTTTAACACTCTTGACCTTCTGGTGGCAATTAGTTGTTTCGCATAAAATAACACCAAAATTTAACAGAAAAATTATCAGAAAAAACGAAAACTTTAAATATATAAAATTTGTTTTTCGATAGCCTTTCCATCACCTGCGATAATGCCGCATACGGCTGTACTCTCGTGCTCAAGCTTGACGCACTTAATTCGCACCTGGACGAGTGCGAACACAATCCAAAACGACCGTTGCCCTGCGAAAAGGGTTGCGGCTTTGTTATACCCAAGGACGAACTGAAGGATCACAATTGTGTGCGCGAATTGCGCCAAATGATTCATGCACAGCAACAGAAAATGTCTGAATTCAAAACGGAAATCGCCGATCAGAATATAACCATTAACGAACTGAAGCGTGAGCTGCAACTTTTTAAGGATTTTATGCGTGCAATGCGCGTTTCAAATCCGGCAATGCGCGCCATCGCCGATCAAATGGAACGCGATGAGGTGATACGCTGGAGTAGCACATTAGCGCGTGCGCGTGTCACGCGCTGGGGCGGCATGATCTCGACGCCAGACGATGCGTTGCAGGTAATTAAAAGTCATTGCAAACTTAACACAACTGCGATTGTTCTATTATTCTTTTTTGCTTCTTTGTTTTTAATTTAAAATTTTCTTTGATAATTTTTTTTTAACTACCATTTGTCCACTTATTTTCACAGATGATGATCAAGCGAGCGCTATCCGAATCCGGCTGTCCGCCACACATTCTCGACAATCTTATGGAAAATTGTCACGAACGACGTTGGCCGCGCGGTCTCAGCTCGCTGGAAACGCGACAGAATAACCGACGCATCTACGACAATTACATTTGTCGACGCATTCCGGGTACGTTAACAAATTGAATTGAAATGATTTTTAAGCGTATCTTGAATTTGTTATTTTATTGAAAATTAAATGCAATTGTATGTTCCTCTTGCAGGCAAACAAGCCGTGCTCGTGCTCAGCTGCGATAATGCGCACATGTCCGAGGACGTATGCATCGAACCGGGCCTAGTGATGATATTTGCTCATGGCATAGAATAATTGATTGATTGACTAATTGATAAATTCAATGTTATTACTTATATTACAATTAGATGAGATGTAATGGCTTCTTCACCCTCTCTTTAGCATTAATTACTCTTAATTCCGATTTACCAGTTAATAAGGCGAGATGAAAAACACATTTTAATTATAAGCAAATTTTCATGACTACAATTGCCACAATTACGTTTTTACTGCATTATTTAATATTCGTCGGGTGAATTTACTAAATTTTTTGTTTTGGTTTGAATATGGCACTCATTTTTTATATACCCATGATTTTTTGCTAATCTGCAAACCACTTCCAGTTTATATTATTTATTTGATTGCATATTCGGTTACCTTAAAATTGAATTGTTTAGGTTTGAGAGCAAACACATTTGTTGTTCAACTAACTGCCTTGCTTAGAATTATTTTAGACAAGTTCGCACACTTGTTTTGTTATGTTTTCAATTTAGGCGTATTTAAGCGATCTCAACCCAGCGCTATTTAAAGTTTATATATATTTCTGATTATCTTGAAAATGTCCAAAATTTAAGTAAGCTTTTTTGTATTTTTTTCTTAATACAAATAACAGAATCTCGTATTTACTTACTGCTTAGCAAGTGATTTTGTAAACGTTTATGTTTGTAATTTACATACAATTAATTTAGATTCTTACAAAACAACAATTAATTTCACTTTTAAGTCTTAAGTATTAAACATTTTAAGCTATAGTTTTGATAATCTAACTGGCTGTTTGTCGTCGTCGTTGTCGTTGTCGCCGTCATCGTCATCTCTTATCACTTTAGAAACAAATTAAATAAAGGCTAATTCCAATGTTTAACACAGTTTTTCCATTTAAATCCGCATTTGCATATGTAATTATAATTACAATATACCGATAGGTGCTCTTAATATTTTAGAACTCTGCTCTTGAGCGTCTGCGTCTCTTTATATGGCATCGCTCTTTGATCATCTGTTTTACATACGAAGTACGTATACGGTGATTAGTTTTTTTTTCTTTTTATTTTTTTTATATTTTCGTTTTAGGAAATCAAAACTAGTTTCAGTCTTAATTGCTCGAAACCAGTTCTAGTTCAATTAGTTTGTCGGCGCCTGCTGCTGTTGTGGCTAATTCTCGTCTCGAAGTCGTTATTGTGCCGGACAAGAAAGTGGCTCTTAGTGGTAACATGCATAAGTGTTATGTCTGTGTATAAATGCGGATTAAGGCTGGCAAAAGAGCACATTTTTTTAATATGAAAACATATAATATATATTTTTGATTAAAGTCCGATTTAAAATTAAATATAATATAGAAATTCGTTGCAAAAATGTTCTTTAAAATAAAATGTATTGATTAACAATTATAATTAAAAAATTTAATATTTGTCATATTTAAATGATTTTTAATAAACAAAATTACAAAAATAAAAGAGGGTAATATTTACAAATATATTTACAAATAATTCAAAACAGCTGAAAAATAGTTTATTAACTTAAGGTCAAGATTAAGAGCAACACCAATAAAAAGTGCTATCAGGGTTAACCGAGGCTACCCCAAAAAAAGTGAGAGTCCATTCGAAGTCAACGGCAGCAGCAGCGCCAAAGTCTTTTGTCAGTCTGTGCCTGAACCGTGCTCAGTTAGGTGCGTTCTTTTCGAAAACTTAAACGGCGAATATTACTTAATAAATTAACCCTTAGCCACAACAACAACAAAAAGTCTAAGATGAAATTAACTATTTTTATTGTGTTGGCGACAATAATCGCAGCCGTGGCTGCTGCGGCGACAAATTTAAATGTTGTCAGCGAGCAGAATGTGCCCAGTGCGCCGTTGCGTAAGTACAAAAATAAAAAAAACAGAAGTGGTTAAATTTAAAAATTTTGTTTTTAAATTTCCAAATTTTAAATTTTTTACATTTAAAAATGTTGTTGAATCGTTTTAGTGAATTTTATGTTCGAAATTTTAAAATTGATTTCCAGTTTTTATAAATTTTATGATTTTCAAATTTCCAGCCTCTAATGGCGCTGCTGTCGATGAAGTCGTAGTGGAATCCTCACTCTACATCAAACCGAAACCCAAGCCACAAGTACGCCGCACACGCCGTGCTGCTCCAGACGCAATTTCACTGGTGGAGCACAAACGGGTCAAGCGTCAGCCACGCCGCCAACAACAACAACAACAGCCGGCGGCGGCACCACAGGAATATGGACAGTCACAAGCAGCCGCAAATGCCGCCGCACAGAATCAATATCAAAATAAAGATGGTTTTGGTTCGTCGGCAGCCAATGCGCAGGCGCAAGCGTTCAACTCGCAGGGAGCGGCCGGTTCGTTTGGCGCCTCTTCGGCTGGTTCGGTGACGCAAGCGTTGAATGCAAATAAAAACGGTGTACAGAATTCGGCAGGCGCATCGCACAGTCAAACATTTATGCTGCCCAATGGACAGACAATAAATTTTGCTGGCACAAATAGCTTTGCCAACGGTGGCGTTGGCAACAGTGCTAACAGTCGCGGCGGCGCTGTATCAGTCTCTGGCTAAGAGCACATGCATATGTAAAATGAATTTCAATAAAAACGACAGTTTATAAATTTGACAATTTTAACAAAATTATTTTAAAAAAATATATTTTAAAATTTCTTGTACCAATAATTAAAACAAGTTTTTGTACCAAGCAAAACATAAGCAACAAATAGAAAAACACGTTTTTAAATACGGTAAAAGAATTTTCAATTTCAACAAATTTATCAAGTTGAAATACAAAAGATTAACAACAGAAAACATTAATTTAAATGAATTTAACTAAAAGTGTTTGAACGAAAAAAATCAGTTTTTTATGAATAAATTGTGTTTATTGTTTAGCTTGCCTACGTCAAGCCGTTTTAATTTACGAAGTCGTAATATAAAATGCAAATTTAAAATTAGCGCCTTTAATGGCGATACCCACTCTTATGACCCACATTTTTCGCGCATTTTAATCCGATTCACTTTCACTTTCCGACTGGAAATCGCCCACCTCAATTGAAAAAGTATATTCCTGATCGCAGCCCAAATAAGAATCGCTCATGTAGTACAGCGTGTACTCGTGGCGACCCGGACTTGGCGCCACAAAGTCTAGCTTTACCTTGGCCTTTTGCTGCAGTGTCAGACGTTTGATCGAGAGCAGCGAATTGGTTTTGGGATCACCGATGACCACCCACCAGCCTTCTTCGCGTTTCTGTAAAGAAAAAATAATAGAAAGTACAAAATTAATAAAACTAAATTAATAACAATTTCGCGTTTAATGCAAATACCTGCGGGAAGAAGGGCGCTATAACGGGTCCCGTAATTTCATCCTCGCGCTCCAACTGCACGATGACATTAACCGTCGAGCCGGAATTAATGCGATCCTTGTCAACAACTTCGAAATTCATTTCGATATTGGGATACCGATTACAGAAACGCGCCACATCCGCCATTTGCGCATCAGACAGTTGCAACAGACGTGAACGATCCTCATCTTCCAGTTCCATTATGTCGAAGACTGTTTCAATTTTCTGTAAAATCAATAGAAATACATATTTGAAATATTTATCAAAAGATTTTACGCATTTCCGCAATTTACCTTCTCCGCGCAACGCTTAATAATGTCCGCATTAAAATGCGGCAGCTGCTTCAAGTATGAGTCCTTGCTCCACATGGCTTGTGTCACCATTTGCGCCAACTCCATGGCGGCTACTGCGGGCGACAACCAACCATTCGAACTGAGTACATCGACACAAGCTTGAATTAAACGTATTGCTTTGCCCAAAATTAGTTCAGTGTCACCTTGCAGTTCGGGACCGAGTTGCAGACGTGACAGATGCGCTTGTACCAGCAAATTTGTCTTGATGTGTGGATCGTTGAATCTGGCAAAGTAAAAGTGTTGAAATATTAATTTTTAGTAGACATTTTCTTTATATTTTTAAGTGCAACTTACTTTGGTGCCGAATCATTAGGTCCGGTTAGTTTGTTAGGCAAACGTTGCGACAGTGTACGCAGGATGTTCTCCTCGTGATGGCGCACCACAATATCTTCGTATTCCGCGGCAGATGAAATGATTTCTAAAAGACCGCGTACTTTGGTTTTGTTGTTCAGCGACAAACTGAAAAGCTCTACAGGAATAAGAAAGTAAAGAATATTAGAATTTAAAATTAAATTTTTATCCAAAATTATCTCCGGTTTATTTATTTAAATAAGACAAGAATATGACAAGATTTCGTGATTATTTATATGCTCTATGCCACCTTCAAGTCTGTCCTTTTATCAAAAGAAAAAAAAGAAAACTTACCAATTGTCGTGTAGTTGATGTAGTAATAAGCGGCAATCATGCCCAAATTTAGCGGCAGTGTGTCCATATCATCCTCAACGCTGATACACTTGGACTGCTCCAGATCGGACAGCGTATTCTCAACCAATTCGGACAGATGATCGGACAAATGACGATGTGTGACACCTTGCAAATTGTAGTAGTTCGGATTCTGTGTGAGGCGACGATACAAAAATGTCCATGTCAGATAATCCACAGCATCCTGCTTGTTTTCAATGGTCTTGGTCACAACTTCGGCATTAAAATGATCATGTAGACGATGATCCAAATGCGATTCGATGGGCAGCGGCTCGTTGAGCAGCTTCTTGAAAAAGTCCTTTTTCGACGATTGACACATAAGCACACACTTAGCATCGGCATCTTCAATTGGACGATTAGCACGACCGATCATCTGCAGCACATCGGTAATGGGATAATCCTCGTACGAGTGATTTTTACCATTATAGAACTGTGTGTCCATAACGATGACAAGATGTGCCGAAATACTCATGCCCCAGCTGAGATCGCGCGCTACCACCGCAACTTGCACTGCGCCCGAATCGAACAATTGCTCGACCAAACGATGATCGGAGGCCGTTAGACCTTCGTGTATATAAGCAACACCCTGCGACAATGTCTCCTTGAGTGTCTTGTCGGACATGCGATCGAGGAAAGGTTTGATATCCTCCTCTTCGGCATGGAAAAAACGATTCGGTTGGCGATCCGATTGACTGTATGTTAGAATATCGATTGCGGTGAGGCGTGCCTGTTTGCGCGACGACACAAATACAATTACCGGCTTGTGCGGACTGTACTTGACGATGGCATTGTAGACGGGCTTCGACATGGCAGCGATACGCGTTGCATTGTGTGTCACATTAAAGCCCTGGATGTGCAGTTCCAACGGAATGGGACGTACGCTCGGATGGAAGTTAAACGTGGCGTTGGCATTACAGCCCAGCCATTGTGCAACATCACGTGCGTCGGCCAGCGATGAGGAGAGGGCAACAATTCTAATTTGTTTTTCGATTTGTGAGGATATATAACGCATTCGCGAGCAGACAACCTCGAGTACGGGGCCGTCTTCGCCACCGACCAATTGCAATTCGTCGACAATAAAGAGATGCACATTTTGTACGTTCTTGCGCTGTTTCCAACGGCGCGATAGTACATCCCATTTATCGGCAGTTGTAATGACAATTTGACCCTTGGCCAGCAACTTAAGATCCGTTCCCGTTTCGCCGGTCAACTTGACCACCTTCAGTGCCAACTGACCGGCACCGAATTTCGCATGCCAATCGGCAAATACCGCATCCGCAAGTGCCTCCTTTGAGACAAGATAAACACAGCGACCGTCGGATTGCGCAGCAAAGAGACGCATTATAGCGAATTCGGCAATTGTCATTTTGCCCGAGCCAGTTGGTGCACCGACAAAGACATTATCGTCGCTGTTGTAGACTGCATTGAAAATCTGCGTCTGTATCGGATTGAATTGTGCAAAACGGTCGACATAGAATTCTTCGAATTTCGGCTTGCGTAGCGCTGTTATGGGTAACGGCTGCAGATCGAGCAACTCTGTCGGCGGCATATTCTTCTCGGGAAGTATGAGATGCCGGAATGATACGGGCAACTGAGTTTCCGAGCCGATCCAACGATCCGAGACAATACGCAGGAAATACTGCGGTGGAAGTGGTTCAAAAACGGGTACAAAGAATTTCAACTGATGCTCATCGTTGGCGTACTTCTCCTTAAGCAAAAAGAACTCATGATGCAGAATCACCTCGGAATCGACGTCTTCGATAAGTATCCAAAAGCCCTCCGATTGACCGTGGACTTTTTCGTCCCACTGAAAGTCGGGCGTTATCGTGAGTTCGACACGCAGTGTTGCACGCGTTATTGGTTGTATGTGCGTTGATAGTTCCAATTTCGGAAATTGATGCACAAACTTGTGTATAGTCTTGCCTAGTTTTGGTACACGTATCAGTTCACCGATCTCATTTGGCTCGAGATCGTACAGACGCTCCCACGGGAAGTTCTTCTTTTCCAGCTTCTTGGCAACTTCATCGGGCATCTTTTTAAATTGACGCAATGGCGTCATTGATTGCCACATTCGGCGGTCAATCATTTTGCAAAGCGTCAGCGTCTTGTCAGCCAACTGCGCCCAACCGCGATGCAATACAATCTCGTAGATGGCGCGCATAAGACGCGAAGCGGACTGTGTAATGAAAACCATGTCGGACATGAGCGCAAAACCCTCCAGTTTAAGTTGTGAGATGTACGCCTGCAGCAGCACATTCACCTTGGCGCTATTCTCCTCCATCGATTCTTTAATCGGTATGGGTACGCGTTCCATTAGCTTTTGCAGTTCGAGCTTTTCCTCCTCGCGCACAGCAATATGCTTAAACTCGGCTGAGAGCGAAAATACCCGGAAAAGTTCAATTTCACTAAGCGTTTGTTTGAGCAATTGATTATAGGTCATCATGGTGTCGTGCGTGCAATAGTAATGCGAAGCGATGCGTCCCAGTTCAGTTACCTGGAAATGACCGCTCTTGCGATCGTACTTAACGAGACCGCTGCGATCTAGATGCAGTGCGGCGGTATGTATCAAATCGGCACGATGTTGCTCCAGATAGGGATCATCGTTGATGGCATCATGCGAGATGCCATACAGCGTCGGATTGCGCAGCATACGTATATAGAGATACGTATAGCCAAGCCATTTCACAGCATCCTTAATACTCTGTACGGTGCCGAGTACAATTTCCGCATTTAGCATGTCTGGCATTTTGGCGACAAACTGCGATTCAATGGGCAACTGTTGATTCAGCAACGACAAATAGAATTGCAATTCACTGTGATTTGTAATCAGAATGCCCTCGCCCTTGGTATCGTATTGCGGACGACCGGCACGCCCCAACATTTGTAGCACGTCCAAAGCGCTCAACTCGACCCAACGTCCCTTTTCGGGATTGTAGACTTGTGTGCCTTTTATAATGACTGTGTGCGCCGGCAGATTGACACCCCAGGCGAGTGTCGCCGTTGAAACGAGCACTTGAATATGTCGATCGGCGAATAGATCCTCAACGAGTGTACGATCGACACGAGTCATGCCAGCATGATGTATGGCAAAGCCGTATGGAAGTAATTCTTTAAGTTCGGTATTCTTAACTTGTTCCGCTTCGGTCCGCAGCACTTCCATACTGGCAGAACCTTCGCGTAAGAAACTGCCGAGCGTGTCCTTTTCGAGACACATGTCACGAACGGCGCGAGCAGTTTTACCGGTCTCTTTGCGTGAGTGCACAAAGACAAGTACCTGAATTGTGGCGCGAGGAGTGAATTTAAAATAGAAATATTAGCTACTTTCGGTTTTTACATAATTTTTATTAAAGGATCTTAATGATTAATTTGAATTTAATTAAAAAAATAATAATAATTCAGTTAAAAAAATTTAAATTTGAAAAAAATAACATTTTAAATAAAAAAAGTAAAACTATTTTTAAATGCAAAAAATAACACCACCACTAACCTGATTACGACCAGCATGTTCCATTGTCTTCTCGTAGACAATCTCGTTCATGACCTGAAAACGTTTAAGCGCCTTCTTCTCAGTCACACCGATATACTGCTGTTCCAAGGCCACCGGCCGAAAACTGTTGTCAAAGTAAAAGAGCCCCTTATCGCTTTTGACACGTAAAAATTTGGCAACATCCTCATAATTCGGCAGTGTAGCCGAGAGTCCAACCAAGCGCACATCTTCTTGTGTCGTCTCAATGTTGCGCAGAGTACGAGCGACCAGCGCCTCGAGCACAGGACCACGTTCATCGTGCAACAAATGGATTTCATCGATAATCACAAGACGCACCAAACTGGTGAATGTCTTTTCGCCGCCCTTGCGCGTAATAATATCCCACTTTTCGGGCGTGCAGACAATTACCTAAAAATGTGGATAAGTTAAAAGTTTATTTAAAGTTTTTAAATATTCAAAAAAAAAAACTATAATAAAAAGCAATTCTTACCTGTGTGGCAGCAATCTGTTCGCGTGTCAACTGATGATCGCCAGTCAACTCCGAAACGGTTAGATTATAGCAGGCGAGACGTCGCCCGAAATTGCCAACCATTTCTTGTACAAGTGATTTCATCGGCGCAACGTAAATAATCTTGAAATTGTCGGCATTGATTGTGCCGTCCTCGTTGATGTGTTTGCCGATTTCGCGCATCATCGTCAGTAGAGCGACGTTCGTTTTACCAGCACCGGTCGGCGCACACAGCAGCATATTCTCGTCGGAATCGAGAGCAGCCTTCCAGAGGCGCGATTGTATGCGATTCAGTGACTAGAATTGAAAATAAATAACAATATTATGTCGACAAATAAAAAATTTTATTTGAAATTGTCTTACCTTAAAGCCGTCGAAAACTGGCTGAACATATTTCGGCAGCTTATCAATTGATTGTAGCTCCTCCTCAGCATCAAATGGGACTGCTTTGAGCGCAGGCACATGCACCTCTTCGTAGCCTTTGCGCTGCTTGCGGAACGAACCATCGGGCAGTTGACAACGCTTGTTTGCCATAAAATGTGAGCCCTGCGTAAACGCCAACTCATCGAGTTCGAGCACTTGTCGCACACCCGCCACCTGTCCTGCAGCGTTGCCGCCCAGCTTGCCACCGTTCTCATCATCGTCGTCGTCATCGTCTTCATCAGCGCCGCCGCCACGTTTTTGGGCACGCGACGAACCACTTTCACCGGTGCCGTCTTCGTCGCTTTTGCCCGTCTCAAGTTGACGCAAAATACGCGCCAACTGTGAATCGTTGCGCATGCGTTCGCGTAAACGCTGCCGTTCGCTGTCGGTCTGTGCCGATGCGAGCATCGTACAGTACAAAATCATTTGGCGATTGTTTTTCAACTGCTTAATAAAGTCGAAGCAGTCGTAGCCGAGCAGCAACACCAGCTGATTTTCGCAGTCGCGTTCATCGGCAGCGTCCTTCAATATTTTCAAGACGTCGGCCGCTTTGCTCTGCGAGACCATGGCATCGTTGTAGTATTTACTGAGGCAGCGTTGCAGCCAATAGGCGTCAATATCGAGCGGATGAAGAGCGCGCTCCTTCTTGACGTTGGCGGTTGTTTCTTCGGTGAGCAGCTGAAGAAAAGTTAGAGGAGAAAAAATATTATCATACAAATTAATAAGTAATGTTCTTTTAATTGAAATATATTTTAAAATAAAAAAAATAAATCCCAAATATCCTTACATTTTCTGCATGAAGCGTGTGATCGATGCGAGCCTCCTCGCCCTCTTCCTGACCATCTTCGTCACGTATCTCGCCGTACATGTCGTTGTCGCTTTCCTCCTCTGATTCCTCAAACTGAACATTGATGCCGTACGTTTCATCAATTTGCTCCTCATTAGTTGTAGCGGCACTAAGCACATTTACCGCATCCGAACCGAAGTCGGTAATTTTCTTACCCAAGTTGACGAGCAGCGCAAAACTTTAAAATACAAATAAAATAACAAAATTACGTTATTAAATAAAAAAAAACTAAGTAAAATATCTTCAAACAAACACCTACCGCTCATCTGTGACCGCACCCAGCAAACTGTCAATATCTCGTTTGCGATCACGATCCTTTAGCTTATCGTTCTTCAGCACGGCCAAAATTTCATCTGCGGCACCACACAAAATATCTCGCGGTTGATCGCCAAGTGCCTCCTGTATAAAGCTCAACAGCACCTCGTATGTCTGACGGGTCTCCTGTGTTTTAGGGCGATACACAATGCCGACCATTTCGTCGATGCCTTCTGACAGCAGCGTAGCACCTTTCATGCGCTCAAAATCGTATTGCGCCTCATCGCGTTTTTGGCGTTTCGCCTTGCGCTCCTCGGTCTTTTCGGGTTTGGTGCGTTGATAGCGATCGCCCATGCGGGTGCCGTCCAATTTGCCAACAAGAGAGACCACTTCGCCGGTGGCTTCATCGCGACGCGGACGTTCGATTAGACGCACATCCGCTTGCAGTACAAGATTGGAATTCTGTGTAGAAACAAAAAAAAAAGTTTTATTAAAATGTGTTTTTTCTTGATTTTCTTTTCGGTAAACGTTTAACTTGCGTCCCTAATTTGCACGCTTTTATTCGACGACTTTTCTTTTTCACTTTTCCTCCACTTACCGCTTTGTACTCGTACTGCAGTTGTCTTGCTGCGGCATCCGCCATTTCAGATTATATTTTGCAATAAATTTAATAAAATTATTCGTTTATATCAGCTTTTTAATTGTACAATTCAAAATTTTCACTTGGCTTTTTCACACACGACGGCGACCGTGACGTCTGCCGCTTATTTTTTGCTTTGCTCTTTTTTCTGACATTCGCTGAATTCGTTCAATAAGAAATGTCGACGTTATCTACAAGTTATTCCATCTTTGTGACGTTATCTACTAACTTCTCCTGTAGAAATTGATGTGGCAGCATTGGTATATGTCAGTAGAGAAAATTAGATTTTTCTTTTAAGATCGTATTTGTGCGCGCTTGGAGCTGCTGCTGACTTGTGTAAGTGAAAAATCCATTTTATTGCATAATTAAAGCAATCAAAATTTAAAAAAATTGATAAAAGCAAATTCTAAACTTGATCATAGACGAAATGCAATTAAAATTGTCAAAAGTAATTGTTGAAAGCGATAAAAACGCTTTCAAATAAATGGCAAAAAAAGTACATATTTTCTGCATGACGGCGGTGGAGCATTATGTAACCTAAAAGCGAAAAAAATGAAACGAATGATTGGAAAACCCGGGGGTATATGATGACAGACTGACCTTGATAACACATGCTGCAATTAAAAAAAAAGCAAAATGTTAATTTAATAAAATTAAAAAATTATTCTATTAATTTGCAGATTTACTGATTTGATCGCGCAAGGACAACCAAAACCAACAAGATGTTCTCATCTCTAATTGAAGCTGCCAAGAACTCGCCCTTCCGTACGCCCTTCTCGAAGGTGCAATGCGATGCGCCTACCACTTCCAGCACCGGACCAGTGGTTGGCCGTGAAATCCAGGCTGCCGCCACACCCAGCGGTGACTCCTGCGAATTCGGCAGCAACAAATACTTCATGCTGTGCGGTATCGGCGGCATTTTATCGTGCGGCACCACCCACACCTTCGTTGTACCGCTGGATTTGGTCAAGTGCCGTCTGCAGGTCGATCAGGCCAAGTACAAGAATCTGATGACCGGTTTTAAGATCACCGTCGCTGAGGAGGGCGCACGCGGTCTGGCTAAGGGTTGGGCACCCACATTCTTGGGCTACTCGGCGCAGGTAAGTGTCGTTGCGGGGAGAAAGGGCGAAATAAGCATTTTTTAAGTTGATACAATTTTTACATGCATATATTTATTAGAAATAATTTTTAAACTTTCAAACGCTGAGGGCTGATTCAGCTATGAGCATAAGTGCAGGGAAAGAGGGTAGAGGTTCTTGTGGTTTATGCAATGTGCGAATGGGATTTAAAATCGATTCTCAATTGAAAATTAAATAGTTTCTTAGCGCTTTTGTTTTTATCAAGCTCTTTGGCTTTTGTTTTAATTTATTAAGAATTCCAATTGGATGGTTTTGGTTTTAAGTTATTTCTTGGTTAGGTAACACTTTCTTCTTTTTTTCCGATTAGTGTTATTGATTTTTGAATTTCCAGCTCGGAGTGTTAAAATCATTAAATCGAATCAATCATTTTTGAAACGCACTTTTGCGCTACTTCTTTTCGCTTTTTTGTGTTCCTTTTTATCGTTAAACCATTTTGTAGCTGCGGATTTTTTTCTGCTAATTAATATATTTTATGGTTCGTTTATCAGCAAAACGTGATTTGAGTTTTTCGTCTACGATTTTAAAATGCTTATCACATGATCATAAAATGCAGACATGATAAAAATGCATTTAAAACACAAGAAATTACATATTTCGATTAAATGTAAGCAGATAATAAATTTTATTAGTTAGAGTTGAAATAATTTTTTTTTTCTATAAAATATTCAAAAATAACTTATGTATCCCACATTTTATTATAATCCACCAATTGTTCGCTTCTTTCAGGGTCTCTGCAAATTCGGCTTGTACGAGGTCTTCAAAGTATACTATGCCAATTTGTTGGGCGAGGAGAACGCCTACCTGTACCGCACCTGGTTGTACTTGGGCGCCTCTGCATCGGCTGAATTCTTCGCTGATATTGCGCTGGCACCATTCGAAGCCGCCAAGGTTAAGATCCAGACCACGCCCGGCTTTGCCAACACCTTCCGTGAGGCTCTGCCTAAGATGATCAAGGATGAGGGCATGGGTGCCTTCTACAAGGGCCTGGTGCCATTGTGGATGCGACAGATTCCATACACCATGATGAAGTTCGCTTGCTTCGAGAAGACCGTCGAGCTGTTGTACAAGTGAGTGGATTAGCAAATGTGATTTTAAAAATTTAAAAATTTTCTTTATTATTTAATTTTAAATGTTTTGTTTTATATTTAATTTAAACTTTTTTCTTTTGTTTAATTTTGCTCTTGTTTTCTTCACTTTTTCAGACACGTTGTGCCCAAGCCACGCGCCGAGTGCTCCAAACCCGAACAGTTGGTCGTCACCTTTGCGGCCGGTTACATTGCTGGCGTCTTCTGCGCCATTGTCTCGCATCCAGCTGATGTTGTTGTTTCGAAGCTGAACCAAGCCAAGGGCTCGTCGGCCATACAAGTCGCCAAATCGCTGGGCTTCATGGGCATGTGGAATGGTCTGACGCCACGTATCATTATGATCGGTACGCTCACTGCCTTGCAATGGTTCATCTATGATGGCGTGAAGGTTGCTTTGGCTCTGCCACGTCCACCACCACCAGAGATGCCAGCTTCGCTCAAGGCTAAGCTCGAGAAGCACTAAAGCGCGAAATAATGAATTTAGGTTTAAAGAAAAATTTCAACAAAACACTCAACAAACAACAAAAACTAAATTATATTAAAGCAACCGACAAAATGGAGAAAGTATTGAGACCCAGCAACTTAAACGAAAAACAAAAAATCAAATAGCAAAAAATAGTAACCGCTACAGTCAGTCAGTCAGTCGGCGCATACAGTTGCACTGGTGGCAGAAAATAACAACAACAACAATAACAACAGTGGTATTTGAAAATGTAAAGAATGCGAAACTTAGCTGCTGTTTAGCTTCTAAGAAGAAAGCGCCGTAGGCATTTTTTTCGTACATTTTCCCTCTTAACTGTTTCTAGAATTTAAATTTAAACACGCATTTAAACGTAAAAAACGAACGCAAACCGCAAACGTCATTCCAAGCGGCTAACAAGCCATACAACTTTGCATTTTTCTCTCAATTTTGAATTCAACTCAGTTTCTAGACATTCGCTTTACACTTTAAATAACGACTATTTTTACATAGGCTAAGTACTATTCTAACCTTTGATTGTACGCCGTTATTCTACTACTTTACTATAAATGTTTCCATACTGTTATCCCACTTCTGTAATTTCTGTTTAAATCTTAATCACTTGAATCACTTGAATATTGCATATGGGCGTATTCTCTGTTGTTATTTTGCGCCGTTACGAAATGCATTTGCAAATGTTATTCTTCGAGAGAACAAAAAACAACAATACCAGCCAGAACGCGAAACCACTGTAAAATGTTTGTTGTCTTAAGTGTATTTTATAAAAAAAAGAAAGAAAATGAAATTGTGCACTATTTAACACGATTGCGTTATTATTAATATTAATAAAATATTTGATTGTATTGAATAACAAAGAAAATTGTATTTCCTCTAGTGTCAGCGTGTTCCGATAAATAAAAAAATATATAAAACATTGATTCAAATTGTGTTTAAATTTATAATTACAAGCGATTAAAAGCAAAATATACTGACAGTCATTTAGAAAAATTGATTAATGATTTTACAATATTTAAATCTTAATTGAAATCGAAAAAATCGCGGGGATTGTTTTCGAAATTCTTATATCAATTTTGGTTTCATTTAAGGGAATTCGTTAGATTTGTTGAAACATATAAAGGATTTTTTTTTAAATGTATAGAAAAATAACAAAGTTTGAATTTAATAAAAACTTTTGGTTTTATGCTGAGTCAGAATCTAGGCCGCATAAGATTGGTTACGCCTACATATAACTATTCGCCTCCATCCAGGTTATTAAAGATCGATGGTCCACTGCCACGAATTGGACATAAAGTAGATGTACCAGTATAACGCCCGCAACTTAATGCTTATTTTCATATAGAAAAATATTGAAACTTTTTTTGCTATCAATGAATAGGAAGGTAAAAAAATAGGATTTTTTTTTTGAGAAAAATTTATTTATTGTTTAAAATTACTTTAAGACTAACAAACAAAAAGTAAAAATCAATGCTCTTAAATATTAATTAGGTTACAATAGTAAAATCATGTAATATCACTAAAAACTATTAAAGACAAAAAATAAGATAATAATTTTAATTTTGTTTTTTTTTTTGATATGGTTTTGTTGTTAAGCTTAAAAAATCGGATGTAATCATGCGACTCTGTGGGGGCGCAGGAGCAGAGTGCAATCTTTAAATATAATAATAATAATAATAATAGCATATTTTAAATTAAGTTTACAATTATTAATCAATTAATATAGTGAAATATATTTACAATAGGTTTTTGTTTTGTTTTTGTATGTTTTTATTGACTTTTTTAATTTTCTAAATTTACGGCACAAAAATTTTAAATTCTTTTTTTTTGCGTTAGCTGCGTTCTTCTCTGCTTACAAAAATTTATTGTAATTGATTTATAAATAAAAAAAACCACAGCTTTTATTTAATAATTAATAAAAAAAAAAAATTCCAAACATATAATATTAAAAAAAATGTGTTTATTTTTGTATTATGTGTTTCTTCTCCAACAACCATCTCAGTCTTACAGTTTCAAATATAGGTAAAACGAAAAAGAAAAAAATTAAACCACACGAAATCGAGCAATTTGAATTTTTTTCTTTTTTAAATTTGGGTAAAAATGTTTTCAGTTTTTTTTGTTCTTGTTTTCGTTTTTGTTTTTGTTTTGTAATAATTTAATTTTGAGTTTAGAAGTTTTATACATTAAAGAAAAACTAAATAAAATAACAAAAATATTATGGCAACATATTCGACTACAAGTTTTATACAAATTTATTTTGTTTTTGTTTTAGTTTTTGTTGTGTTTTTTTTTTTTTTTTCATTATAATTTTCACAATGGCATTGAACAAAGAAACATTGAAGAAACAAAAAAAGAAGAATTTTTAAATGTCAAAAGTTACAAAAATTATTATTCAGCTTAAAATGTAAACAAAAAAATGTATTGCAAAAATTACAAAATCAATGAAAATTTGAAAATTTTTGCACTTAGGCACTTATGCATATAAAGGACACAGTCACTCACACGTTTCCAGTTCGATATTTAAAATTAAAAAAAAATTTTTATATATTATTATTAAAATTTATCGTAAAAAATTATAGCAAAACTTAACAAACACTAAAAATAGTAAACTTCCAAAAAACACGCATTTCAACATTTAAACTTTACTTTACTGTAGTTTTTTTTTCGGTTTTTTGTTTAATTAACTTTTTTTATAGCATATTATTTAGGATTTTTTATAGCAAGTATTTATAGCATAATAGTAGTAAGAATCTTCACATAGTTTCTTCGCGTAGTTTCAAGTAGTTCCTGTTCGATTGTACTGGCTACCGACCGGGGCGTTTGTTTTTGTTTGTTTAGTTAACTCTACTGTAGATACTATACAGTAGTGGTGCAACAATTGCGACATTATGTTGCTTTGGAATATTTCAGTTATAATAACAAAAGTCGCTGTATTTAAGGTGTCATTGAGTAGGTTAGTGTAATATTGTCCAGATGATCTCGTCGACTTCGACATGTTAAGTATAAGTTGATAAAATACAGTTTGTATATAAATAGTTTATATACTCTTTTTAATCACACATCTTATAAACTTTTTGTTGTAAAGTTAAAAATAAATATTTTTGTAAAAATTTGGCTTTGGGAAAACTTAATAAAATTGTATTTACAAATGTAAATAGCCAATTCGAAAATGTTTTTGAACTCAATTATTTAAATTATTATTAATGGATCAATATTTTTGATCTCTTGTGTATACAATATATTCATTTACATTTTTTTCGGTTTTATGAATAATGCGACTCGTTTACTGAATTTTTCTTATTCGTTTCTATTGTTCGTTTTTACGAGTTTTGCATTTTGATATTCGAAATATGAAAACTTCGCTAAATATTAGTGTTACGGATATTCGATATTTCGAAGTAAATTTTCGTTAAATGTATTCATTATTCGAAATATTCGAAATTTAAACAGAAAAAAATATTTTTGTTCATCAAAGAGCAAAACTCTGAAAGACTGAATAGTCGATACGAATATTTAAAAAAATCGTTCCATTCATAAACGCCTTCAAATAGATTTGTTCATAAAATATTATAAATAAACAAAATACTATATTTATATACAATATATACATAATTGAATTATCGGTTGTTAAATTTTGGTATATATATTATTTAAAAAGTTCTTCTGTTTTCAATAGCCAAAAGTTTCTACATTAAAATGTATTTTCTTTAACTTTACTGAAAAAGTCTAAAGAAGTGAAAACAAATTGTTTTTTTTTTATCAATATCTGCCGAATATTAACACGATGTCACTCCGACGGCATTGAACTAATCTATCAAATGATACCCTAAATGCGACAAGTGCACCAGTAAAGACTATGAAATATTAATAACATCCCTTTGTCCAATTGTCGCACCAACACTGTAGGACAATGGCTACACACTAAAAAATTGGTACTTTAAATAAATTTCTTAATATGTCCGCGCCCGAATCCGCTCCTGCACTTGTTCCTAATGCTTTATTTGTAAGTTTTATATTTGTGGTAATATCAATTGCGGCCAATGTGGGCTTCTCAGAGACGTTCCTTGATATATGCAAATAAAATCGTCTATTCCTCTGGAGAAATTCATTTCCGTTTTTAGGCGCCGCGCACCGCGTCTCCCTCAGTTATGGCGTTTAGGTCTTTTCGCCATTTTGTTTATTTAAATTTAAAAAATTTTTTTTTAATATAATTCCACAGTAGTTTTCCATTGATGGTTTTTACTTTTATGTTTTTGTTGATTTTTTTGTTTTGTTTTTACCAATATGGACTTGGCTCCAGCTGCCAGCTGTTATTGATTGGCTGCTCCTTGGCTTTGTTGCTGGCCGCCAGCGCTGTGCTTAGCGTGGACATGACATGACTCTGGCAGCTGTTGCGCATCGGATTCTTGTCGTACGGCGACAGGGCGTTGTAGTAGAACGGCGAGCGTTTGGTGATTGTGTAGTTTTTATCCTATACGCAAAGAAAGAAAAATTAAATTAATAACAAATTTTTCTATTTTCGAATATTTAATTTCATATTCGAAAATTCGAAGTTATCACAAAAATACATCATTTATATTTTATTAATTATTAAATTTTATTTCCTTAATTGTCTCGAAATTGTTAAAAGTTTGCACAACTTTTTAAAATATTTCATTCAATTCAAACTTCGAAATTTCGATAATAAAACAATTTAATTTAATTTTCGAACTTACATTATTGTTATCCCAGTACTCGTGTTCATTGGCGCGAAAGCATATGCAAAACTCCAAACGCTTCGATGATGGCGGCAGCGTTATTTTGAATGAGAACGTGTCGAAGATCACATGGGCGCAAGTTGCGGGTCCATAGGCCTGCAAAGAAAATGAGGAACACAAGTTTAATTATATCCGAAATATGACGATGATCATAATGGTATTTAGTTTAAGGTTTAAAGACAATAACCTACCCTGGCAAAATTGCAGAAGATGTCCTGTTGACTCTTCCAATCGTCCCAGGTGACGCGCACAATCACCTCCTTTTCGAAATCGATGTTTTTCACTTTGACCGTGCCCACAACAATCGACTCCTCATCCTTGACGATTACATTCTCTAGCGAGACATAGTCGCGATCGATTTTTTGTCTGAAATTAGAAGCGAAATTTGTTTAGATGAAACATTTTAAAATGCGATTTAGGTATTAAAAATTAAAAATTATAAAGTTTAACGCTTTTGACCAACCTAAACGAGAGATAATCGGAGGCGGGCTGCTTAAAGTCCACTGTCCACTGATCGGCGGGATGTGGACTGACCAGGCCTTGTGTGATTTGTTCGAGGAATTTAATACTCCAGTAGGGCGGCACATTCGACGGTTCGGACATGACGCGCACCTCGGTCAATGAGAGGCCCTCATCGTCGGCAAAGATGACCTTCTTGCGCGATCGACTGAAAGCAAAGAAAAAATGGTCATTTTTCGTTCAGACAATTTTCCAATCAAACCTTAATTAAAAATGTATATATTTTAAAACTTAAATACTTAATAAATAATATAAAAATTGTTATTTTCGAATATTCAATCCACTTTTTCAAGGCTTTTTTGCAACCTTGAATTCGAAATATTTGTTTGCTGCAGTCAGGTTTTGTTTATGGTAAACAAAATCAAAAAATAATTAACAACAAAAAAAGTCAGTCAGTCAGTCAGTCAGCTATAGAAAAGTAAATTCGAAGCATCATGCGCTAGCGCCATTTTGTTAAGATGGCGTCTTCTTCGCCGTCTTCGAAATTGTGCTTGTAATTAAAATTTAACCTTATCGGAGCGTTTATATTTAAAAAAATATATTTTTTGTAGGTGAGTGTGTCGTATCGCTTCACTACCCGCCGCCCCCTGAGACCGTAGCCAAATCGTACGGTATTTTATGTTTGAGTTGACATTCTTGTTTTCTTTCCTTTTTTCAGTTTGCAAATTTGAAAAAATAATGCACCAACGACGGTCGTTGACTTTCTTCTTTCCGTTCGGTTTTGTTGTTGTTTTCGTTGACTTCAATTTTTTCTAAATAAATAAAATTCGTCTTTAAATTTAGAAGCGACAGAGAAGCAACAACAAATTGAATAACAGCAGAGTGGGTGACTTGTTGAAGGCGGTTCAATATGGCGTCAGATAAGATGGTGTGTTTTGTTTTTGGTCGGTTGGTATGCTTATCAGGTGGCCGCTTGTCTTAGGTTTTTCTTCTTTTTTTCTTTTTCGTTTTTATTGGCGTATGCCGAAATGTCGAAATATTTGGCATCATTCGCTGTCAGCGATCTCGCATGTCAAACGGGCAAAAGTTTATCACGAAGTTAATTACTTTTTAAAAGTGCAATAAAGAAATTCGAAATTGTTGTGAGTAAATTTTATTAAAACAAAGGAGAAAACGGAAATCCTAAGTTTAGACTTACTAATCACCAAAATTTGGTTTTCAGTTTTGTTAACTTAAATGTCAGTTAACTATGAAAGTGACATTTTGGAGCAGTCAAATCCTCGATAATAGAAAAACTTTTATCGAGCATAGGCAAATTAAAATATAAAAAACTAAAGGTTTGAAATTTTTAATAATATTCTTCGTCAACTTTGGTTTTGAACCAAAAGTGTATTTTTTTTAAATAAAAATGTATTTTAAAAAATATTGTTTATTTTTTACATAGTTTTGTTTTTGAGAAAAAAAAAATAAAACCAAAAATTGTTGACAAAAATTACTTAATTTATTAAAAATTTAAAGATGTTGATATTTGGTGATTTTTTTTAAGGAAAATTTCTCCGGACATTGTTTTTTTATACAAATACATATGCACATGTATACATATACATATATGTATGATATAGTATTTTTAGCGTTGTTTTTGCCAAAACAAAAATAATGTCACGCCTACATCTATATACATATATAAACATATACAAGTATATATATATAGATGTGTCAATATATACACGAATATATCGGCCAAAAAAGTTGTCGTTTTTTATATCGATACATATTTACATTCATGCATACATATGTATGTAGGTTGGTTTGTTTTCAATACATTCACTTCACTTGGCGGATAAACAATTTGTGGGTGTGGCCATATTGTCATGTGGTCCGCAGCTAATTAGGAAATTCAATTTCGAAAACGAAAAAGTAAACAAAAAACAAAATTTCGCGCTTTTTCAATTTATTAATAAAGCAATAAAAAAAAACAACTGTCAACAATTTTCAAAATTTATAATCAAAATAAATAAATTTAATGAATTTTTATTAATATAAAAAAATTAACTTTTAATTAAAACCAAAAATAAATAATATCAAAAAATATACAAGCAAAATTTTTTTTAGGTGTAAAATTAAAAATTCTTAATGATTTTCGTTAATTAAAAAAATAATTAAAATCGAAAAGTAATTACAGAAATAAAAGAAAACAAAATGTTAATGAAGTCGTTTGAAATTATAATCAAAAATAAGTGACAGTTAAAAAATTACAAAAAAAATATAAATCTTTAATTGGCAAAATTACTTCTTTTTTATCGATATCGATAAAAAACGTTGATAAAACTGTTTTTTTTTTACAAAAACAGAAACATTTGTGTCAACAATTTCAATTTATTGCATTCGCTAATTAAGCCGAAAAGTGCCTCCGACGATTGTTATCAGTGCCCGAAAATCGAATTCGAAAATCATCATTTACATTTAGGAGAAATTTAAATCGATTAGATTGCACAAACATTCAAACACACACATATCACACAAACATACACACAAATGCACTCTCCACGAAAATAAAAAGGCTAACACGAATGGTTGCCAGCTTCTTAATTTTTATGGAGCACTTTATTTATCACCAATAAACCAAACAACAACAACAACAATGGAAAAAAACAACAACTTGCTTCGATATTTATGTAAATAAGTACCTAAATTGAAATTTATTTTTAACCAACTCAAATCATAGCAAGAGGAGCGGCGGGTGAAGCAGCAGAGGAGCGCAGCGCAGTGAACGATTAAAGCGGGCATAACAACAGCAAAATTCAAATCTGATAAAAATTATTAATAAGAAAAAACCGAAAACTTCAAAAGTGATAAACGCGTCGTCGCGTCAGCGTCGGTGAAGTGACACTCGCCTCACCTCACCTCACATCACCTTACGATGATCACTTTTCGGTTTCTTTTCGCTTTACTCACGCGTTTGTACCGTGAGTCGCAACGCAACGCAACAAACATAAATGTTCAATAAATAAATTAACGATCGTGTTTGGCCGTCTGTCGGCTTGTCTGTCCGATCGATGCATGAGTAAAATACCAACAATAACGAGTAATAACGAAGTTAAACAGTTTTTATTATAATTTTTGTTGCATATGTTGTTGCGTATTCCGTTTCTTGCTCTCGCTCTCTCTTTCTCTCGCTCTCTTATCACTCGCATGCGGCACAATTGAACACACTCTCACACGAACTCATGCGCTCATGCTCACTGCCGCTGATCACGAGGACGACGCATGTTGCACATTTCACACGCAACAGGTTTCGCGATCGATGCCGATGCCGGGCCGTGACGGGGCGTTCGCTTAGCTTGCTTGGCGACAGTCGACAGCGTCGGAGGCAAGTTTGGTTTGATTTGGTTTCTTTTTGTTATTGTTGTTGTTTTCTTTGCATAATTTATTTATTTTGTTTAAGTGTTTATTCTCGCATTTTTTTTTTGTTTCTTCTTTTAAATGACAATTTTTGTTTCTTCTGTTTGTTGTTGCTGTTGTTGCTCTTTTATATAAAAGAGTGCAGCAAAGAAATTGCGGCTCGGTTTGAGGTTACCAACCATTAAAAAAAAAATAAAAAATATGTAAGAGATAATAAAACCGTTTATTAATGTGGGCCGCATCGGCTGGAGGCAAGCGTGGTGGCCATTGTTAAACGTGGCATTTAGGAAGCGAAGCGCGTTCGCTGCCTTCGGAAATATTTTCAAGACATGCACTTCGGAGCTTCTTCTTAAGCTTCTTTTTTGTTTTAATTTTTGTCATGTTTTTTGTAATTTTGTAATTTTTTTATTACGACGCGACACGACGAGCCGCGTTGGGCGTTTTAAGTTAAGGGCCCCGATTTCACGCTTTTTTATTTGGTCGTTTTTTTTATGAGCCGTGGCGGCGGTTGTTTTCGTATTTTTTGTTGTGTGTGATAACGAGTTAAGCTACTTTGTGCCGAGCAAATTAAATCAATTTGGTTTGGGTATTAATCAGGAAATGTTTGGGGGAAATATTAATTATGCAAGGTCACAGAAATCCAACGAAAATAAGTTAAATTAAAAATAAAATTTGCTTAAATTGTAGAAAAAACAAACTAAAGTAAAGCCTTAATTGACCCTTATAGTTTAAGTTAGACTATTAGACATGATTTTACTTAGAGATGGTATTTAAGAAATCTAAGACTCGAGTTTTGTGATGTCGATAATTATCAGAATCGCTTTTGTTTTTAAAAGAAAGTTTTTTTGAAACACCATTTACAAAAACAACTTTAATTGACAAATACAAATTCAAAATTTTAGGTGAAATTTGTTTTATTTTTGATTTCTTGAAAGTTCAGATTTTGAGTAAAATATGAGTTATAATTTGTTGGTTTTATACAAAAAATATTTCAAAATTATTTAAAACAAAACAAAATCAACACAAACAAATTTTATTTTAGACAATGAAAAACTCAAAATCATGTTTCAAAAATAGCTTTAACATTCAGACCGAGGCAAAGAGAAACGTGGGCGTCAATTTGAGGCAACAGGCGTTTTTAATACAAGAACAACAAATTTTTCGATACGTTTGCAAATGTATCGAAAAATTAAGAAATTCGCTTCATTTTCAAATTTTCCAAGTCGAAAATTTCGAATTTAAAACGTACGTCACCAAATGCGGTGGCATGTTTTTTTCTTTTACCCAGAAAGCAAAAAACCAGAAAAGACATCGACTGCACTTAATGTGTATAAAAATGTATAAAAATACCTTAAACATAGTGTAGCCAAAAAAAAAAACCAACAACAACAAAATTACAAGAAGAAGAAGATCAAGGCGCACGCAGTGAGCGCACAAGCACACGAGCACTTCACGTGATCCGCATACAAAGCGGAAGCAGGAGCAACACAAGACCAAGCACCGAAGCATACGAAATCTTCTCAATTTAAATTTAAATTTTTTTTATTTTTTGGGTATGTAAAATTTTTCATTTGCCTGTCGTCTTAATTTGAGTGTGTGTGTGTTTGTCGTTCAGCATTGCACACAAGTACTTGTAAGTACACTGGAAAATTTTTTGAAAAATTTAACTGTTTTATTTTAGCAGATTTTAGGTACAATATGCATATCTATATATGCATATATATTAATGTAATGGAAATTAGGTTTATATAAACATAATCATTGATACTGATATTTAAACAATGACACATAAAAAGCAGGTAGTCGTAATAATGAAAGTTATTACCGTTCAATTGTCAAAACCAGCTGTTCTAGTACAGCAAAGCAATTTTATATGGCAGGCTTCTGTTCTCTCATAAAATTTTTAAACATTTTTGACAGTTGAAAGATAAAATGACTACCTGTTTTTTTTATATGTCAATTTTATTGATTAGCTCCACTTTTTTAAAAGGTACAATCAAAATGCACGATTAGGTACAATACATTTGAATTAACAGCACTGAATCTACTCTTTTTTTTTCCTAAGTGTATCCCAAAAATGTGTTACACGATCAAAGCGTTCGCAATCGATTGTGACATTGTTTAAGGGTATTAATGTCGTTTTTATTTGGTTTATTCTCTTGAATTTCTGCTATAACTATTAGCTTCATTTTTGTAATAGTCTTTTTCACTCTGCCTGTCTTTTTGTCCGTCTATCTGTCGATCTATCCGTCTATTCGACTTGGCTCTTTCCAATTTACGATTTCGAGTGACGACATTTTTGCTGCACTTAAGGAGATATCAGTCGTACACGTCTAGACGCCACAAAAGGCAATTCTCGCTTTGGCATTTTTTCTATGCAAGTTTTTAAATGCGATTTAAGCCCCTTTTCAAATAAACTAAATCGAATCGAATTGAATTGAATAAACGCAAGCAACCATTTCCAAAAGTATGAAAATTGTATCTTGCGGTTGTCAACGATTTTCTAGCTTAATTTCAGTACCTTTTGGCGTTTTTTTTTACTATACGTTTGCGCTTTCTAAGCGTTTGCTAATTAAAATGTAAATATTATTAATTATGCAATTGCTTTGATTTTTTCATTCAATGTTCACGTGTCTGTCTGTCTGGCAGTGCATTTTTAAAAAGAAAAATGTCGATTGCAAATCTGGCGCCACATTTAACACGCGCAGTGCCAGTGGCGTCGTCGTAACTTTTCTTTTTAGCTGGGTTGCACTCTCTTGCGATACTTTGTAGTCGTCGCAACAATTTATTTGAGTATTTAACCGGATTGGACAAATGCGGTGTCAAATGAATAGTATTAAAATATAATTTCTGCTTCAATAACAATTTAAAGGAAATAGTGCAAATTTTCACCTCAAGATGAAAATGATCGCTAGAACGTCAATGACGTTTCTCTCGCCAGACGTTGGAAAACTGCAACAACCTATTTATATGAAACCCTCTTCTCTGCCCACTCACTTCTTCTAACGCATGGAAATTTAATAAGCAAACAAATTAAGCAAGATTACAATGAATAGATCCCACTCGCAAAATGGAAATGCTTAATAAATATCGTGGGGCGAATTCAATTTCCATTTGCGGCTAATACAATTCGCAATGGTAGCGAAGGAAGCTGCTGAGGTACGATAACTGTTGGGGTGATCGCGGTGACTGAGGTAACTGAACAGCGTGTGTGACTGAACCTTTTGTCTGTTACGATGCGTTGTCGACGGCGGTTGTGGTTGGAAATATTTAATTTCAGCGAAGTCATAATCCGTACGCGCAAAAAATGACACCTCTTGAGAAACTCGTCTCCGATGCATTTCATGGGGGAAAGTCGGTAAAAGTAGACGCGACGTAGCAGCAACGTGGATGGGTTTTTTTTAAACGATTAAATCGATTTAATTTGTCATGTATGAGAAGAATTTAAAAAAAAAGTCTGTAACAAGCTTTTCATCCTGATTTCACTCTTCTAAATACGTTTCTAATCTAGCTTACCTTTGTTCGCAGCAGCTGAAATCACTGGAGCTGTGTTCGCAGGCGCCGGCGTCTGTTGTGTCGACTCCCCTCGCGTCCGCCATCGGATCGGTGCCAAGTGTGAATTTCCCTGTGTTTTTGTTGTTGTTGTTGTGGCTACTGTTATGCAGGCAGGATTTACGGCTGAGACAGGACTTCGGCTGAGTATGCATGATGGGCGCTGAACCCATGCGTTCCAGTTGGCTGCGTGCGCCTGCGCTACTACGGCCCGGAACAGTGGCGAACGTTGCCGCTGCCGCACCACCCAAATGGCGCTGTGTGGCGGTCGTCGCATTGTTGACCATGGCCTTCGAGGCGAGCGTTATCATTTGGGGTCGACAGTAGCGCGATGCGCGATTCGGCTCGTCATTGAAACTGAAAAAAGAAAAGAAATGTAAATGTAAAAAATTCATAAAACGTGTAAAATAATAAAATAAATTTATTATAAAATTAATATTCTCTTTTTTTGTTACTCATGTAAAATGATAAAATTTTAAGAAATTGGAATATTTTCACGAAATAAACTTTTTGCGCATTTGGCACACATTTCTATGGAACGGAGTCTCGTTTTTTCGTTTTCCTGCTCCTCACTCCTACGCCTTGGCGATCTTTACACCGAGAATATGTGCTTCAGTTTATACTCAGCGATTTGTTTTTGTTTAGAAAAATTGGAAAATTAAATTCGAAACATTTTCTGCAAGAATGTTGTTAGACAAATCTTTGAGGAAACTTCCCAAACATTTTTAGTTGCCCTTTAATTTATTTTTGCTATAGTATAGTAAAGTTTAAACAAAAACGAGTTAAAGATTAAACGATCAGGAATACTTCCTTGAAGATCTGATGAATGCCTCGTGGCGATTCGTTTGCATTTGTTACTTATATGTATCAACAATAAAGTAAAAATATGTAAATAACAAAAATAAAAGTTAATTATAATTGTAAATGAAAGTGAAATTGATAAGTTTTATTTTCTTTTGTGTGACCACTTAATAAAAGTATAAAAGCAACAACTACAACAACAATAAAAAATTATCTACTACTATGTATGTACGAGTATGCATAATGCACACTTGCATGCGTAAAAATACGACAAATGTTTTTCAATTGTTGACGTTTATCTTCGAATTTTTCGAATTTCGAATTAAAAAAACACTTGTTTTTATTGTAATTTGATTGGAGTATTCAAGAGTTAAGTTTAATAACTTTTACAAAACAATTGCATTTAGTTGGCAGTATTCTATCTATTGTAATCATCTGAGCCATAGGAAAGATAAAAACAGTTGAGGTCTGTTTCTAAATTTCCGTTGGTTCTACTTTAACAAATTTTATTGAACAGTAAAAATTATTTACTGCGAATCAATAATGACTGTATAAGAAAATAAAAAATTAAATAAAAACATTTTGATTGGCGTCACGCGAAGGAAATTCTATTTTTATGTATCCGTTTCGAAAATATTGAAAATTGAAATATCAACGCATTAGGAAAATTAACATTTTTCAATATTTCGAAAGAAGAAATCATGCCGAAATAGTCGCAATCATAAATCAATCCCAACAACGCCGACAAGCGACAATTTTCGTCATGGCAGCCAAAAATATCGCGAAAAAAAATTACTAATTGCGAATATGTTTGCCAAAAAAAATACATGCTAAATTGCTGAGATCTTTAGGATCATTAGAGAGAGACCCACTAGAGTAGCTGTTCTGATAGATACACTCAAAAGAAAAGAAAATTGAATGTTAAATACCGATAGGATTTCTAAATATACACATAACTGGTTTTAACATTGCTCCTCACCTTACTATAACGAAATATGACGAGCGACACCTACCGATCAATAGTATGACTAAAACAGTTGCCTGGCTGTGTACTCGTATATGACTGGGGCGAATTAGGTAGAACTATAAAAATATCAAACAAAGTAGTGCATATACAAATTACAACCAGGTATGACTAACTAATAGAATATTAAGTATTTTATGTTTTTTTTTTGGTGTATCATCTACATTTTGCAACGTGCCTGCGAAATAATTTCGATAATTAATTTCAAAACGTAAGGCACAACACTTGCGCGCCCATGAAAAATAGAAAAACAAAAACGAAAAACGAAATGAAAATAAAATTCGCTTAAAATGTTTTCACTCGGATATGAGGAAAAATGTGAAATAGTAAAAACTAGCTCGGTGCGCGTTCGCCTTGATCTTGAGCAGCGAGAAAAATGTGCGAGCGAATTTTTAGCTTATTTCTGTTGACAGCGAAAACCGCAAAACTGCCAAGTCTATAAATTTAAAAGTGTTAAAATCGAGATATACCCTACTGAATGACCACTTCTCTATTATACATTAGATTTTATATAAATCGCCGTAGCACTTAACTTGAACACGAAATCTTCAATTTTCGAAATAAATTCGTCTCCGCGAGCGTGAAGGAGGCAAAGCAAATTGGACTAACAACCAATGGAGGAGGCAGCACTAAATAGCAGAAACTTTTGTTTACGGCCAGTAATAATTTATTTTTGCGATGATGTAGTTAGCGTGTTCGGCTTTTAAAATGCGAAAATTTCGCAAGCGCGTGACAACGGGCGAAATTTCGTATTTCTTTTCGTTTCCCTTTTTTTTAGCACAAACAATCATTTTCTTTCACCCCAAGACCTCAAAAAAAAAGCAAAACAAAAAACTTTTAAAAGTGAATCGTGAATATTCATTTTTAAAATAAATCACTAATAAGTGTTCATTTGGTCATCATATTTTATGCATTATACTATATTTGCACATAAACGTGAATACCTTTGCTAGCAAATTTATAACTATGAAATTTCGTATTCGAAAATTCTTGATTCAAAATTGTGTTTGAGAATCGAGAAAACTAAAGTATGGCGCGTTTTGTTGAAAATGTTCTCGATGTACTAAAAATCCAACACTTTAAAATATAGCTTGGCCCATCGAGTGGTCTGGAATGGTAGCGCCAGATATTTACTAACTTAAATTTTAATTTCTCCATGTTTGAACTAGTTGGGCGGTAAAAGTTAAAAGTTCGAAATATCCAATCAAATTATTTCAATCTTACTTTGTATTTAATTTAATTTTCTTAAAGAAAAAATATTTATTTTGAAATTCTGGGAATAACTTCAATCTGCAATTTGTTTGGTTTGTACTTCATCGAACACTTTTAAAATTCCACTTTCGTTTTTTGATTTAAAAGGCACTTGGTCAAAACTTCACTTTAATTTTTTAATTTTTAATTTGTTAGTAATTTTTTTATTTTTTTATGAATTATTTTATAAAATCGTTTTTTAGAACTTACTTCAGCGTCTGACGATGGTTGCTCATGTAGTCCGAGAGGAAACTAACTGGTGGACTGTGGCTGAAGATGGGTGGACTGTGCGAAATCATTTTGTAGCTTGTTTAAAATTTGTTTACTTTTTTGTATTTTGTTGTTTTTTTTATTAGGTTGTTGTAGTTGTTGCAGTAGTTTTTGTTTTGTTTTAAAAACGTATGGCAATATATTGATAAATCACTGTAAATTAGAAACAAAACAAAGATTAGGTATGCTATCTCGCTAATAGTTATGTGCATTGAGCCAGATCACTGATAAGACAAACCGAAATGATTAAGTTTCGACTAATTGCTTGAAAAATAAAGAAATACGAGTATATACATATATGTATGTATAAAAAAAAGAAATAAAATATAAACAAAACAAAAAGTAAAATCTAAATTGGCGCTGCTAATTGCCGTGCTAAGTTATGCCGTCAAGTGAAGCGTTTTGTAACTTGGTGTTTCGTTATGGTACCAGCCAGTCTGACGCTTAGTCAAACTGTCCGTCAAAGTAGCATCTAGAACTAGCGCTAGTACTTAGCATGCGGTCTACTGGCAAGTTCTCTTTGTAATATCAACAAAATCTTGAAACTATTTACTTTGTGGGGCATTTAACAACAATAACAAATTTCCTTCTAAATTATTTTTAAATCAAAATTTTATCGGATTTCTCAAGAAATTTTTTTCTTATTTATTTTATATTTATCAAATTTAATTAAAAGATTTCCAAATTAAATTTGTTTAGTTACACAAATATTTTTTTCAATGTCATTGAGAAATTACTCCTTAAATTTTCTAAATTTTGAGCAATTTGAATTTTTTTTTCTTTTTGTTACCTCTGAAATTTAGTTTTAGTTATTTTTTATAAAATATTATATTATAAATACATATTAAAATTTTTTAACGTTTTTGAAAAGCTACTTTTATTTACTTTCATATGAGTCCAAAAAGATGTCTGTATCTATTATAGATAGTGAGATATCACTTGAAAGGAGGTACTAATCTGTCGATTAATTTTTATTTGTCCTTTTATCGATACTCTGACAGTTTTTTATCGTCTACCTGCTTGGATAGGTTCTTTTTTTTTATAAAGTGTTTTTTTTGTTGGTTTCTTTTTACTATAAAAAAGACGTCCATTTCCCACTGATAACTAACCGTAAAAAGGTGACTCGTTGCTCGGCGACGAAGAATTTGGCCAGAAATAAACGCGACACGCGCGCGTATATTGCGACAGTTTAGGAAATTTGTATTTAATAGATTTAATAATTTAATTGCAAGTTGAACTTTTGACGTTTCGAAGGTACAATATCACTGGGGCTCTTTTTGTTGTATTATTTTGTGGGTGTTTTTATTTGTTTACTTGTCGTATTAAATTTATTTCTTTAACGTTTCACGTATATTTTCTTTTCAGCTTTTGTGCGTACCACGATCGCGTATTCCCGGCGTGTGTGTGTGCATTAATTTTGTTTTTATAAATAATTTTCTATTTTAGTGAATTTATTAATTTGTTTCTTTTTAAATATATTTATGTGAAAAAAGAAGGAAATTTTCTGCTCAACGACAGCAAAGAAACACAAAAAACACCGTCAGCTGTTGTTGTGCGGCTTGGAACATTATTTGTATTTGTTTTAGAAATTTTAAATTTGTTTGGTTTTTTTCTTTCTTTGTTTTTCTTTTTTTGTATTTGTATTTTTTGCAGTATAAAAAAGATGCCGTGCCGTCGTCTCCGCGCCTTTCAACGATCGCGTTCGTTCGCTTTGGTGCTGAACAGACGAATGATTTAGCTTCGCTGCGTCGACTTGCCGTCAAAACTGTTTTAGTCGCGTTCGAATGCTCGTTTCAGGCAAAATAGAATACAACAAAAAGGAAAATGATGTTCGTGCTCACCGATTTGATTCGATCGTTCGAGTTCAGTGTTCGGACCTAGCTACGAACGTAGTAGATTTAATACGCTTTTCGAAAAATTTAGATTTTCACTACGCCACTACATTTTAACTGAAATCGACTACGATTTTAAGTTCTTATTACATATAACAGCTTCTTTATATTTTAATGTTATGTTATTTTATTGCAAGCAGAAGTAAGACGGAGATGCAAAAAATAAAAAAAGGTCATCAGATTAAAAAAAATTATTTATTTACTATATCTTTTGCACTTTTTTACTACGAAAATTTAATATTTTCTACGATTTTTTCATTATTCACTACGCCATTGGAATGCTATGGTCCGAACCCTGTTTGAGTTATTTCAAACGAGCGCGGCTTCTCGTTTGCTCGCATGCTTCTCGGAGATGTTGTTGTGTGCAGTGTTGTCAAGTCTATATTTTTTTCGTAGTCCATAAAAATGCAACGAACGATATCATTGCATATTGCGCTTATGTGCTCTAGCGATTAAATGATTTCCCCATTAATAAGACTTATACAACCACGTCCTTTTTGAAAAAAGTTATCAGCAGTGATAACATCAATTCATACCAATATTTTCCATGACCAATTTTACCCAAATATGACGTCTTAAAGTGGTCACCGGTCATTTCTCTATAAGGAGCAGTGCTTGTTCATCCTGAATCTGGTGATCTGCTGCAGAAACCCTGAAGTGGAGGAATGTGTTATCTCTATATGACATTTTGAAGTTCCCTTCTGATTCTTTTGATAACATTAAATAAAGGAGTATAAAATCCAGTTTGGAACTCATCAGAGTTAAGTAATTGATTATACAATGAGCATTACTTGCGACCTACGATTACATAATATGTCATCTACCGGATATCCGAACTTCAATTTAATTTATCTGATCATATAAGGTCGATTAATATTTCCGAGAATTAAATCGTCTGAGTTGAGTTGGCAACTCAGTTCGTTGTCATTCTACCACTTTCCTGATGCAACGAGAGTGTGTATGCAAGAGAGGAAAGTCGGAGCGTATTTGCTGCAGGCGGCCTGCAGTTTTGCGGTGCATTGATTACAGTGATTACAACAACAAGTTATTTATAACAACAACAACCAACGATGACAACTCCGAGGCAACCCGCAGTGGCACTTTGTTGCGCTGGCATTTTCAAATGCACTCGTTGATGCATTTTTGTTTTTTTTTTTGTTTTTTTTTTTGTTTTTGTTGTCTTTACATATGTTCACTCAAATTCAGTTTTTGTTGTTGGCGATGTTGTGCTCTTTCCTAGTTTTTTGTCGTTGATGTTCAAATTGCGGGAATTCGAATTCTTTAAGTGTTTTAATATCCCCATCTGTGACCTTGACTGGGTGTGGTTCAACGCATATCAGGAATTCACATTTTGACCTGATATTTCTGGGGAATCTATTTTATTATGAAAAGTCAAACCAGGGAATTACTATAAAAAACATTGAATGACAACTTATCAATGGAGCAGACTTGGTTCCTAAATAATTTCTTAGTCTTTGATGAAATGTTAAAAATGTATTCTTGAACCTTAACAACTCGTAATTGATATAAACTTAAATAATTACCGTTTAATTAAGTTGGTAAATTTACTTTAGAGTGGCTAAATGATGGTCTAACAAAACAATCTATAGGCAAACAAAATTCTAGCCTGTTGAGCCTTTAGCTTTAGATACTTTTTTTATCTATTGTATTCAGCGGTGAATAATCGATTTCATACGAATTCTAGTTTTGGTATTAACAAAATTCCAGACCGAAGCGGCGAAAAAAAATGAGTCCACCAAACCGGCATGGCGTGGTGCAGTCGAGACCTAACTGCACCTTAAAAAATACTGCAAGATATCAGCATGAAAATGGGGAAATCGAATATCAATTGAACTAGTTTCAAACTGGTATGGAAATCGATAATTGATATTGAAATTACATTTGAATGTACAATTAACATTTTTAATATCAATTGTACATAAAAAAAAAACAATTTGTTGTTAAGCGTCCTATACGCTTGTCGGTAATTGGCGTTTGTTATTTTTTTTAGTGTGCCGCGCCTTGACTGTTTGCCCGGTCGTGCGACACTTTGAACAAGCGCGCCGCATTCCGGCGCTGATTTATCTCGAACCTCCGAACCCGAAAAATGCATTTAACCATGCCTTTGCGTCGTGCATAGATACAAAAAATTGAATTTTCAGATACACGTATACTCCGCTGGAAAATAGATTTTATATTGTATCTTTTTTTGTTATTTCTTTTTTTTGTTGCTTTTGGTTTTGTTTCAACCTCTTTTCTTTGTGTGCATTTTTCTTGTCTTCATTTCATTTATTTATATTTTTTTGACAGACATTGTGTGGTGTTTATTTTTTGGTGCCCACCACTTCATCTAAACTGGATTGGTTTCCGCTTCAATATTCGAAAAGAAAGTTTTTCCAATTCATGCGATACACTCGACACTCATGTGCGACATTTTCTCATGCCGCTCGCGCGCGTTAAGCGTTTTCGTTTCGTTGTGATTGGATTTTTTTAAACGATGCCGTAGATACAAGTTCCTACTTATTCTTGCAACTATGAAAAAGATTTATATATTTTTGATGGCCTTTCAAAAGCCGGGTTTTTTATGTCTCTTTGATTTGTGTGCAGTCAAGTCAATTGCATATGATTACCTGATGCTTTGGTGTTGCCACATTATACAATTTGCCCTTATAGTTTGCAGCATGCCTCGCATAAGCAACTGTTAGCATTCAATGTGGCAACATTTTCTGCACATATCTTATAGACTCTTTTCTAGCTTGTCATCGTTAGCGCTAACTTCAACTTATTCTTGTTGTTGTTATTGTTGTTATTGTTGTTATTGTTGTTGTTGTTGTTGATGCAGTGGAAGTGGCAACTGCTACAAACGCATCTCATTAAACTAACGCGACGAAACCAACCGCGACTACTTTCTTGTGCACGCGCTGTTCAAGTGGGCTACGAGTCGCCGCACAGCCAACCTGCTCCTCTCGGAAAATCTCTCGCCGAGGCTACAGCAATCTTAACCGGCTTTTTGGTTGGCATCGGCCGCACGGACAGACATGCGCAGTGATTACAACGTAGTGCTATGGTGCGCCTAGAGCAGCTAAGCGTACTTATCACCCCTTCCTTTTTTGTTAGTGCCATTTTTTGGCACTTAAGAAGCCGGTTCGGCGGCAGTATCGCATCTTTTAAGGTTGCTCTTTTCGAGTGCTGCTCTTCTCAAGTGCTGTCCATTCCGATGAATATCAACTGGTATGTTTGTATGTCCGTTTGTCTATCTGTTAGTCTGCCTGTCGGTTAGTCAGTCCATGTGGCAATTGCTTTGGCAAGAAGAGTGCATCTTGGAGTGTTTATTGTGTGCCGGTTTTAACATACAGTCCTGTTCACTTGAATGAAACTCATATCCAACTGAATTCGTACTCCATGATAATATCAAGTTATCCCTGGGAACCGTTTATTTAGTTCCATTGGAACCCGTCTAGTTCCATGTTTTCTATGGTGCCAATTTGATATTTTAAAAGCTTGACTTTGTTTAAGGAATTCAGTTTTAACGTGTGGAAGTAAACGACATTTGCCCACGTTTGAGAATCCTATTGGGTCCAGAAGATACTTTTGTGGTGTCCTTTTCAATTGATGCCAATATCAAAATCTTCATTCTTAACCAAGTGGAGTTATACGCGCATATTATCCAGTAGAAGCTGACTTTACCCAGGCGAATGAAAGTATTGCTCGTGGTCTTGTTGCTGTTGATAATGTTGTTGTTATTGTTGCTGCTATTATTCTTAATATTGGTGTTTGTTTGTTGTTGTTGTTGTTTTTTGTTGCTGTTGCAATTGCTTTTGATTTGTTGTCGCTATTGCTGAACCTGTTTCAATTGCTGTTATTGTTATTGTTATTATTGTTGCTGCGGCAATTATTATTGCTGCTAAAGTTGCAGTTGCTGCTATTCTTGTTGCTATTTTTGTTGTGCTTGTTGTAGCAAATATTGCTTTTATTGTTGTTGTTGTTATGGCTTTTTCTGCTCTAGTACCTGTTGTTGCTTGTGCTGCTTTACCTGTTGCTGCTGCTGTTGTTGTTGTTGCTGCTGTTGTTGTTGCCGTTGTCGATGACGTTGATGCTGCTTGCTGCCGCTGTTTGCTACTTCGGAACATTGCGACTTGAGCAAGTCTCCTCTCGGACGACGGACGCACTTGAAACTGGAAACAATTCGACTCAAGTGCACTGCCCTTTTCGATGCTGTTGTCTGTCTGTCTGTATGCCCGCTCGCCTGCCTGCCTGTCTTTGATTTAACTATCCATTTGTGCTTCCGTCCGTTCGAACGTTTGTCCTCAATTGTTGCTCTTGCCACATGCCGCATGCTGCACTTGCTACATGAGCGATCTTCTGCATTTTGCCGCATTTTAATTGCAAACGTCTGCATCGTCTGGACGTTGTTTCCCTGGGTACACATTTACTTCGTTCTGATGGCAACTCTGTAGGTTGCGCGCACTTTTGCGATACATCTGTGGCGCGTTTGCGTTTGCGTGTGTCGATTTGCTCGTACATGCGAATACGCTCGTTCGCTCGCACTTAATTAAGCGGAAAACCTGCATGACGGAAATTTAATTTCTTTTTTAATTTTAATAAATTTGTTTTTCTCTCTTTTGATTTGAACCATTTGGGGGAGGACCTTTACTTAATTAGTTTTGAAAATGTAGTCAGGAAAGTCTTTTTTTTTCTTTGTGCTAATCATAAATAAACTTCAAAGATGCATTTTTTTTTGTTGGGGTTTAACAAATTTTTAAATACAGCGAAGAATCTTGTAGAATAAAACGAAACACTTTCGCCAAGTCACTCTGAAGACGTTAAAGTTTAAAGATATCATGTAAAATATTATGTAAAATTTAGATGTATTTGTTTCAATTGACATTCGCTGTATTTACAAATACACTGTTGATATTTATGTCCACATAATTGACAACAAAAAACTTCGGTTAAATAATTGCCGGCTTCATTGTTCGTAATCAGTTGCTGACACGTGCGCACTTGTAATTGCAAGTTAGCAATTGTCTCGGCCAAAGGGTTAGTTAACCGGTAATATCCAGTGTAGCCGCTGCTCAAATTGCGTTTTACTTCTCAGTTAGCCAAATAACATTGCTTTGGTTTTTCCTTTACCTATTATGGTTATGAATAACAATAGTGCACACATATATTATAATTTATAGTGCCAAACATGATGCAATTATTGCTCAAAATAAATGAGAATTGTAATCGATATTTTGTATTTATACTTTTTTTATTTATAAATTATTTATACAATCACGTCTCCGTTTTGTTTGGGTTATGCCAGACCGAAAAGGTACTCTACATATAATTATGCTGAACTTTCCCACTTATCAGCCAGTTATTGATTGTATGTATTTATACATATATATACATATGATAATTATATTTAAAGAAAGATTTAACACTTGGTGAATTCCCCTTCGTATTTAATTTAGTATACTGATGAGTTCTTCCCAAAGATTTTTATATTTTTCCTAGTTGCCAAACCGATTTGAAAGCTCTGCTAAAGTGGACAAAGTCATAAAACGCTTAACAAAAATTAGGTCGATTCAGACTGATTATACGGATTATGGATCAATGAGTATTTGCTTTTTCTTTAATAGCTTATCATGTTCAAATATCGGCATTATGTATTCGAAGACATTAACAAGATATTTTCGCTTACTCGTATTTGATCTTATCATCGCTTTTATTATATATTATAGTAAATCAAACACTTGATAGTGGACTCGCCGCCAGTTTCGTAATAATATTCTGTGACTTCGACTATTTTTAGTATCAGAATGTGGTATCATTTTCATGCTGATAAAAAGTCATGTTGTAAACAGTTTATATAAAAGTTTGCTCTATAGGTAAAGTTATGTACTTGAAATTAGCACGAAGTACAAATACGGGATTTTACCAGCGACGCTGGCACAGTACTTGGCTATCGTAAAAATGTTTTACATATTTGCTTAAAATTGAATATCCAACTTTTGTCTTATATGTTAAGATTTTGCTCAAGAGTTTATAAACAAAAAGATTCTTTTGAAACGTTTAATTATTTTCGAATTTGTAGGGCTTTACTTTATAGATTTCCGGTGGTCGTAAGAACGAAATTTTCAATGTTTAAGTTTCAGCTATCAAAAGTTCCATTTTGCTTCAAATTTTTAAAGGGTTAAAAGTTAATAAAATTCTTCATACAGAATATTTTAATTGTTGTTGAAAATTGATGATTTTTATATATTTTTAATTGCATACATAAGTACTGTACAAAGTTGGCGGCGGCGCCTTTATGGCTTATCAGCAGACAACCGACAACGACGATGAGGTAGCAGCAACAGCGGCAACGGCAGCGGCAGCGATCAACAGCGTCAACAGAAAAAGTGAAACACTGGCGGAGATCGTGATCAAGTCATGTCAGTCAGTTGCTCGCCGATATGAGATGTTACAGCGTCACCCGATCTGATGCATGCCATACTACAATATAATATGTAAAAGTTAATATGTTGTGTGTGTGTGCTGTGCTGTGCTGGCTGCTCCATAAATCCAGCGAAACTTTTGATTAAAGTGCGTCGTTGAAGATTACTGCCAGAAGGGGGAGGTGAAGCAGGGCACACAGCAGACGATCGATCGTTCGCTCGCTGCTGCTGTTTTCCAGTCTATGCAACGGAAAAGTACTCGACACCGACTCGATTCGATTCGATTCGATTCAATTCGAATCGAGTCTATTTTACGCAAATGCCTGCAATTTTGAACCTTTTTTTCTTTTTTGTTGGTCATGTCGCTTTGTGTTTTGTAGGCATGGACGCGTACGTACGTACGTACGTACCTATGTAGACTTATTGAAAGCAGAACGGTTTGCATTGAAAAACGAAATGAGATCGTGAACTATGAAAGAAAAAGATGCTCGCTCACTGCTCGCGCTGATCGATCGTCGCTGCTGATCTTGAGCTGAACGTGTTTTCATGCGGAGGAGCTTCAGCGGTGATAATGTGTTTGCATCCAAAAATAAAAAATAAACAAAAGACTTGTTTTTAATTAAATTATTCATTTGACTTTTGTTAGTTTATATTGAAATTGTTTGTTGTTTTTTTATGAATGTCAAACAATAAAACTGAATTTTAGCTGCAAGAGCTGGAAGTAGAATCGATGCTTGGTTAAAAGAGGGACCAAGTAGGATGGATCCATTTTTGACTAATTGTGTAGGAGATGAAATGTTTAGGTTTTAAAATATTCTTAGTTTTTGAAAAATGTTTGCAGGAACCAAGCCTAGCAGATCTAATAGAGTCTGTTGTTAACTGGTTTCTGAATTGGTATAGTCACTTTTTATCTGGATGGATTGGATGAACTTAATGTAGTAAATAAACTAAATGAACTGAATATATTGGATGAAATTATTAATCTCAACAAAATAAATGAACTTAATGGACTAGATTAACCAGATGAACAGAATTATCTGAATTATCTGGATTAACCTGATGGTCTGGATAAACTAGATGGACTGAATAGAATAAATGAACTGAATGAACTTTAATAACCAGTTGGACTCGATGAACTGAATCGACTGGATGAACCGGAAGGATTGAATAGATTGGATGAATTAAATGACCTAAATGGAATAAATTAACTTTGGAATGGGGATGGTGTTTGAGTAGCACCAATGACCCCTAAATCTTAATGTATTACATACTAACAGATTTCAATTTATAAAATTGGAAATTTATTTAAAAGTCTATCAATCTTAAACAATTCTTTTTAATGATTACACGTTGGAGACTTATCTAGTGGCCTTCCAGATAAAGCACTGTCAGAGGCATACAACAACTCCATGCTCGCAATGGTGCAGACGAACACTTAAGCTAGACAAAACATAAGATACGATTTTAGGGCCAAATCCATAAGATTCGTATCTCATAAGTGCGCAGGTTGTATTCATAATTTGAAATAGTTACTTTGGTTAAGAATTTTACTTTTTTGGAAATGTTAAAAAGTGTTAAACTTATCAGTTATGTATTAATAAAAAAGCAAAAAACTGTTTTTATGTACTATGTAAAACAATATCGACACGTACAACAAACAAATTGAAATAACCTTAGACGAGGTCATCCAACACACAAATGTGAAATGTAATCTTAAAAATAAAACGACAGGCGACTTTTTTTCTCTCAATCAGACATACACACAAACATTTTTGTTGTTGTTATATTTTTATTATTTTCAATTTTATTAAATTTCGTACACGAATTTAATGAAGCAATCAAGCGACTCAATTAATTATGCAAAAACAAAAACAAAAACAAAAAGCAAAAAGGTTGAAACGTTGATAAGGCAAGCAACCAGCTGATTGCGTCGATATCTCACGACATACTCGTACATACATCCAAAAAAAATATTCAAAATGCAGTCGTTCGATAAGCTTGTTTAAAATCGGAGCATATTTATAAAATCATAAAAAGTAAATTTTTTTGTTTTTCGATTATGATAAAGAAGAAATAGAAACTTTTTGTAGTGGTTGCCGTTTCGGTCGACACTAGAAATCAGGAGCAACGAACTCGACCCACCGCCTATCTTTGAGTATATATGAAAAAAAAGAGCAGAAGTTTATACTATATGCTCAGAGCCGAAACTATATCAAATTTAGCAAAATCGACATCGGCGACGGCAGAACAATTTCAGGCGCGTTTGTTTATGTCTCGTCGGTATCGCCTCGCCTCGCCGCTAGCCCAGAACACAAAAAATATACAAAAAACAAATGTATATAAATAAACTTTATGCGGGAAAAAAAAAAGAAAAATTAGTCAACTAAGCCGAAAACTAAATACCCCAACAAGCACTTTGGTGAAAAGTATTTCTTTCTAACTTTATAGCAAAACTTTGTATTTCAAGAAAATTGCTTCTTGTCAAAATAAAACGAACTGCATTATAGAAAAAAGTAGATTTATATTAAAAAATATATTCTTATAAAATTAAGAGCCTCTTTCGACTTATAATTTGGGCCCTTACTAAATACAATCGATGAAAATAGTTTGGAAAAAATTTCAAGTTATCAGAAAATTTTTCATTATATAAAAATAAGGAATTTCTCAAAAGTTTACAGCTCCCTTTCGATTTTTTTTACTAAATTATATCGATAAAAATATATTTGAAAAAATTTCAATTCATCAGAAACCGATCAAATAATGCATACCAAAATTAAGAAGTTTGTGAACTGGTCTTAGGAACCCATGGAGAATAAGTTTATTGCGTCTATATAGTAGAGGCACATTAATCCTACATTCAAATTTGTTTAAGTTCGATGTCAAAAATTAAACAATATCTCTAAACTATGACAGTTCCTTAACGATTTTATACATCACTGCCACGCCTTCTTGTGGGCATTGCAAACGAAATAACAAAGCGAATATAGCCCACGCACCTGCAGTGCGGTGTAAAAAATTAGCTAAGGCGCACAAAACATAACAAAAAATCATAAATATTAAATAAGTGAGTGAGTTCTCTTATTTATTTATTTATTTTAAGTTTGTTTCGGTAGCTTTTTATAGTTTTAGCCTAATCACAGTGATACGACGACGACGACGACGACGCGCGCACCAACCGTAACTGACCTAGATCATCTGATCGGTACGTGATCGCGTGAAAAATGTGGCCAACCGACAAACGCAAAAAAAAAATATATATATATACAAAGACACCACGCTTCCACATGCGTCGTCGTCGTCGTTGTCGCCGTCGTCGTCAGATCTGATATTGATTAGCGCAGCGCGTCCTTGATGATATTTTTAATGTTGAAAAGAATTCTTTTTTAGAATTATACGAAATATTTTTAGTTTGCGGTAATTAATCGAAATTTTTGTGTTGAACTTTTGCGTAGTAGTCGAGATATGCACAAGATCGCAAATTGATCGGCGGTTCCGTAGAAGATCGCAAAAGCACGGAAATTGCCTGAGGAGTTAGTTTGCGATTTTTTAAACTCGTTTATTTTGGATATTCCTGCTCATAAGTATATGAAAATAATTTGGATTTAAATTGTGAATATTTTGAGGCACTTTTATACTGACTAAAAATTGAAACGAGCTCTCCGTGGCAGCTACTCCGAATTTTTTATTTTCCAACAATGAAAAGTAACTTCTGTGATCCACACAATTTTTCTAAAAGATTTTCTAGAGGATAATAGGAGCAAAAATATTTCAAATGCATTTATGTTTTTAATTTTTGAATATTTTCGCTATTCAGGAGTACTCCTTTCGATGCATAGGAATTATATCTATGTGAAGTATATTTAAGATACAAATACAAAATTGTATACTTCTAATAAATTTCAACATTATCCTGCCAAAGTTAAACATTTTCAATCGTTTGGTCAATATCTTTTTTTAAACCATTTCTGAGTTATATGATCTCATCTTTTTATTATGAAATTTATTGGTGCATCTGTTAGATACTTTCTTGAGTGACCGTTCTTAATTTGTCCGATCTTTTATGACCAGCCAACAGATTTTATTATTATTTGTATTTTTGTAGTTATGATCTTTCAATTGATCGTCCATCTGTCTACTCGCAATTTGATTGTACGCCACACGCCCATTGGACGAAGGAGGGGAGCATTTGTTTACGAAATGCGCAAATGTGATTCATTCTACTGAGCAGAGAAGCTAACGCTGCCAGACGAGCAGTTGCGTTTGTGTGCGTGCGCGTATCTCGCCGCCACATTCAAATGCATCTGATGGTTTGCGTTGTATCTAATAGTTTTGTGCTACGCGCAAATCTATTTTTATGGAGGCAAGCTGAGGAGCTCCTCCGAACGACTCGAGTCGATTCGAGTGCAACGTTCGAAATAGAAAAATGAACTTTTTCATTGTCAAGCCGAAACGAAAAGCGGAAACGGAAAAATTATGCGTTTTTCATTCAGTTATGTTTAATTAATGAAAGCGAGATTAATTGTTGTTTTTGTTATTGGTTTGTGGCTGGCAATGGAGGCGCTACATATTACCCTATTTCAGGCATCTGGATTTGTATCTTTTTTAACTTTCGTGTATCTTTTTTCAGAGTTTTTTATTTTTTGAAATAATTGAATTTTGCGTTTTTTCACATCTCTTGGCTAAAATGTTTAAACAAAAAATTTAAAAAAAATAAATAGAAATCGCAAAAGATAGCTCCGCAAATGTTTGCACTTGCGAGAGCATTAAGTGTGCAAACAGGCGATCCGCACAGACGGTCGCCGGATTTAAGCTGCATCGCATCGCATCTGTTGGATTTATTTTTAAATTATCTAATTTCTTTCGACCAACGGCCAAAAAAAAAAAGCAAAAGCAACAATCTTGACGATTCTTGAGAGCATTTGAATTTAAATTTTTTGGTGCGCAATTTGAAAACTGTTGACATTTGCTCTTGAAAAAAACACACACACACGTACACACACATACTCGTATATAATACGTGACTGCAGTTTTGCAGTGCAAACGCCACTTCCAAGTCTCAAGCGTTTTGAGTTTACTTATTTTTTTCTATGATTTTAAAAATACTTTACAAATATTGTAGATACATTATAGATACATTGAATATTGGCGGATTTAAGAGTGGGAGGATTTTTAGGTATACACGAATTTTGAAGCCAAATTCATTTAATACATTAATTTGTGGTTTCCCTAACATGTGTTATAAAATTTTATAAAGTGAATTTTTACCATAATAAATCATATGCCGAATCTTGGTTCCAGCCAACATTTTTAAATTTAAGTTCAAAATCTAGATAAAGCTTTGTCAACGCTAACTCATAAGCATATTGACAGTTCAGGTTTAAGCCAAGCCAAAATGCAATATTGTTGGCTAATAAAATGAAAGGCTTGTGTGGGCTTTATAAATGCGGCAGTTCAATCAATTTCGACCCTTTCGGTCCCTTCGGTCGCAAAATGCAATTTACGGCACTTGTGACCGCTTTGAGGCAGGTTTTCACTTCACTTCTACCAGAGAAAAGCTGGCTAAGACAACAACAGAAATGTGGCTCTATGTAAAATAAGAAATTTTGTAATTTTTTGTTTTTGTTGTTGGTATAATGCAAAGAGTTTTTGTTCATGGAAATTGGTAGGAGTTTCCTAAGCGCTGTGCAGCCAACACCCACAACGAAAACGACGAACGACGCGAATGGAAAAATGCGCTAGACAGACAGATGGACAGACAGACAGACAAGCAGAAAGACAAGCAGACAGACAAACACACCAGACAGGCACAAATGGATAACAACATTTCTGAAGCAAAGGCAACAATCACGGCATGCGTCGCACAGTACTTTTGTGTAATTTATAAATAATGAAAAATAGTCGTTAAGTAAAATTTATCAACCTCGTAATAAATATTATATATTCAAAATGACTTAACAATATTAAAATTTACCTAATTGCTAGGACATTTTGAATACTGTGCATTGTTGCGCATGCGCCAACTGGAGGGCACACACACACACACACACAAAAGAAACGTGGGTGAAAAGAGTTGGTTTATGTGCGGAAATTGTAACACGAAAAATCGCAAGACATATCAGACAGACGGACATACGAGCAGACAGACTGATTTCCATTCAGCATTTGAACTGGTTACGTTGGTTGCGCGCGCGCGCTGAAATACAAACTGAGATACAATTTTGGTTTGGTCGCTAGGTACGAGTACAGATGCAAATGCATCTTTGGCTGCTTGCAGACAATTTCTGAAAAATGAAAAATGTTGCTGGCGCGCGCATACAAGAGTAAATTATTATTGCAGCAATTTGGCTTGAGTCTTTTAGGCCATTTAAACGCTCAATTTGATTTAGGGAGCTGCTAGCGAAAATTTGCAGATAGTTTTGCCACTTCTACTGCTGGAGCTTAAGCAGATAGAAACAATAACAAAGGAAATAAGAAAATGAAAACAATCAAAATTGAGTTTCCATTAACAGCAAATTGAATGTCTATTAAACGCCCTCTCGAGAAAATATCAAATCATAATAACAAAAAAAGTTTTACCAAACATTTTGATTTGATGATAGAAAATAAATCCATGGAGTTTATTTTCTTACTTTTACTGTGCTTAACTTTGACTATGAAACTAACTATTAGGCCGGGCCGGGCCGGGGCCTATACAAAAACAAGTTGGTCCTACCCCAAATGGTCATAATATCTTGGTTTAACAATCGCGCTTATTTTGCATCTAAGAATATTTGTGTGCCCAGCAACCTTAAGTAACATTTTCCGGACAACATTCTCTAGAATGTACTTACTTCAGAAAATGTGCCTACAGTAATTTTCCATTGCAGACATTTTGGAGAAACAATTTTTACAAATATTTTTAATTTTCATTGAATTATTTTAATATTGTTCATAAAGAACTTCGACCCGCATCCATATGAATTTGTCATTTGTATTTTCATTGTCTCAAGCGAATGTTAAGTTCAATGACTAAATTTAAGCGCGCCGAGTTCTCTAGTTGGTCTTATCAATTCAATAATTGTCCTAGTTTCGGTTTGCTTTTTTTTTTCTTATTTATTTAATTTTAATATTTTTATTTTATTTTTATAAATATTTTTATTCAATTTCACTCAATTGCCAATTTAAATTGTGTTTATTTTGTTGTTTTATATGGACTGCGACCGGCTGCGTTGTTTACCCACATTCGATTATTGATGATTTCGCGCGAGTTATCATCGCCTTTTGAATTTGTGAGGTTGATTGGTTACGGTTGCTCCGGTTGCAGCAACGCCCGAAGTCAAGCGCAGACAGACAGAGGTCACCCGTCGTCCGTCGCAATTTTTAATTTGAAATGATTTTTTAACGAATCGAAAAAGTTTCATTTTGCAACATAAGAAACGCCCGTCTTAATATTGGATAAAATTAAAGTGACCAGCTTTAATGAAGGAAGAGCTTAAAGTGTTTATATCGTACTGTGTACGAGAAGGCTCGATTCGATATGCGAGATTAATATATCAACAAGATACAAATTATGAGTAAAAGATACTCTGCTGTTTTTGGTATTCGCACAGTTGATCACTTTATACGAATTTTCTTAAGAACATTTTACCGAAATAATTATTTGAAAGACCAGTAAAAATTTATACAAAATAAAATTGAATTTATAAAAAATAAGTAATCAGAAGTTTGAGATACACTTTGACAATTTGATTTGATTTTGTTTTGTTTTTGTTGTGCTCTAGAAATTACATACCTAATTTATCAAATTGTTATCAATGCTTTGTTCGAATTTCTTCGTTTTTTATTGGTTTATATGAATAATTTATTGCACATTTTTATTTGTATTGTTATTTTTTTTTTTGGTAATAAATACTATATTATATGATAATTAATCGTAACGAATTGCTGTATTTCTTGAAAACAAATGCTGAACAAATAAGCACACCTATGGTATTTTTCAGTTGTTATTCTAACTTAACTACAAAATGTAGTTATTTGTATTATTTGGATTGCAAGTTACAATTTAATTTTATTCAGCTATTAGCGCCTAAAAGCAGATAATAATCACTATGCAATATACTCAGCAAAATATTAAATAAAATAAGTCGTTTATTTAAAAATTTAAAACTTTATCTTTATTTAACAAAGTTTACTGTAAAGCGTAGTTAAAAATGGCATTTTTAGGTTAAATTCATTCTTACTGTTATTATTATCACCATTACTGTATGTGCACTATTCAAAGTTTGGTATATTTTTTCTTATACTAAAGATCAATAAAAAAAATAGCATGAGTAAGAAGTTTTTTATTATACCAATAGCCAAAAATAATCATATTCAAATATATTGCTTAGGTTCATATGGGCAGCACAAAATCTGCAAATCTTTATTGAGTAATTAGGCGTTCAAAAAAAATTAAATTTGGGACAAAAGTGATAAGAACTGAAAGAGCTGCTGATAAGCATACAAACGCAATGTATACTGACATTAATACGAGTATATGTACAAATGATGGAAATATTTTTAAATTGTGTATAAAAGAAAATAACTTTTTTTGTTTTGTATGTGAGGCGTGGTTGACATTTCTAAGATATCCACAAACAATGAAGTGGTTAAGATTAGATACCCAGCAAGCTGGTTGCAAATTGTCACACAAAAACCAAACACTTGCCAATTGCCATTAAGCGACACCTACCGATCCACAGCATGATTAAAATATTTACTGAGCAGCATCGCTAATAGGTGGCGCTTCATTTAGCCTTAAATCATGCCGTAGGAAAAAAAGCAAATGCTGAAGGGTCACCAAACGTTTTCAAACGTAAAGTAAAATTTGTAAATTAATTAAAAATAATAACACGCGTGCGCGTGGCTGTCCATCAAAATTTGCGTTTATTTAATAACTTTGGCGCCTCAACCGCAAATCTGTTTACTAACGATTTTCAAATAAATATAAACACTCAAAACAAAGGTCAATATTTCAGACCCACATGTTTACAATTTCGAGAACACCTCCTTCTAATTTAAATGAAACTGATAACGCCTAAATAAATAAAGTAAAATCGAATAAAATAAATAAATAAACGCTAACCACTCTATTAAACTAAAAATAATCAATAATATTTCTAATTTGAAATATGTTTGCAAAATTTCCAGCCGATTATTCGATGTTTTGTTTAGGCTTCGCTAGGAACACATGCGCCCAGTCCAGTATTTGTTTTGAAACGGATCTAAAAACTCAAAACCTAATCGAATGCAAATTTCAAATGGTTTTTTGAAAGTACAATTTTCGAGCGATACGCCACAGGTTAAGTGGGTGATTGTGATTGGAAACAGAATTTCAACTGCAGTTTTGGTTGATCTGGAATCAAAAACAATAATTGTTTTGATTAGTTTCGAGCTTTATGAAAAATGTCTGATTAGTAAAGTTTGTAAACACAAAAAAATAATAATAATACTGAATAAAAGTAAATAAATAACAAATTTGTTATAACAAGTGGGTGACATTATGACTTGAGAAAAGGTTACCTCTACAATATTCGCAAATTGGTTAAGACGACATAAGCGGGTGTTTATTAGCAACAAAACAAATTAATAAAAATTCCGTAAAAATTAATTTTATATTAATAGCGTGTAAACAACCGGACGGGTTCATATGTCAATTTAAACTTTACAATAACATTTACATAAGAAATGCTCACGTAGTGAAAAGTTTCTAACTAAAATGTTAAAGAATGGAACTTGGTCTCGCTAGGGTTCAGACCTACGATCTTGTATTTGTCAATCTACATGCTCAATCATGGAACCAATCATACTAAATAACTAAATTAATATAAAAAATGGACATCATATGAGACTTTGTATCGGTAGGATTCAATCCTACGATCTGCAAGTTGTCAGTCTACATTTCAACATCAGATAGATAGATGTACATACGTGTACATACTCCTGCATCAAATATCATACAAAGTCATAAATTTATTTGTTTAATTTTATTGCATTTAATAATAACAAACAATTTTGTAATATGTAGTTCGAACTACTCGTAAGTCAATAAACCAATTATAGTAAATTTTTGTCTACTATGGCTTGAAAAATATTTACAAAATAATCGGTCACGTACTGCAAATGCTTTGTTTTAAATAACTGTCAATCAAAAATACACTTTTTTTTGTTTTAATAAATATTGTTTATACTTAAAAAAATTCCATAAAATTTGAACGTAATTTATTTAAATGATTAACTTGCGATAATATTAGGCGCCACTAGATGTGCAATAATTTATGGGTTAGTATGAGATCGCTTTAGCAACTAGACATGATTTGCAGGATATTTCCGTACTGGGTCGCCTGCTACGCATAAACAAATTTGGAGAGTTAAAAGGTAAAAGAAGGTTTATTTTGATGAGACATTTCTACAATAAATCAGGATCAGAGGACTCAAATCGGTAATTAGTTTTGTGCTTTTTCGCTAGTTTTTTTAATGGTACTGAAAGGGTTAACAATAATATTGAAACATTTGTTTTTCGTTTGGGTAAAAATCAAAAAGCTTCGTTTTGATATTATCCGTTTTCAACTGATTCAACCAGTTCCAAAAGTTTTTCATGCAATCTTAAAATACAAGCTGGTCACCTTATTTATGGAATGGTTGTTGCCCTGGCTAAGAACAGCTGTTGATGACAGCAGCGCACAGCTGAGTTGTTGTTATTTTTTGTTTCCGAAGTTTATAAAAGTTTACCACAACATTTCATTTACTTGACCAAATAAGTAAATATAATCAATAAAGCAACAACAACAAAAAAATGGTGCGTAAAATAATTAAAACAACAAATTTGAGTACTTTAGTGTAATTGCAGTTTAATAATTTATTTTAATAAAATATATCGTAATTTCACAAACTGGTGCGGCGCAAATAAGTCTAAAACAAACACAACAACAACGGCTAAAATACATTCATTTAAAGAAAATACGTGTCGGCGGCAGCGGCGTTGGTGGCGCCCGCCGTTTGCAATTGTGCGCGCTTGCCGCCCCACGAATGGAAGCGCTGTTTCTTGCCCAGCACCACCGAATTGCGTTTCTCGTCGCGCTGCTGCTGTGACTTGATGCGGCAACGTTCGATGACTGCGTCATGAATGACATTCGTGAATTCCAGGTCGTTGAACTGCGCCATTAGCAACTTAAAGAATGCCCAAATTTCCGAACGCTGCTCTGGCGGCTGATAATTGCGAAAGATCGGCAATAGTGGTACATCTGTGTCCTGGGCGTTACGATATATACCCTCGACGGCGATCGGTCGTGTATTGTAGGCGTCGCAGACATCCTCAAAGCTGATGATGGCCTGTAGTAGAAACTTGCGATATTTGGAGAGTTGTTCCTCGCATGTGTTAAGCTCATCGACTGCGCCATGGTTTAGCGCGAGCCCACTGTTGTCGGCAGCAGTGACGGCGTGCAGTGCAAAGTAGACCAGTGTCGCTGCAACAACAATAACTCTGAGGGCAAACATTTTAAGGACGGAGTTTTGGCTTTTGTGCTGTAAAACGAGAATTATCTAATTAGAAAGAAATTGTCTTAACGTTGCCCTTAAGCTTTTCTGGAGTCAACATATTAGAAATATTGACTCATAACTGAATCAATAAAATTTTAAAAATATTAAAAAAAATTTTAGTAGCTCATTATGTTCTGAACTCGCTTGCACCTTGCTTTAATTAAGAATCATTATTTGGCTGAAATTTCATTCAGGTTGGTTTTAATTCTATGTGCAAATATTGACATTTTCTTTAAAAATATAAAACATTTAAAGAAATCTATTTTTATTATAATCTATTAAAAAAAGACTAAGAAAAGTTTTTTTTTTAAATGTTCATTAAATCACTAAGCGTGGCTTTTAATTCCCATTGCTTTAAAATTTTCAGTTTAGGGAACATATCTTTTAATTTATAAACAAAATTTTGAAATATTTTTTTACTGTTTTTACTTGAAAAAATTAAATGTTATAAAAATTATTTTGTACAAATAGATATAAACCGAAATATTAAAGCCTAATTTCGCTTTTTCCAGCTTACAAATTTCAACATTATTTTTGCAAATTAATTAATCGTAATATAACTAAAAATTAGTTTAACCATAAATTTTTATAAACATTTATTGATTTATATTTACTGCTTTCAAGCTCCTTTGTTAAAAACTTATTCCCATTTTAATTGTTTTCTCAAATACCTTTGATAAATGTGATTAATGTGCTGCACAAATGAACTCAATCCCTTTGGGAGCTATGCACTTGTTTCCACAAACCAAACAGCTTCAGGATATGCTTGTTAAATCCACTATGTAAATACAGACAAGCAAACTACTGCGGCGGTTCACAATCACAAAAAAATTAACACTTCTGAACTGAAACCGTTGAAAATGTGGAGCCAACTTGTTGCACGCCTTGTAAACGTGTGTCGGAAACTGTGAACAGAACAGCAAAGCGCCTGAGGTTTTATAGCAAAAGGACGAACGTAGCAGCAGAAGCAGAAGCAGCAGCAGCAAAAGCGCGTTCAAAGGATACTCTCAAACGCTTACAGTTAATAAAATAATTACAATAACAACAGCAATAGCAGCAGCAAGTGGGCACGCCAGTGCTTTTTCTTAAACATTAATACTTTGCACAGCGCAAATAAAGAGAAGAAGAAAAATACAACAAAACAAAAATAAGCGTAGCATACTTTTTGGTGTTGAAAGGGGTTGAGAGCTGGATAACGGATAAATGCTACAAATTAGCAAATACAAGAATACAACAAACAGCAACAACAAAAACAACAAAGAACATGGGGAAGCCACTGCAACAAGTGTCATAAATTGCCGCTATCCTGTCACACGTACCTCGTACCGCATTATTAATTGCATGCGATAAGTGTGCGATATTTAAAAATTTCACAAAATAAAAAATAATAATAAGAAACAAAAAATATAGAAGGGAATTAAAAAGAAAAAAATTACACTGCGTATGCGTTGTGCATATCAAAGACGCACACGTTCATGTGCTTGCAGCAGAATTAGCGTTGTCGCAGTGCATGAAGCGTTTACAAAATGATGAGTAAATATTTGTCAGCTTCAAAGGAATAAGTGCGAACGCGACAGTATTTAATTAAATGTAAAAATGGCTCAAACACTTCCGCATTAAGCAAATATGCAATTTTAAACGGATATTTAGTTGTTGTTGTTGTTGTTTTTTTTTATATAAAACAAAATTTTTGCTACTAATTGGCAGCCTCGTTGCCTGTCGCCCACACCGTCCGCCCTGCCCACTCGTATAGCTATTTCATCAGCTCGGTAAAACTTTAACAGCTCAATTTGCGCCAATTCAACTGAAAGCTAAAACATCATTTACGCTACGGCAGTTTGCACTTTATTGCGTTAAATATTTGTTCGTTAAATTAAACTTTATTTTATAACGATTTACTTTATTATGTTGTTAACTAGTTTTGTTAGTTTTAACTAACTACAAATGTATGGAATATTCCGTCTGTCTCTTTTAGAAATTTCGTTTTTGCGGCGAGGGAGATTGTCCCGATTGGGTGCTGGCCGAAATAATATCAACGCTTTCCGTTTTAAGCGCACAAAAATTGGAGACGCTAGCCTCATTGGTCGCAAAGAAAATCATCGGTCAGGCTTTTGAGGTAGGTTCAACTTTAACTATTGTAATAATTTTTATTAAATAAATTGTGTAGTTTTCATGTATTATTGGTGTGAAGAGAAATAAGAAACGGGCAGGATTTTTTCAAACATCTCCAAGTGCTGCAGAGGTTCAGTTTTATGATTTAAATTGTCGAAAAAACTAGAACCTGAGTGTTTAAGACTTTGTTCAGGAAATTCTTAGCGAGACAGTTTCTCTGAGCCTTAATCGTTTAAACTGATCCTATTGAACACAAAATAAAAGTGAATAATTCCAGAAGTTATAAGGTTTTCGAAACTTGACCCGCGGTTTCATTTCCGTTATCTAAAATATCAATTTTAAAAATAAAAAAATTCATAATCTTGTTTGTGTTTTTTATATCAGACAAATGTTTTAGTGTACTTTCATTTGACTTGTATTTAGGAAGAGGCCATCAAATCCGTCACAGCCCAAGTAACGGACGACGGCAAATCCGCAGTGGCATCTGTTCACTTTTTGCTAATCAATGCGGCACGTCACAACGCCAGCGAAAGTGTTTTCAATGAGGAAATCCAACAGCTCGGTCTGCCAAAAGAGCATGCGGCCGCAATGTGTCGTGTCTTGAACGCCAATGCCACGCCCATACGACAGAAACTCATCGCTAAGTCGCTAAAAAGTTAAGCCCTTTAAAATCTACCTATTTACAACTATTTTTGTTAAATACAATTTTGTGTTGTCTTTTGGATATTTTAGTCAATGAATTAGCCGGGGTGCAGTATATTACCGCCAGCGATGACCGTACCATCAATTGTGCTAAATTCGAACTGAAAATCTCGAAGGAGCTCGTGGATGGTCTGCCGCAGGACAAGACGCATATCGTTCACATCGATCGCGCCAATTTGAAAGCGCTGCTCGTGGAGCTGAAGGAGGCGCGCAATATCATGCAGAAATACGATATGGAAAATATAGAAAAAATCAATTCATAACGCTAAGTCTTTTATTCGTTTGTGCATTTGGCAATTTGTCTGCAGACGCTTAACTCAGACGAAAGCATAATTTGTAATTTTTGCATCGCTTGAGTTTTCCGATTACTTTGTGTGATATTTTTTCAAGAGGAGCTAATTTTCAAGTCTCAGTTAGCTGAATATGCAAACACAATTAAAAATATTAATATCCAAAGAGCTGCAGGACGCACAAAATATTTCCAAATTAATGCGTGAAATTTCGGATTTATTTATTTTAAAAGGTAAGACTTAAAATTTTAAGACTCTTTTTTTTCTGTTCAAATAATTATAAAAAAAAATATCTAAAAAATAAATACATACAAATCAAGAACAGCTTAACTTATAAGCTTAAAAATATTCAGGAGGTTTCTAACCAGACTGTCACATTAAAAAAAGTCAAAGTACACGAATTAATTAATACCTAATTCTATACAATTTTTTTTTAGATTGATGTAATTTTTATTGGGCACTTCGAGATACCTCGTCTAATATAATTTGCAGAAATTGGATTGGTGAAAAGCCTCGCATAAAATCCTGTGTCCCCCCCCCTATTTGTTGTTCTTCTGTATCAGATATCATCGATATATTTTGTATTTGTGATATTGTGGATAGTTTACTTTAAAGCCGATTCATTGCTTCTGAATGGTCTAGAGATTCAATTAAAGTAATTTTCCTTGGCGATTTCGTTTGTGATCACTGTATCCGTTTCCGAGAATTCACTGAATGTTTTATCATCGTCCGATATTTCCATTTTTTCGTATACTTAGAAGTGTTTGATATATATCAGCTTATAAATAATTATTTATTTATTATATATATATTCCTTAAGGAATGACATTAGTTCGTAATATGGCCAGACACTATGGGTTTTAGTGGCTGTACTTTTTTTTAACTCCGCACGATATCTAGTACGCAAACTTATCCATTTTTGTACGCACTCAGTGGCTGTAATTTAAAAGAAACAAGAAGGAAGGTGAAGTAAAGAAATCAAGTAAAGTAGAGTTGAATTGGATTGAGAGTTTAAAAACGTTTTTGGTTTGATACAATCCGACACCAAGGAGTAAATCCAAATGAAGTACTACGCGGAGTTGTTAAATAACTACTCCAGACTGAAGCACCTTTCGTCGTTTTTGTTTTTTTTCTATCAACCATTTTATGAAAAATTCACTTACTGGGAACTGAAATTCTGTTTCCAATTTCTTTCCACAACGCTCTTACTACTTTCTTGTTGGTAAAGAATGGATCGGTTACTACCCACAGCGGTGTTCGCTTTTTAATTTCCAAAACTAATTTCTCTGTAGCTTTATATTCCTCATCTACGAGCTCCATTTTTTCAGCCATTTTTTAAAATTGTAATTGTTTAAAAAATTTCCAAGACAGGCTTTTTATCGGGATGTCTAGTCAAATGCGAATCTAAAAAAGGACTACACAAGTACAATAGTTGATAGGAAGACCGTTCCTGACTTTGCTCAAACTTACCAGCAATTCGCATAAATTTATCGGTATTTGGAATTACGGCAAATCTGAAAGCACAGTTGCGAGAGAAATAACAATAAACACAATAAGGGTATTCCCTTTAACGCGAAAATGCCCCGACAACCTCGAAACTTTGGAAGTTTTCGAGGGTGGAGGAACTGTTAATTTTGTTTTTAAGTAAAATAAACTTTTTTGTAATAAGGAATGCAGTTATGCAATGTATAAATTTTTAACGAAAATATTCGTCTCAATTTCTGTTAATATTCTTCAATTTTATTTAAATACATTTTGTTTTTATTTCGTAAATTTTTCCTGGCTCAAGAAGTGAATTTTTCTTCTGAGTTTCGTACTTTTGTGCGTCTTCCGCTCTTCGTGAGAGAAAACGTTGCTAACCAAACTTATATGTGAAGTACCACACAAAAGAATCCCGACAAATTTACTTACTTGCGTACTCAATTTTCTGGACAATTTGATCCCAAAGTTCTTCAGATTTCTCCTTCGATATCGGTTGTGCTGCTTATTAATAATCTGGTTTGGCAATGCTCCCCCTGTTATTTTAACTGCAGCACATAAACCAGTTGTATAATTTCAACATTTTTATTTGCATTTTTTTGAAGGCAATTGTAATTATAAGAATCTCACAAATTATAAATCAGAGAAGTGAACATAATGTATCAAATGGAATTCAATATACTCGTATATGTTATGATACACATAACGTTTACTACTATACTATTGAAATTCAGATTTGAAAATATTATTTTGGATTTTCGATTTAACGAAAATATCACTTTCTGCTCTCCATATGAACTTTCTAAGGCAATTTGTCAAAGGAGCTTTTTCACCCGATGAAAGCGTTAATTGAAATTTTTGTAATTTTGTATCGACTACTTTTTGTATCTTAACTATTTTGCAATAGAAGCAAATATCGGAATACTAGTTTGTAGTACCCGGCGATTTCCCGGGTTTGGATTTAATTCAAAAAATGTGTAAGATAATTAGTGAGTGAAATCGGATGAATGGTTAAGAGCGACAAAGAAAGATGATAGAAAGAAGCATTTATTTCTATATATACTTAAATAATACAGTACATCAAATATTTTAAAACTACTTCGAATTCGAATACTTTGTTGGTCTATTGTTAAATTGGACAGTTCAATTTGATAATTGGCATCCGGCATTCCGAGATACTTCGTCTAAAACAATATGCAGAAATTGGTTATGCATTCGTAATCTTTGGGTTGATGTAAAGTCTCGCATGAAATACGAAAGACTGCGATAGAAGAGCAATTCGCCTGATCCCTCGTCCCGTGTTCGCTTTTCTACTGAATCAGATATCAAGTCCAATGCTTTGTGTGACTGGTGACGTTTAGGTGAATTTTGTATTTGTGGTTCAACCGTGGCCAGTTTACGTTTATGCGGATTGTGTCCTTGCGAATTGACTTGAGATTCAATAATGCAATTTTCCTCGGCGGTTTTGTTTGTAATCACTGAATCCATTTCGGAGAATTCGCTGGTTTGTTTTTCATAGTCCGATGTTTCCAATTCTTTCGTATGCTTTGAAGCGTTTTCCATTCTCATGTATTCATTTATAAATGACATTTGTTCGAAGTAATTCCATGAACTTGGTTCTTCTGCGGTTGGACATTTATTTAATTCATAACGATAGTAATCACACAAATATTTCCATTTCTTCTCGCATGTTTCTACTGTACGATCAATGAAACATGAAGGTGAAGTGAAGAATTAAGTTAAGTGGTTCTTGGTTGGTAACAATCAGACAATGTTATGATAGATTCACTTACTGGAAACTCCAAATTTGTTGCTAATTTCATTCCACAATGCTTTTCTGACTTCTTTGTTGTGATAGAATGGATCGCTAACTTCCCATAGAGTTTTCCGCTCACAAACTTCCGAAATTAATCTCTCCGTAACGATATCCTCTAAAATTCTTAAGTTCTGTCTGCTCTTAGCGAATTTTAAAAATTGCAAATGTTTAAAAAGTGACCAGGTACTTTGATTCTCATTATTCGGACATATCTTCATTTCCTTATAAAAATTGTTACGCAATTTTTTCCACTTTCTTTTGCATTCCTTTTCTGAAAAAAAGTAGCGGGATGTCAAGTCAAAAGAAAATCTTAAATCTTATGTACTCAAGTACATAAGTTGATTAGAAGCCCGTTTCTGGACTTACTTTAAGTTAACGAAAATTTACATAATATTAACTACGCTTAAGTACACCTTAACCATATCCTGTCTTTGGATTCACCGAAGAATTTACTTACTTGGGTACCCAACGACCTGAGCTATTTGATTCCACAATTCGTCAGTTTTCACAGAATCTTTTTCCGCTGGTTTCCATATCGGGTCTCGCAAACGAACCTCCGCAATTAACCGTTTCGTATCGGTTTTGCTCTTTATAGACATTTTGCTTTTGGGAATGCTCTCCATGTTGCTCACAGCAGCTTCAAGCGACAACTGACTGCAGTAGGCAAACTAGTGATGACTACTGACAAATCAGTGATGTTAATTCAACATTTTTTTATTGTACCTCTTTGAAGGCAATTTGTATTATTATTATAAGAAACTCAAGAATCTTTCATTGAAAAAGAAATTATTAAAATACAGATTATATTTCAAACTACTAGCTTATAGTAACCAATGTTGCCCGGGTTTTGTTTTCAATAGAAATATGTTAAAGATAATTGGATGATTCAAGATTTTTGGCGCAATATTAGGAAATAATCGAATATTTTCACTTAATTTCACTTCACAAATTTTGGGCGTTTTAAATGGGCGTGAGCTCAGTAACGAAAGAAAGAAAGAAGCAATAGTTTTAATTTGTATATGTAGTTTTTTTAAATATTTGAAATTATTGATTTACAGAAAATATGACTTTCTGCGTTCCAGATAAACTTTCTAGGACAATTTGTCAAAGACGCTTCATCTGCTGATTTTTGTATCGCTTAACCTTTTTGCAGTAGAAGCAGTTTTTCAACTATCGGCTGCTTATGGAATATTTTGAAAATTATTTATATTTAATTATTAAAGAAATGTTTTGTTAATGTATTACTATTCTGCAGTTTGATTTCATAATTGGCATCCGTCACTCCGAGATACTTCGTCTATTATCTTTTCATGAAATTGGTTGTGTACACGTAATCTTTGGATCGGTGTAAAGTCTCGCATGTAATAAGAAAGCTTGCGGAAGAATAGTAGGTCGGTGGATTCCGTGTCCCCTGTTTGTTTTTGTTGTTTTGGTGAATTTTGTATTTGTGGTTCAACCGTGGCCAGTTTACGTTTATGCGGATTGTGTCCTTGCGAATTGACTTGAGATTCAATAATGCAATTTTCCTCGGCGGTTTTGTTTTCAATCACTGAATCCGTTTCGGAGAATTCACTGGTTTGCTTTTCATAGTCCGATGTTTCCAATTTTTTCGTATCCTTTGAATCGTTTTCCATGCTCATATATTCATTTATAAATGACATTTGTTCGAAGTAATTCCATGAACTTGGTTTTTTTGCGATTAGACATCTATTTTCTTCAAACCGATAGTAAAAACGCAAATATTTCCATTTCCTTTTGCATTCATCTGCTGTAATTAAAAAAAAAAATTAGGTCAATCCTTTGTTTTTTTGGATACAATCGGACATTAACAGCCTCATTATGATAATCGAAACGAAAGTTTTCGTTTCATTCGCAACTCATTCACTTTCGTTTTAAATTGCTATTATAACGATTTCGAAAGCTCTTTCGTTTTCTTTTCGCTGAGAATTTTTTCTAGTCACGTATGTACGTTGCCCATAGATATTTCTCGAATAAGCCTTTTAGTTTTCTAAAGAAAACAACAACAAAAATTTGAATTTTTAAGTGGTGGCATTTTTCTTTTTGTTTCAAAATACAAAATTAAAAATATAGTTAACAAAATGTTTTTAGACTTAGGGAAACCGGGAATATTTTCACAATACCTGATCAGGAGTTAATTTTTTTTCTATATGCTTCTGATTGTTCACTATAAAATTGAATCTCTTCCTACCGTTGTTTACGGATTTTTTTTTTAATTTTTCAGCTTTTTAAGTAATTTCCGAATGAATAAAAATGTATTCAAAACCATTCTCGATGACATTGCACCTAAAACGAAAGCATAAATGTATGTTACTGAAACGAAATTTCGTTTCATCATTTTTCGTTCTGCAAAATACCTCGTTTAGACCAAAAAAACTTTTTTCCTCTCTCAAAAATTCATTTGAGAGGTGTTCCGTTTCTTTTCGGTTTTTCATATTAGCAAATTTAGTTTCACTCACTCATTTCAAAACGAAACGAAGGCACACGAATGTTTCATAATAAGGCTGTAAGGAAAACTTTAAAATGGGGAAGTTCATAGAACTTAAAAATTTGTATACCATGCTATGGAAAATTGACTTACTGGAAACTCCAATTTTGTTGCTAATCTCATCCCACAGTTTATTTCTGGTTTTTGAGTTGTAATATTGTGGATCGGTCATTTTCCATAGCGCTTTCCGCTTATAAACTTCCGAAATTAAACTCTCCGTCGCGATATCTCCGGTAAAACTCTGGATCCTTCTCGTTTTAATATCTTTCAAAAATAGCAATTGCTTAAAATAATACCATTGGCTTTGTTCCGAAGCATTCGCATATTTCTTCATTTCCTTAAAAAAATATGTACGCAAATTTGTCCATTTTTTTTTGCAATCAGTCTCTGAAAAAAGGAAATTATAAAACGAAAATTTATGTAATTATTAAAAGAGACTATAATCTAAAAAGAGATGAGCTGATGGGAAGCTCGATTCTCGACTTACTTAAAATGACCAACAAATTTACATAAAATTTATCAGTAATCGGAATTCGGGTAAATCAAAAAGCTCAAAAAGTTGTGAGAGTTATAATAAAAACGTATCTCATTTTGGAATAAATTTATTAATATTTTACAAAGTTTACGACATGTTCACAGACATTTGTTATGCAAGGATATTGTACATAGAGGAGTTATTGATGACCATCTCAGCGATTACAGGCGTAGTTTAAAAGATATCAAGTTGAAATTTGGTGTGTGAGCACATATTCGAAATTTCTTAGATGAGCTAGATTAGAAAAAAATAAAACCCCCTCCTCCCATACAAACTCAACTCAAACCATATTAAAAGTAGTTTCAGTGTTCAACATTTTAGTAGTAGCACAAAGCCGTGATCGTATAAGAACAACGCCCACTTTTAATAGCGACATGTAGCACATATGTGCCTCTAATTTAGCGGCGGGTATTTAAACTTCGCCATTGTCGAAGATAATTTTCTTACGCTCCGAAAGAGTTTTTTTTTTACGTTCCGGTACTTTTGATCAGTTTACACTCTTTGTGAGAGTAAAAGTTGCTTACGCTTATCAAACACAAATTTATCCAAAAAGTCAAGGGACCGAAAAATTTACTTACTTGTGTACCCAACGACCTGAGCAATCTGCTTCCACAATTCGTCAGTGTTCACAGGATCCGTTTCCGTTGGCTCCCATATCGGGTCTCGCAGTGCAACCTCCGCAATCAATCTTTCGATATCGGTATTGCTCATTTCTGGTCTGGCTTCGGTAATGCTCCTCATGTTATTTAAACAGCGTCAAGCGGCAACTGACTGCTCTACGTAAACCAGTGATGACTACGGACAAACCAGGGATGTTATTTCAAAATTCTTTTTGTAAGTTGTGAGCAACTCAAGTATTTTTAGTCAAAAAAGTGAAACAAAATTTACATATTTACATATGTAAGTAATTTAAAAATTGCTTTGCGGAATTGTTTTGGAAAATTTTTTTGTTGTGATTGTTAAAAATTTGTTGTGCATACAAATTATTGAAGATATTGTGAAAATGATCGATCCAGCAGTTATTGATTTATCGTTTATGGCGTTGTATATTTTAGTGACGTTCGCGTTAAAAACGTATTACGCTTTCATGCGATTCGATGAAGTTAATCATGACCCCAGGTGCACTACGATCCATGGCACTATGGGTAAGAATTTTTTTTAAATTATTAAATTGCATTACTCCTACGAAATCCAATCAATCAATTTTCCATTCACTCATTTCGGCAGCTGGTGATTGGGCACTGTTGTATGTGGCGCTAGTCGAAGTGCCAGTAATGCTCGCACTTGTCACTGTGATTTTCGCAGTGATCACGGTATGTTATACGAATATATATATATGTATATGTACATATAAATTTTTTTAGTTTTATAAAAAAAAAGAAGAAAATAATTGAAACATTTTGCATTTTAGCACCGAACGCATTTATGTTTAGTGGTGGATTATATTTTTGTTGATCTGATTTTCGAACTCGTTTACCTTGTACACTTCTATAAGTTGTACCTGAACCGGACGCATCTAATCGCTTGTGCTGTTAGTCAACTATTTAACCTATTTACTATTAGTTTTTATAATAGTCTGCGGACATATATTGAAGAAATTACATAATACAATTTTCTGTTATATCGTCTGCAAGTTTTAATATATGTACATATAATATAGTATAAATCAAACAATATAAAAGAAACCCATTTAAGACATTGTTTCTATATGTTATCTCAGTGCCTCCGTCATTTGTAGTGACACCTCAATAAAAACTAAAACGTTTTACGTTCATTCAGAGAACTATCGTTCGTGCATTTAAAGTTTCTAAATCGATTACTGTAGCCAGACGATAACAGCTGTTATTGTTTTCGTTACAATAAGGTGTCCTAATTGAGATTCGTTTGTCCTCTCGTTTGAAATACAAAATAATGCTATTAAATTATTGATTGAACTTACGATAAAGGAAAACCTTGTCTAGTTCTTGTCCTTTTTATATGCACATACTCGTACTTAATTATAAAAAAAAAATAGTAATCTAAGCAACGCGGAACTTTAAGTCAGAAAATATCTCGATGAATAGTTCGCATAAATTCTAGTGTAATTTATTTTTTTTTGTTGGCAGTATAGTGAAGATGCCGTACCACGATGAGTACATCGATCATGAGACGTGTTATATCGCTGCAATGCTGGTTATAATTATTTTCGCTTTTCAAACGGGTTTAAATGTCATTCGGATCGGTGAAGATATTTCAATGGTATGCGATTTAAAGAATCTAACCATGGGTAATATTCTGCTTATACATACATTTGTACGTACATACGTAAACGTTTTGAGATGTTGTTGAGATAGGCAAACTTTTTCAATTGCATTTATTATACAGATCACAAATGGGCAGTAATTCATTTGGCTGCTGTCACAGTTCCAGTCATATTCGCTTATATGCTGGTGATTACTGGCTTATATAAGGTATGTACATGTACATATGTATGATAAAATATATTTTAATGCAGAAAGTTGGTGTAGAAAATGTAAGAAAAACCACATTTTCAAGATATATACATAAATGACCAAGCAAGTGAAAAAAATGTTCGTCGCGTTTGCGTTTGAGCTTGTATATATTGAAAATCGAATCTCTTTTTAGGACCTACCGAATTTGATAACTCTCGCAGTATGTCGTAGTTGAAATATGTTTTCGACATTTCTCTATACTGGTATCTCTTCTTACTTAATATGATGCAATTTTTTCGGACCATTCGCAATCAAGAACTTGATGAATTATATATGTAAATTGGAATAAAATGTTTGCTTTGGAACTTTTGTATTTACGTTTTGTTTTAAATATGTTAAAAAAACTTAAAAAAAACTCTTTATTTATTTATTTGTGCTGATTACACAATTTGTCAGCAGGTCCATGTGTTAAAGTTATCGATAGTGGCCAACTCAGATACCGAATTTAAGATTTTCAGGTGCAATATTAGCCAAATAGTCGAGTATTTCCAGCATTGTGGGCGTAATAAGTAGGTGTGACAGGTTTACTTCAGTCCATAACCTTATCGGGAGTGATTTCCTGTCCATCGTTTACGAAATTGATCACGATCATCGGTATTCGTAAGTGGGAGTTAAATGTTGTGTCCGTTTTCCAGTTCGGTGTATGTTTACTTTTTTGTGGCTCTGGTCCAAACGGTTCTATCGCGCCAGATGGGTCGTCAAGTTTACGTTTTTGTGGATTTTGTTCTATATTTTCATTGTTTGAATAACTGTTTTCCTTGGCGGATTCATCATCCATCACTACATCTATACCCATTTCTGATACATTGCAGGTTGGTGTTTCGTTGTGTTCCGATGTGTCCATTTCTTTTATATTCGTTTTCGAATATTCTTCTCTTGTAAATGAAAAAATTTATTACCACAAACTCGATTCTTCCACGGATAAATTTTTCCGTAACTCACGCAAATATTCCAATTTCCTTTTACACTCTTCGTCTGTAATTTCAAAGAAACAAGAAGTAAAGGTGAAGTGAATAATTCAAGAGAAGTACAGTTGCATAAATTTAGAATTTTAAACTTTTTTTTGTTGGACACAATTAGACATTAAGGAGTACTTCAAAATGGAGTACTTAATGGAAACTATAAATAAGTACTCCAGACTGAAACTCCTCGTTTTCAGTCATAGAAAAAGAAATCTTGTACGATTAAAGGAGTTATTTTTTTTGTTTACTTACTGGAAACTCTTATTAATTAATTTCGAGAGTTGTACTTTGATATACTTATATTATGTAGTGATAATTTGGATCGATCGTTTTTCGCTTAATATCTCCGTAACGATAATTTCCGAAAAACTTACCTTTGGAGTTTCCTCCACTTGCTTTTGCATACAGTTCCTACACAAAGAGAAACAATTTAAAATGAAAGCTTGTTTAATGAGAAAATAAAACACAATTTGCCAGTCAAAAGAAATTCTAAAAAAGAAGTGTCCCGTTTCTTGACTTAATCCATCTAACAACAAATTTATATAAATTTTTAATTAACTTCTTTTCTATTCTATTCTTTAATTTAATTTCCTTTTGCACTTATAACATTTTTTTGTTAAAAGTTTTTTAAACTCAAAAAGTTTCTGTTGTTCTTATAAATTTTGAGTTTGGGCTCCGGGCGCCTTAATTCCTACGTACGGCCCTGAATATCAGCCAGTATACTGTGCTGTGAATAATGTTTATACATATTCACAATAGTATTATTACGAAACACAACACGAATCAGCGCCCTCTATCAAAAGATAGGTAGAGGGTCATTACACTTTCTGTATGTAGATGGCGCCAGTTCTATTAGTGGAGATATTTGATATTAAGTCATGAAGCACACCATTTTGGGTGGTACTGCCACCTGGGTTTCAGTTGATAAAGTTGTAAAACCAGTAGTTTGTGTGAACGAATTAATTAATTAATTAATTTGAATTTAAAAAACACAATTAAATGGAAAATACAATTTAACAGTAGCATGATTAAATTAGCATCATAAATAATTACATATGTATGTAATGTTTTTTAATAGTTTTATTAGAATGACGTTATTTATACACTAAGTACATAAGTAGACTGCTCTATTATAAGTGTGTATGTATATTACACAAGTAACTTACAGCCGTATTCTGTCTGGCTGAGACTGACAACCGAAAACCCAAATTTTATTTTTTTTAAATACATTTTGGTTAAGTTGTTGTTAACAAAAATAAAAACAATGCATCTGCATGCAGTTAGTTTTTTTTTTTTGAGAGCCAAAAATTTTATATTTTGAAATTTTGGTTTTTATGCAATTTGTGGCTGAATGTGGAATGAATGAAGGCGCTTTTTGCGGAGTACGTTACAATAATACAATTGGTCCTCGTCTGATAGCAGCAAAAAAACGTCGGTGATGCTCAGCTGTGTGGGAAGAGGGAACATTTCCGGACAACTTGTTAAGTTGTGAAGCGCCGATGATATCAAAATCTATATTTTGTATGAAATGCTTTCAGGGCTGAGCCCTTAAGTCCTTAAAAGTGGTAATGAAAATATTAAAAAAATGTCATTACAATTTTAATTAATTTTAATTTAAAGAATGTAAATCGTCTCACCTGACTGACTGGACTGACTGACTGAATAACTGCATTGCAACAAAACGAATCTAAGAAAAAAAAACAAGAAACGTTTTTTTTTTATATTCAAATCATAAATCAAGCGAAATCTTAACGAAAAAGCACAAATAAAACACGATAAAAAAAATCAGTGCAAAGTGTCACAGCAACATGTGGCAACAACATCGGGCAATGAGCAGCAGCAGCAAAAGTGCTAAGCAGTAACAGCAATATTGGAAAAATTGCGCTAAAGTAAGTTAAGAAAATGCGCGCAACTTGACGTGGTCAAGCAGAGTGAAAAAGTTTTTCCTCTGCCATTTTTTTCAAAATACAAAATAAAAAAAGAAATACAAAGAAAAAAAAAATACAAAAACAAAAACTAAATGCGAAATATTTAAATCAAAGACGACATTTTCAATTTTCACTCTGCGTCGTGTCGCTGCGCTGCGCTACAACGACGCCGTCCGACGCCAGCTGCTGCCACCTGCATTGGACACGCTTAATTAAAAAAGACGGACAACAAAAAAAAAAAGAAAAACAAAAAATTATGATTTTTCTGCGCTTTTTAATTGGAAAATTTTTAATTTTTGCTTTTTTATTTCGGCATAAAGAAAAATTGAAGCGCGGAAAAGGTGCGCCTCCGCAGCAGGAACAACAACTACAACAAGAACAACACAGCAAAGCAGAGACACGCCAACGAGATACGAGGAAGGAAGGAAGGATGTGCGCTCAAGTTTAATTAGAGAAATGTTAAAATTTACCAACACGCGTACACCCGAAAAAAAAGGGAAAATTTTATACATAATGTCAAATTAACATTTTTGATATCAAAATAACATTATTAACGTACATTTGTAGTACTTATTTCATGGCAATTTATTAAAAACTCTACGGGAAGTAGTCAATCCCTTTGGATTCAATTATATGAGGTGTCATAGAACTGGTATTGAAAAGGACTTTGCAGCTTAGTACCACATTATTTTATATCTTTAGACATTTTGAAGATATAAGCCAACTTTTAAAGATATTTGTTTGTTTATAATTTTGATTTCCAAGGATTAATTTCACGTCAAAATTATTTTTTGTATATATATGTAAATGTTTTGGTCTTTTATTGTAATTATTTAACATTTGGTTATATTTTTTTTCGAGTGTATTTTTGTGTAGTTACAAGCGGTGTGAGACAAATCCACTCGTACTCCGCCGCAATCATTTTTGACCTCCTTTTTATTCCCTTTGCCAAGTGCAAGCACGCACCAAAGGGTATGTTGACTTTGTTCTTCCATTTGTAACGCCCATAAAGAGGCGCGGCAGATATCACAATATCGACAATGAGTCGATTTAATAAAGTCTGTCGGTACGTCTTTCTGTTCGTCCGTCTGGCCTTCCCAGCGATCATATCCGCAGTTCAAGAGATATCGACCTGATATATAAGCTCTTATACTCTAAACGGAGGGTATTTGAGCTTCGGCATAGCCAAAGTTAATTCTCTTACCAGTTTTATTATCATGAAATTTACGTTTTTTTGCGCGGCGCGGCGTAACTTTTTAATAAATAATAATTTTTGTGCGTAAATTTTTAAATATTTTTTTATATGTTTCGAAAGAAGGGTTTATTCGTCGTGCTTTGTTGTTGCTTTTGTTGTTGTTTGTGTATATTTTTTTTTGGTATAAAAACCGCCACAATTTTCGTTAAAATTTGGGCTTATCACCTCAAGGGGGTATCCTCTGCATTGTTGTTGTCTGTCTCTTCCGAAAGGGTTACCCACGGCATGCCTAAAAGATACAAATTGACGTTTAAGTGTTCCGCTAATAAAAATGCTAATAGCTGCAGTCCCGGTTGACACACTTCATGGGGGGAGGGGGGTTAGGGTTGGATTTCCGCAGATAACGCATTTAATTAATATTTTTCTTTTATTATCGTTCATTTCATAATTTTTTTTTACAGATATTTTACTTAATTTACAACACACTTCCTATTTTTATTTTTTTGCTACGCTGGCGTCATAAACTTTTCAGTTGTGTAGAGGAAAAAGAAGTTCTGCTTTACGGCCTAAAAGTAGGCACGCAAAATTATTTGACCAAGCATTAGAATGGGCAGAGATCTTGTTTAATCTTGTTTATCATTGAGCAGACTTAATCATTTAATAATTTAGTGTATATAGCATAAAAATATAATAGATTATATAAGCAATTGAAGAGCATAATTAACAAATTCAAAGCAATGTAGAATATTAAAGGAATATCAACAACAACGCTTGATAAAAAATTTAAAACATCAAAAAATGTTTGTTTGTTTGGGTTTGAAACTCCTTCGTAAAGGACTTTTTTATTAGAGCAATAAATTAATTTTTACAACAATTTTTTATAAATTTTTAGGTAAACATTCCTCTTCAGAAATCCACACACTAAGATGAGCTCAACATTTCAACCAATTAAATTATTTATTGAGTTTTAAATTTTTCCTTAGTAACATTAACATACGAAAAATTTAATTAAAATTTATAAACTTTGTTTGTTGTAAAATGACTTCAAACAATTACAACTTGAATTAATTTTTAGTTGCATACTTTTAGGGCACAAATAAAATATTTACCACCATCTATACAGCCAAGAAGTATGCTAGACATTTTTTTTTAATAAGACTAAGTAATTGAGTATTTAAGTGTATGAGTAGAAGATCAATTTAAAATATCAGATTTTCAAAATGCACTTACAAAATAAAATAGATGAAAAAAAAACCGATACAAGCTAACAAATGTTCATCTTTTTTTTTGAGACAAAAATTATTACAAAACTAAACCAAAACTCGCATCATCATAATTGAAAATCTAAAAATCTTTCGTGCTACGCCGCCACCCTTGCACATACATTCAAATAAAACGAGGAATATAAAAAAAGGAACAGCAAATTGTGTAAAATACGAAATCATTTAGCGAAACGCTTATTTCATTATTACCCTTAAAAACCCCCGAACAGCGCCGCACAAGGACGGACATATACGACCCACTCTCAGCCGACATACGACAACAAACACACACACTCGCTCATACCCAAATCGTTTAGCAAAGTGCAGAGCGTTTAAATTGAATAAAAACACGAACGGGGAACGACAAAGTCAAAAAGCGTCCGGGCAACTTAACGCGAGACCCCACACACACACAAACAATGCGACAAGCGGATAACTAAAAACCGTAACGGAAGTAGACCCTTCTTCTTCTTCTTCTTACAGCCATCCTACCGGATTTTCGTATCATGTTTTGTATTATTGTATTATTGTGTAAAAGGGTGTTTTATTCCCCTCCCCGTTGGCGGCACACAGCAACAATATCAACAATCGCTTCATTGTGCGTAAAACTATGAGCATGCGGCTGGATAAATCCCCCTCCTCCTACTCCTACTCCTCCCCCTCCCGCTATGCATCATATACACCATGCCAATGCATGAACGTTGAGTCGCTCTTGTTCCCAATCGCATCCATACGTTTTTAAGTTTAGTGCTTTGTCATAAGTATCGCCAGATACAATCGGATACAAAGACGCAGCAGAAGCAGCTTCAAACGAGATGATGAGGGGTGGTTGATATCTTGATACACTGGCAATAAGTTTGCAAGGCTTTACTGAGAATTCTTTTTTTTTTTTGTAATAGAAATATAAACTTTATTCAATTCAAACCATAATTTCGGACCTATTTGGATTTCATCAGCGTTCTGAAATCTTCACTCATCTCATCAATTTTATTGTTTTTAAATGAAAATCCAAATTCGTTCGTCTTGCTTTAGGTAAAAGACTAAAAATGAGATTAGGTCAAAGTTGACACTTGGACTTTTAAACATTGTCATTATTATCAAATAAGACTCTGCTGGAATCCGTCAAAGAACTGAGAACTCAGATGATGGGCATAATATTTCGAAGGTTTGCCAGTGAATGAGATCGCGCAGGAGCAAACTTCGGTCAGACCATGCAAAATTTCATCAATATTATAAATCCAAAAATTAAATTTTTCATTTGCTTTTATTTTAATGTTTGTTTTTTTTTTGGTGTGTGTTTATTTTTGCTCTTGTTGTTTAGGTTCCTTACCAACGGATTTTGATAGTATTTTCAGCTTTGCATACTTTTATATCGTCAATACTTCTTGATCATACAATATATAAAATTTTTTCTCATTGTAAGCTTTTCACTATCGACTCGCAATTTTTTTCCGAGTGTATTTTGTAAGCGAACAAGTGCGGCGGGCGTATTTCGCCTTTTCGTACTTATTTGCGATAGTGTCGCGTCGTGTTGCACGTCCAAACAGATTGTTCCTAACTTTGACTGCGATGAGCTTGTTTCGTTACAAAGTGGGTTTGTTATTTGTTCTGGTGTTGTTGTTTTCTTGTTGTCCTTGTTGTAACAATAAGTGCGGCTGTTATTTGTTGTTGTTGTTGTTGTTTACAAGCGTTTGACACTGGTAAATGCCAATATTGACTGCGATATCGCATCGAATTGCGCAAATAATACGACAAACTCGATCTTTGGTTTGTTGTAATTAAATTTTGTATTAACTGAGCGAAGGTTTTTTTTTTGTCTGTCTGTATGTCAGTCTGTCTATCTGTATGTCTGTAGTCATTAACTGTTTTATATGATGAAGGTGAAAAAATTGGTAAAACCGGGCTTGGGCATTTGTGCTTTTGGTATTATAAGACAAATGAGCTTATATTGATGTTAAGAATCTGGTCAAATCTATGAAAAGTTCAAGTTTGATATTTAACAATTTAAAAATTTATCATATATAAATAATCATCAGATACATTTGAAGTAATATAAAAAAGCCTTTTCCGCTAATGACAGCAAAAACAACTTAACGCAATAAATTAAGTGCAACAATTTGGCCTCACACAGACACACGGACATAAAGTATCTCAGCTACGCACTTTCTCGTTTGTTTTGGGTGGTGACCACGATGCGTGACGGATCGCACACTGGGATGCACTGCAATTAAATCATCGACCAGATACGACAACAACAAATACGCATTTGCACTGGTGCGACCATAGCAAATAGATACTTTTTGTTCTGGTGGATACGGCAAGAATCAAGTAAGTCAATTGTTGAAAGGGATGTAGTCGTAGTTATGTACGAGTATCTAATGGATATGAGTTTCGGTGCGGGAGACTGCCTGACTGAGATACGAATCAATTTACGCGAAGTAACCAAATGGCAAATATTGAAATGCTTCTCCAGCTAGAATCGAATCTGGCTAAAATTACACTTAAAAAAATAATTTACAGTTTGAAAATGAGCGGCAGTTAAGCGGGTTAGGCACTTATGCGGTAGATATACTTTAAGAGATACTTTCAACAAGACTCTTCATTAAGCATGATCAAATTTAAAGTCCCAAAATACTGGATATTTAAGCGGAGTTACCACCTAAGCGGCTCGGCATTTATTTTTATTTACTGTAATTTTTTAAATTTGTTATTTTGGTTATTTGAATTTTTCTGTTAGTGTAGTGACGCAGTGCAACATTGTGAGAGTCCTTCTTGATTTAATTAAAAGTTGATTGCATTAAAACTGGCACACATATTCAACCGCCCCCTCCACTTCATGCCAACCCTTGATTTCAAATAATGAAATTAAGTTAACGTCGATCTTCTTTTTCTTATAATGTTAGTACATAGGGAGAGGGGGGCGGGGGCCATGAAGAAGAAGAAATAAATTTTCAATTTTTAAATGAAGATTTACGCGCTTCGGTTTATTCCCGGGCAATTTCTTAAAAAGCCTTCATAAATTTTTGAATTTGTTTCTTGATTTATTCGAAGCGAAAGAAATTTCCGTGCTAACTTACGAGTTGCCTGCCCTTTGGAAACTTTTCAACGTAAGTAATTGCTGTGCGTCGGATTTCTGTTTCCTTTGGTCGCATATGAGCAGCGTTTTTTTTTTTTTGCCGCACCGCACCGCATTAACGCATGGCGATAAAATGAAAATCGCATTGTCGGAAGTGGCAATTAAAATCTTATTTGCGCTTATTACTTTTGTGCGATAAATGTGCGTATGTGGTGGTAGTGGGGTGGGTGGGAAGCGTTGCCAAAGTCAACTGTACGCTCGGTTGGTCTCATCTGTGTCGGCACGTTTAAGCGCAAGTAATAAACACCGCCGACGCCCCGCGAGCGTCTTTTAAATTTGTATTTTTTTGTTTTTTCTGCCTTTCAGGATTTTTTTTGGCAGCGGCGGGGGCGGGGGTGGCACAATCATTTTGCAAAATTGTAACAAGCGTAAATTTGTTTGCTGTTATACAGCACTCGCCTCCGCCCTCATGCCACGCCACGCCACTATGTGTAAATACGCTCGTATGCAAGAAATTTGTCGCGTCGCCGACGCAGATGTCTCTGTGCGTCTGCCAACCTGGCGTAATTGAATCATTTTAGCGCAATTTATTTCGCGCGGCGCACGCTGCAGTGCGTCCTTCGAGCAGGAGGGCCGCTTGGGGTGACTTGTTAGCCATGTTAGCTCTTGTAATTCAATTTGTTTGCGCGCGCGTTTGGTTGAATATCAAGTCAGGCCGTAATGCGTGAATTTTCCTCTGTGGCATGATTAATTGGCGCAGTCAATCTTGCGTGTTGGCAAGTTGGTTGCGCTCTGATTTGGTGGGTTTACTCGCATTTTTAATATTAAGACGAACAATAGTCGTGAAATCTTGAAGGTTTTAATATGATAAAAAAATAGTTCATTAACTGAACAAAATCGTTAAAAATTCATTATTATTAAATAAAAAAATTCGTTTGTAAAGTTTTGAAATGTTTCCACTAAAGCTTCTTTCTGTATTTTATAGTGAGCGACATTTTCCTCTCAGCAGTTTTCTTTAGCAAATGTTTGGAGCGCTTTAACACTTTTGGTACTTAAGTTAAATGAGAATTTTATGCGACAAATTAAAAAAAGTGAAATGACTGAACAGAAAAATATTTCAAACTAGCTTTCAGTTAATGTCGTTATGTAGTTTTATTTATCGTCACAAAAATTCTTATAAATGAAGCAAAGTCGCTCTTTACTATTTATAACAAAATTTTCACTTCTCAGCGATTTGCACTGATTATCAAAGCGACATCTATCGATCAATAAAATTATTAAAATAGTTGATTAGCAGTATGGCTGATAGATGGCGCTATAGTTAGCAATACAAAAAAATTTATCAACGATAGAATTTCATTTTACAGAATTTTGTATTTCTTTTAAATTTAGATCAAGTAGATTTTTGGATTAAAATTGTTCAACTTGCTAACTTCTAGATTCTTTATTTATTTTAAACTGTATGGAGTAAATGATTTCGTATCATAGAATCGTGTCATAGTAATGCAAAGAATAGTTAATCCTGAAAATGACGAATAAAATTAAAAAAGCTTCAAACAACTTAAATCATTTATAGTAAATTTATAAAGAAATGTTGATTTAAAAGTAATGGAAAATGGTTTTTCCTTCTTGTCAAAAAATATTCATATGCCAGCAATCTGGTACTTCGGCGTGTCGTTAAACATAAGAACAAGAAAACAACAACACAAAACATAACAAAACAAGATCTACGGTTGGTAGTAATAGTCCAAATTCGAATGATGCTTGCCTAATGACATTATTTCCAATACCGGAAACCAAATCAATCGTAAAAAGTTGTAGTATAATTTTTGTTGTTATTGTTGTTATTGTTGTCGTTTTGAGCGACTTTTAGTGTGGCATTCATTCAACATGTGCGCGCATTGTAAAAATACATTTTTATGTGTGACCAAAACGTACACATACATACATATAAAAAAACCTGCACATATGCACGCGCCGATAGAACAATTTAAAAAAATAAAAATCGCCGATTATGCAAAATCACCTTTACGAGCGACCGAGCAGTGAGGGTCATGAAGTTGCAATGCCACACATACACCAACACACACACACATCCACAGAAACACAACAAGGTCGTTTTACGAGCCAACATGGCGAACGGACGACTGGAGGTGGGCAGAACCTCTTTTTTTTGTTGCATGTGGCATCATTGAAACATGATTTTTATGCCTAATATGACATTTTCTTAAGGTGATTTTTTTCTTCAGCTTCAGCTCGAATGTGGCAAACAGGTTGCGATTCGAGTTTTCGATGCTAATACCGATTACCGGCGACAATAATCGGTTACTTATCAATAGAAATGAGATATTTCACACAGTTAAATTTTGATTTTTAATCCGATTATAGTTTTTATTAAAAACAAGAATTTTCGTTCATGACGGTTATATAACCGGTTATTCATTGTTATAGGTTTAAATAAATTGTTTTCTATATTGATTTTAATATATTCTGATAGAATTTTTGTATAAATTAGAACAACTTGTCAACTAAATAAATCGAGTTCTTTTAAGTCAAATCCGATTTGACCTATTTGGTTCTAAACATTCAAGCTTTTGCATCTATTGTAGTTTTAAAACCGAATATTGAATTAAAGTACTTTATTTTTAGTTCAAAAAATTCGGTTGAATATAAAAATTAAACCGTTTCCACTATTTGTCAGTTAGTCGATAATCGGTTTAACAAATATTCGAATAACTGAGAACTCTAAGACGGTAGGCACATTAGAGGCACGCTCTGTTAATATTGGTTTTACGTTTGTGTTAGTGTCCATAAACCGCAACAGCAGCAGAAGAACACACACACACAAACACACATAAACTTAAATATTCAAAGATCTTTCGTGCGCTCCGTTATTGCGGAAATCTATAACTTTTTATTGCTGCGGCCGTTATTTCACGCGGTAAGAAGTGGAAGTGTGTGTGTGTGTATGTGCTTCCGCTGCAGTATGGCGGCTTTTATGGGCACACGCGGGCGCCCGTGTGTTTGCTTAATGCCCACTCACTCACACACACATACAAACAAAAAACCATCTTGGTTGGTCTTTTAGCGCCGCTGTCTTTCCTCCACCCCCGCCCTCGACAAAGTGGCTTAATTTTTCGCATTGCGAAATCTCGTTTTACGACCGCAAATCGCACGAAATTTTTATAGTTTTACAATATGTCGCCATGACCGCGCGGATTAAAATTTCATTTGTGATTGAGTTATTTGTCAGGGTTGCCATCTGGCTTTAGTGAAATAGTTAAAATGCAACACAGCATGCGGTTCGATTTGATATTAACCTTTGGAACAGGAAGAATTGTGCCCCACAATGAGTTAATAATTTTTAGGTTTTGTTTTTCTTAAGAGTAAAATTAAATTCCAATTCGATTGATTTAAACGAAATTATTTCGAGCAGCGGCTGCCAGTAAACTCCTTCAAATTAAGAAAAGGTTCGGAACTACAGATACAAAAACTTCATTAAGCATGCATACATAGTATACAAGCGTCTGACTTTACTGTCCAGCCAAAGTACAAGAGTTAATTTAAATCGCAAGCAAACAAATCATCCAGGAAAAGCTTCGGATCTCCTTTCTCATACATAGTATAAAGAACAACAGTGGATTAAACTCTTTTTTATAATTTCCCTTTTTGTCTTTACAACTCAATTTTTTCCAAAATTAAATCCACATGACTCCAAGAATTTAATAGATAATCAAAGTGACCATAATAAGATACGAATGTGTTTCAGAAGAAATTATCTATTTAGATCAATCTCGGGCAGGCTTGATTTTTTCAGATTGGCTTCTGTTTCAGTTTTTTACGTCCCAGTTTTCGGAAAATGGACTAAAATTTTCAGCCTTAAGCAATTCATTTGGAGGAGTAAGACCAAGTTATGTTGTTTATTGTACTGATTCATTTGTCCTTGAATATGATATGAATCTATTCTTGGTCCTTTTGTTTGGTCTAAATATAGGAGCATTACTGGATAAGCATCTATTAGGGTAAAACTTAGCAACCACTGATATCTTTTTTTTCTTAATTTGGAAGTAATACTCTTATTACTATATTTTTTCAATAAAATAACTGATTCCGAACAAGCCTTTTCATAAATGGAAAAACGATGACTCTAGTCTATCTAAAGAGTTTCCTTCCTTTAGTTTACAATTTTCTATTTCAAAATTGATTAAAATAAAAACAGAAACATTTTCTTTACATTTGAAAATCCCCGTTTTCATTTTTCTGGAAATCGTGGGGCTAAAAAATGGTGTCATCAAATCCGGCATAATCCGTAAATTATCATAAACAAATTAAAGAAGTTCGTGACATGTCATTTTGTAACATTATCCAACCGAGACCAGCAGAGTGAGCGACGAGTATCATCAAAACGACCCAAATCCGTGTGGGTGGTCCTTAAAACAACCGACCGAATGACGGCGAGGCGAGGCGAGGTGAGATGAAGTGAGGCTTCATGTGCCAAAATTAAACAAAATCGAATTTGTGGCAAGCGCCCATCTTCGCCGCTGGGATTGCTGCGGCGTCTCGGTTCAAGTGACGAAATAAAACTCCCGCTGGGAATACGAAGCGAACCTGGCTTAAATGTAATTTGTTTGTGCGTGTAAGTGTGTCAAAGCGAGTGGGTTCTGGTTTTTTTTCTGGTTTAAAGGGAGGGTGGACAAAAGGGGTTCTTGACGTAAATTTAAATCACGACCGTCGAGCTCGTCGCTGGGTCTCAAAAGCGCGTGCAAGCAATCACTCAAAGTTGCCGACCGCCGCATCCATTTTGTCCTTCACCCACTGTGTCATACTTTCGCACGAGCGTAGTCACACCATGGTGGGCGGAAATTTGTATAATAAATATTTTTATAAATTATTACAATTTTGAAAATTTTTTAGAAAGAAATTTTTTTTTAATTTTTTAAAAACATTTTGGAAAAGGTCAAAACTTATTTTTGATATTTGCGAGCTTAACAAACGGAGTCAAAAAGGGTTCCAAAAGAAAATTTTTAGAAATTTATTTTTTGATAAGGAATTATTTCAAATTTATAAGCGATTTTTCCCCTGACTAAAATCCAAGCTACGGCCTTGCCACCTTGTCCAGCATTATGATGCTTGATTATCATGAAGCGTCCTTTTCTTGTTTTTGTTGTTTGTAACTAAATTTCATTATTTTATTATTTACCCTCAATTACGAAATTTGTTCAACTCGTTGTTGTTGTGGGTTTATATTGGCGGCACGTGAACGCACACGTGACACTGCCACATTCGCCGGATATGATGACACTTCTGCTACGTCTTTTGGCAGGCAAGTGTTGCCCCTTCCTCTGTCTCCATACGTACGCGCGAATGCGTGTAAACTGCATGTAATCACAATAGCAACAACAGCAAACATTAACAAGAACAACAACAACAACTACAACAAAACATTAATGAAATTGCCATTAAGCGTTTAATAGTTGCTTGTTGGCAAGTCGGGTTTATGCCGCCCCTCTGCCGCCGTTTTGACGCCGCCACTTGGTTGTGGCTGCGGTCTGGCCGCAGGACGCGTGCCGCCGCCGCTGATGCTGGTTTTACATTTTTTCCCATGCTGCCATATCGCATAAATTACGCGCAAATTTTAAATCGATTGTGCGATAAGAGTGTCGGTCTGTCTGTCTGTCCGTCTAGCTGTATGTCTGTCTCCCACTCGGTTTCTGTGTGTTCGGAGATCATTTAAAAATTGTGAACATTTACACATACAATATATAAATACAATTCAGTTTGGTCCTTATTTGCAGATCCCTGTGGATCTAGGGATTTGATATATGTAGTGGTAATATTTCAGCTCCAAACCTCGGTATATATCGAAATACCGATTTTTATATGACATTTATATTTTAAGTCAAATGAGAATTTCAAAAGTCTAAACACAAGTGCGAATAAAAAATTGCCAAGAATTTATTGTTTCCTAATTAATATATCCATTGGATAACATGAAATTAATTCAAAACTTTTCTATCAAATATTTTTTTATCAAGCATGAGTGTACGAGTATGTACAAAACTTAGATGAATTAAGGACCTGTCTAATATTAACGAAGTTGTTGTCTTTTCTACTTCATCTACTCGTAAATTTTTTATTGTAGAGTCGCATAAGTTACGACAAAAGTGTGATTTAAATTAAGCATAGCAAAAGTGTGACAAATATTTTGTAAAACACGATTGTTATCACTCTGAACGCCATATTGAATTGTCGTCTACACCGAAAAATTAAAACTTTTTGAAAGATAAAACTTTAGTAAAGCGGTGGATTTCGATTGTGGTATATAATATAATTGGATAACCGCATGAATCAGAAATAAGTGGTAAAATAACGCTTACATATTAAATAGAAGGCGATTATTTCGAGCGATAACGAAACGATTTGACAACACTGTGAAAACTCCGTTAGTTGAAATTGAAGTTTGAACTGATATCGATTGAAAAATCGTTTCGTTTGAGGAATCAAAACTGAGACCATAGTCTATATATTAAAAACTTTAAGGCGATTTCCTCAAGAGCGAAAACTGAAAGCTTAAAATTAAAATTTACCTTTGTTATTATAAAATATTTTTAGCTTAAAATTTTATTTATTTTGGTAATATTTTTTACAAGCAACACTGAAACAAATGAAAATTTCGAGGCTCGCGAAAATTATACTTCATAAAATTGTTTACTATTCTTTTCCGAGAGTCAAAGCGTTTAGAGGTCTTCAAACCATTTTAGCGTTTAAGTGAATCTCCCTCCATATTAATTTTGGTTTATGAATGATGGAAAAGTTTTCGAGTCTCAATGGATTCTTATTGATATTAATTTAACAGTTTGTTTTAGTCATATATTGAAAACCGGTTTCATCGATTACTTGACAATATTGAAATAATGAAACTACTTCCTATGATCTAAGACCCGAAGCTCAGTTTTCTTTAGTTTAAATTGTTATGTAAAATTTGATTTTTTTTTTGGGGAAGTACGAGTTCAAACTGCAAATACTTTTTTCTTTTGCATAGATACCCACTCCATAGAATACTCCACAGAACATCTCAGTCCAATGCATTTCCATTGTATTTGTATGTGTAATGAAATTTGTATTCTATGCTTTTCAACTTTTAAGAAAATGACATAATATCATCCAACCACTTCGTTTCGTTTAATCGGAACCGTATCCCAACCACTTGCTTCTCGATGATTTACGATACATTCATTTCTATCTGCTTGGGTGTTTGTTTTTGTTGTTGTTTTTGTTGTTGATGTTGTTTGTTTTTTTATGAATTTCCCATAACGATTTATAGTGAAATTTGCATACAACATACTCACACGACCGGCGGAGTAGAAGAGTCGCATGGAGTGGATTGGTTCTTCCACGGCTGTAAGTTATCTGCGCGTCAGAAACCGACCACCAACAAAACGAAAAAAAAGTTCACTCGAATAAACAAAGGAGCATACGATTCCACTTGGGAGCCACCAAATTGAAATCGCCGCTTGGCGCACAACTTGAGCGAAGTTATCAGACGGCCTGAAATATTTGGGTTGGGTTTTTTTTTGTTGGATTTGGTTCACTTGAAATGTATGGAATGTATTGGCCTCCAATGGCAACAATGCCGTCGCATATAAATCATGCAAAACGATGATGAAATCACAAATGCAAAAGAGCCCACCTACCTCCTCCCCAGAATATAAATAAACAAAAGACGAAATGGAATTTATACGTTGCCGAGAATATGAGCAGAGTCTCCAAGGAAGCCATTCAGCCACAGAAGCGAGCATTGGATGAACCAAACAATTGCCATTTTTCCCGCATATATGAAGTCAAAAATAACAGCGCAACAAAAAATGTGAAAAAGCACAGCTACGGTGCTACGACGACTGCTCCAAGAAGCGCACAAATGAAAAAAATGGAGCGCCAGCAGCTTCCGTCATATTCAAATTGATTTGGCCGCGTGGCGATGCGCGTTGGCGTTGGCTGCTATTCCACACTGGCCGGAATTACCAAAAATTTCAACTGCACAAGGTGCATTTTAACTCGTGGCATACAAATCGACTGTTTCCATTTTGTGAGCATAGCCGCGCGCTGCCACTTAAGCTGCGGCGGCGATACAGTGGAACACATTATTTTGAATAAGTTTAAAAATGCACTTTTTGTTGGAATTTTGGATTTATAAAAAAATATCACAATATTTATATGAATGAGTACACTAACAACAAAAACTTGTGTTTTAACTAAACTTGCTCCATAAAAAAATTAAGATTATGGTCATCAAAAAAGTTCTGAACGGGTGTGAGGCAGTAGGCCGACGTTTCCCATTATTTGTGCCAATTTATTTTGTATGATATAATTCAGAAAGAATCAAAAGACTTCTAGAATACATTTGGAGGAGCTCCAAGTTTTTTTCTTCTCTTGATTTATAAGAACAAAATTTATTTTATAAAAATACAAAGAACCGTTTTTTGTTTGTTCCAATCGATCGCGACCACTGTGCGATGCGCAGCGCGCCTTTTCGCCCAATGAAAAACTGCCTTCATATATCAAAAATTCCTGGCCCCGAATCTGCCGTGTCTGATTTATGACGCTATTTAGATTCATTTTTAGAGTACGCCCGCGAACTACGAACTGTAAAAATCGAACGAAGAGAAAAAAAAATGCTTATAAAAAATATGAATAAAAAATCGAAAAAATCGCCGCCAATAAATCGAAACTAAAATTTCGCGCGCCACGGACCGAAATCTATGCAAAATGGCAGCGAGCGCGACCGCGCGCGCATCCTTTTCCGGAATTCAGTCCGTGCATATAAATCTAAAAATTTATATTGCGAAAAAAATGTTTAATAACAATTTCAATGCTAGCGAAATCAATTGATAAAATTGATAAAACACAAAAAGTATTGCAATTGCGATTCGTCGCACAAAGACGATTTAAAATTTACGTTTGATTCTTCTTTTTTTTATTGTACGAGTCTTGTTATTAAACTCCGCCATATTTGGCATGAAATTGCAATATTTCCGCTTCCTGTGATTATTGCTACGATTTGCATAGCGAGAAGGGCAGAATGAGCCAATCTCCTGCCATTTGCGCGGCGTTTAATGACAAATTCAAAAGCTGATTGACTCTCGTTTTGAATATTATTTGACAGAGGGCGGATGGGAGGGAGAATGTGATTGAGAAGCTGCAGGCGCACAGTACATTTATTTGGTATGAAACTGGTGAATATAGATAAAGTTATCATGTGAGAGGCAATTGATTTGTATACTGACCTATGGTGCGTAACATCCTAGGTTCGAAACTCAGGTGACGAATTATATATATATTGATTTTTTTTAAATATAAAATAGTTATTCTAAAACATCATGAAAATCATGAATTAAATCAGAACTAAACAACTTTTCATTATTTATTAATTTCTTCAACTGTAATAAAAATAAACTTTTAAGATGCTTACACAATAATTTAAATTTTTCCAATTACCTTCAGAATGACACCAAATTTTTTTTAGAGTAAAAAACAAATTTTTTTATTTTTTTTGTTTACTTTTGAATACTTTCCTCAAGTACTGTGTGGAGTAGGCGTTGTGGAAATTTTTCGTCGCTTGTGCACCACCTGCAATTGACATATCTTCCGCGGCGGCGTGTTGTGGGCTGAGAAGGGCTGGCTGCAACAGCAGCAGGATTAGCATTCGTCTTCTGCCTCCGCTTACATTTATTTCACTGTTTGTATGTGTGTGTGTTTGTGTGTAGGTGTGGTTGTATGTCTCGTGACGAAGCGCGTCACGTTTCTGTTGTAATTTGTCTCTCTCTGTGAGTGTTCGGAAATTTGCTTTGATTTGCTTGCGGACAGGCGAGCTCGAGGGGATGCTGTGGGTGTGGCCTGGGCCTGGGCATGTCGTCGTGTGTTGATTACAATTGATTTGATAAATTGGCATTTGCAGCACCGTCGCTCCTTTCCATTGTCATCATTATCAGCGGTTCGCCGGCTTTTCCTCCTCGATTGAGCAGCATATTGCACCAGGTTGATGCAATATGCTGCGCCCGTGCTGACATATGTTAATGCCAATTCTAATGCTAATTAATCGGTTTTATTGGGAAAAAGTAATTTTGCTGTTAATTCGAACAGATTCGAGTATTTCAAAGCAGTATTGAACATTTTTGTTTGTGTATATCCGTTCCAATGGATACGAATTTTACAAATACAATTATTTTATTGAATTGGTCATTTCCATGACCATGGATAAATTTATTTGTTTATTAAACCCGCTGAGAACTTCGACATAATTTCAATTGATCCAAACAAAAACTTGTTTGGCAAGCAAGTATGTGAAAAGGAACACAAAATTGATGAGCTTAAATAGTGTACGAGCGAGTAAAACTTTCTTGGAGCCATTTTGGATTTCGGGAAACGGCTCCAAAACACATTTCCGTGGTTTCTCACATATTTACATATAAATTGAAATTAATATCCAGCGAGTGAAAAACAAGTTTCCACCAATATTTGCCAAGAAGTTTCAGACTTTGCACACATACACGCACACATGTAACCCTAATGTAGATTAACTAATTAAAAGTATTTTTGGAATAACACAAAACCTCATTTCCGAAATCGACGTCATCTCGGTCGTCGGTGTGAGTGTAATTAGCAAATAGTAGCAAAATTTCTCAACCTCCTCAGTGGATAGGAACGGAGGACAGAAGCCAAAGGGATATGCTAAGACCATGTCGTATGTGCGACAAAGGATATGTATATGTATATGTATGCTTTGTTTTTCGTCGCTTTCGGAAAACCACTTTGGCAATGAGTTACGTCGTTTAACTTCGTTTGAAAAATTTTCCCAAATTAGCTGCAAATGCAAATGTAAAGATGGCATCGCCAACTCTCTCCATCTCCCTCTCCAGCTTCCGTCCGCTTTGTCGATTTGCAGCCATGTTGCCTTCTTTGAGAAATAATTAAGATGTAGTATGTAAATGGCAAAATGCGAGGAAACCGTAAAAGGACAATATTTCTTTAGCGTCGACCCGAAGCTTCTTTCGCCGCCCACTTCCCCACTACCCGCAATCAAAGGCAGCTCGTTAGGCTGGTCTTTAGTTTGTTTTACAATAAGTAGAATGATGAACGCGAGCATATATTGAACAATTCTTGGAGGTTATAAAATCGGCTTAAGAGGTTTTCATAAAATTAATAGCCAAATCTTTCGATCTTTATCCTTAAACCTTTCCACGATAATTGATTTTTTAAAATTTTTTTATTTGGTTCTCCGTGTTTAATAGATTACTATATTAATGGTTCTACTTCTCCTTGGAAGTTCAACTATTCCAACTGAAGAAAGAAGACAAGTGGCCATTGAAAAAAAATGATTTTAATATAAAAATTGATTCTGGTCCAACTTCTTTTCTAAAGTTCAACTATTCCGACTTAGGGCCAGCTCAAAGTTCGTGTGTTCCTTACGTACACATGTGGTGTTTGTGTTTGTGGTGGCGCTCCACGGAGCAGGACGAAACGAAGAAGGACTTGTGTGCCCAAAAAATATGAAAGAAACGTTAACGGCAGAAGACGAAGTCGTTAGTACAAGAAGCAGTGACGACGCCAGTGCTGCCATTCTAATTCAATTATCACATGCGTCGAAAACGACAACAACAACAACAACAATGACAAAAACAAAAAATTAAAAAACACTAAAAGCCCTGTCAGCCTTTTTTTAGAGAATTGTGAAGACATAAAAGCTTATACCGAGAGCCAAGCATGAGTTTTTTCCACATTGGGCGCACTTACTCCAAGGAGTCAGGTTTAGTTCTACTTGTGTGTATGTGTGTTTGTATGTAAGTGTTGTTTGAGTATGGTTGTCATTTAGCGGACTGTCACTGTCTGCTTTAGTTTTTTGTGCATATAATTTCCATACGGTTTAGAATAAATAAGTTCCAACTTCGGCAATAAAACTTCGATTACAAACAAGACAGGAGCGTTTCAGTCTTTGCAATCTAAAATATGTAAAACAATCGAAATTATTATTAATTATATTAAAACTACATTCACGCTTAAAAAGCTCCGACTACATTTGCAGTAATTTTAACTGCATTATTATATAATTTAACTGTCGAAAGATGTCTTGAAAAATCAGTTACAGTTTGAGATCGAGATTATAACTATATGAAATTTTCGGTTGATTCTGCTAATTTAGGTTTTTCGTTTGCCTTTTTTACATTCAAGTTTCAAATTTTTTATTGTCTTGTACCTTATTCCTTATATCACTACTGAAAAATCGATTTTTAGTATATTGTCCGATATCTTCTATTTTTGATACTGCCCTGAAAACCCACAGTCAGGAGATTCAAATGCCAAACCCAACTATCAACTAAAAACACAAATAACTCACTTTACAAGCAAACAACAGAAGCCAACAACCAAACAACCAGCCAAACAGTAAAAGATACAAAATTGCAAGTTGATTTAGTTAATTTGTTTACGTTGCGGTGTCGTAATTTTCCGGGCTAAAAGTGTTGACATACCAGAAAACTTTAAAACCAAAACCCCGAAACGAAAAATTTGCCAAAATACGGTTTATCAACTTGAGACATTTGCGGTTGATGGCCGCCGGAAAGCGTTGCCAACACGCTGTCGAGAAATGTTGAATTTTTCAAACAATTTTGCCAACAATTTTTCGTTAATTGCTAAAATTACAAAATGAAATTGCTAAACGATTTATGCCTTGTAGTCTTAAGATGGTATGGAAAATTACGATTTTCCTCTAAAAGAAAATCGAAAATTTCTTAATCAAAGAATGGGCCAACGTAAATTGGCTCGATTTTGCCTTGATTTGTCGGCGTTGAATACAGTAGCTCGTAAATTAATATACAAAGTCGTATACATAATTTAATGACACACACACATGCCTGCATATGAGTTCATATATAATTTACACACACACTTATACTCACACACATGCACACACAGAAATTAATATACAGATTTATGAATTAATAACATTGGCGATTGGGTCGGGTCAAATGCTTTATCGTATAATTAGACACCCGTCGCGGGCACAAGTCGTCGACGACATCGACATCGACAACAGCAACAACGAAATCGACACATGTGCGCCTGCCTATATTCATATACATATGTATTGTATATACAATCGTATGCACGGCAGTTAGCCATACCCACCCTTGGAGTTTGGCATAATTAAGCCGCTTATTGGGTCTCTAATATGTAACTTTCGGCCATATCAATAAAGATGAGGAGATTATGAATTCGGCTAAATGGATCTTCTACTAAATGTGGCATGGAATGTGCCAGTCGTCATGTTAATGCAACAAATCAGAAAATGTACACACACAGTCGAGCAAATAGTGTTACATATAATTAATATGGGTAAATATTAATACGAGGAATGATATGAGGAAAATTGGCTTGGCCCCTCTTTAGTTTAAAAGTTTAAACTTTTATAATAAAATTGTTATTATTCCATTTTAAGACTGAGAAACTTAAGACGAAATATTCTGTTAATATCAAGTTTTATCTAAAAAATATGTTTGTGGCCTACGAAGTGTTCTGATGAAACTCATCGCGATTTTTGAAACAGGTGTAAACTTCGATTGTACGAAAAGAAGTCTTTGTAGAAGGTCTTAATTTCAAACAAGAGTGGAATTATACAATTTATTTGAAGGTCTGTCGTTGTGCGAGTAAAATTTATTTTTAAGAAATAATACGACTTCTATCAGACAATAAACTTAAGTACTCGGGACTCCAATAACTAAATGAAGCGCTCCATTTGTACTCAAGGTGAAGATTACTTCAGTTGAGTCCAGAATTTTCAACAAAATAGAAGCAGAGAAAAAAGGTAAATTTTTCTGAATAGAAAAAAATTTTGATTTTCCTTTCAAAAAATCGCTTTGAACCTAGTCGTTAATTTTGTTCTGAGCTCCCAACGCCTGAATCAGTATTTTTAGTTTATGAGTTATTATTTTCGAAATAAATACAAGAACAAATACTAAAATGTTGTTTCAAGATATCGACAAAATTTTTGTTACAATGTTAATTACTAACACACAAATGAACTAATCAATTCGATTAAACGATAATTTCCGTAGCAAAATGCTTGCCACAAACGGCGGAGCTTGTCCGCCCCTTTTGGCTTTGGCGTTGCGACACTTCAATGCGCCGCTGCGCAATTATTTCTCACAATCGGGTTATTAAAAAGTCAAACAACTTAAGAACGCTAAATAGCTGAATACCGCTCGCAATTCAACCCCTAATTGCGTCGCTGATGATATCCTTGTGATCAGTTAATGATGAACATGAAATGATCTGATCTGCATTCAACAATATAAAAAAAAAATCAAAAAATCAAAAGGAAGATACAACACAAACAAAAAAAAAAGAGAAAAAACTTAACAAATCCGTTTCCACTGAATGACTGCGAAAGTCAATTGGAAAATTAATTTCGAAAATAATGCGACGAGGAGTTTTTCATCCTGACGAGGGACTGACACTGCATGAAAAGTAATTTGTGCACTAATATGTCGGATATGATTGAGAGCAACGGGCAGAGCAAAACCGAGTGACGGTGTTATAACGAATGTACACTGCGAAACATTTTAAGGGATTTGAAGTTTAAAAAAAAATATAATAACAATAAAGTTTTGAAATATTTTAGTAACAGAATCACTTCCGATATTACCTATAATAAAATATATTCACTTTAAACTCAAAAATTAGTGAAGTTTTAATCCAGTCTAAGTGCTCTTTTATTGACTTTCTCAAAAAATAAAAAGAGATACAAATTTAATATAAATGTAATAATTTAAAAATTAAGTTATATTATTAAATTGTAGTATTTAAAAGTTATTTTTAAAAAGATTGACATCTTCAGCTTTGTTTAAGTTTCGAAACATTATCCAGAAGTCTGAAGCGATATTTTTGTAAAATAATCCCATTAGGAAGTATTTTGTTTATCAAGGAAGACAAAGAACTAAGACAGATAATCAAAGATTGAACATCGAGTAGTTTCTCAATTAATCCAACTATCCGATAAGGATTCCAAAAAACGTCTATTTCCTTACCAGATATACCATTATTGCTGAGATTCTGAAAATAATATTATTTCCGGTAAATTTAACAGCTTCAAAAAAAAAAGATAATGATAATTGTTGGATCACTCACCTAATAAGATACATTCAAGTAGAATTTTTATACCCACAACTAATGCAGCCAGCAAAATTAAATTTAAAATTATTTTTCACCGTGTATGCTAAAGATTGTCACATCACAAATTTTAACTGCGTTTTCATTTCGTGATGACTTTTGCGCGCCGTGCCTTGCCGCACCGTTCCTGCTTCTGCTTCTGCGTATAAAAGTCACCCTAATCGTATTAGGAACTCTCGACTAATTGGGTGTCGGTGATCAATCAAATCATCCAAATTGGACACACTCGTTCTGGCATTGTCAAAGCAACAGACGCATGCGCTACACTGCCACGATCAGCGCTATTTGTTGTCTCTCTTGCGCTCGCTCAGGAGTTGATTATTCGCTTGCGAATGTGATCCTGTTTCCGGTTTTTCAAAACTAAACCAGATTGTGCGCTGAGACTGTTTTTCTTTTATTTGGCATAATTCACAAATTCCAACAAAACAATTGAATGCGAATAGCCAGTGGCGTATGATGGGGGATAGAGTTGAAAGGACTCTTTGAAAAAGGTCCTTAAGAGTCCTTAAACAAATGAAAGTAAGGTAATTTGTGTCAAGTAAATGTTTTCCAATGTTACTATATATACCCGCGAAATAAAGTATTTCCTACGTCCCTGGCGAAAATCTCGTATGCGGGGCATGCATGAATGAAGTGCGGCAGATGATGACGCGGCGCACAAGCGCCTAAAGACCCAGATCCTCTGTCACTAGCCGCCGCTGCTGCTGCTGTTGCTGCCATTCATTATGATAGCCAATTTCGCACCTCAATGACTTTGTTGTAATAGCCTCAGAGTCAGCACTCGTCCCTTCCTTCCGATTCGAGCGATCCTTATGATCCTTTTTTGTTGCTTGCTTCCTTGCTTGTTGGGCTCCTGCTTTTAATTGCTGTGCGCACACAATGCGAGAGAGAGAAGCGAGTGATGAATGCGCTTTTTAAACGAAAACATTCACTTTAATTTCGTTCTTCAGATGCCAATTTGTTTTTTTTTTCCTTCTTTCTTTTGTCCTTTTTTGTATGGGAATGAATGTCCTCGTTGGATTTTGGGAACTTCGAATTGAGGTGCAATTATTTTGTGACTCTTTTTGCAATTAATTTTTGTGTAAGCGATTTGAGTAATTGATATTTTATTTATCTGGGCGATCGTTTTTGTGATTTGAATCGTTAATGTTTGTTGATTTTGCGGATTAAGTGTGTTTCGATTATGCATTTCAGTTGTTGTTCTGTTTTTTTTTTGTAGTTCAGTACTGAGTGTTGGGTGGGTAAATGGGCGCAGATGTTTGAGAACGCCAGTACTCATACTTATGTATCTTATAAATATCAAAAACAAGAACCGCAATAGAGAATTCATGAGGTTCATACTCGTATTCAGATCAGGATCAACATTTTAGACAAAGGATTCGTTTTTAGCTTCGGGTTTGTTTCGTTACTTATAAAATATATAAGAGTACATTTTTAAATTGCCATACAAATTTCCATATTTCTTAACTTTATTGAACATAATAAAAATGTATATTTGATATTCAAATGTAATTTTCGTTTATCACTTAATTTTTTAAATACTTTTTTTGGTGTTCAATTTTTTACTTACCCAATGTTTTGATTTAATTTCGTTTATTATAAATCGAAAATTCAATTTTTAGTGCATGTCAGTTATACAAAAAAGATTAAATTTTTGTTGAGAGTTTTCATGCGAGAATTTTTCACGATAATTTATCGCACGAATACAGGAATCCGATTTTAGAAGCTCAGAATTATTTTTTATGTTTTAATTTATATATTTAATGTTATTTTCAGCCAGGAATGCCACATTTAACTTCTATTTAAAATCAATGCTGATTCCAAAATAACAGATATTGAAAAATGTGGATAAGTATCACGAGATACCGTCCAGCTGTAATTTGTTAACCTTTCAATTTCAGTTCGCATATTCAAATAACCGCTAAGTATTTAAATTTCAATCTCCACCTCAAACTCAAAGAGAATTCAAAATATTTTCAACCACTCTAATTTGGCTTATTTAGAATAGAAACTCAACCAAAAATCGCAAATCCCAAAATTGTACGAGTCTGTCATAAAACAAAATTAAAAATCTCATAAATATCCGAATAAAGTGATAGATACATTTAGCAGATCCAATCGAGCGGAAAACATTTTTGCAAACTATTTCAATTTTGTTTTTGTTGTTGTCTTTTTTTTTCAGATCGAAAATCACAAAAATTGCAACATCTGCAATTAATCCCTGCATGTGTGAGTGTGTGCAGTTGGATGTGTGCTACTACTACATGCATACATATATATATGCAGTAGTATAAATCCATACTTTGTTTGAAGAGGGCCAAAACCATTCGAAAGTGTCGCACAAAATTGATTTTTTTTGTGCATTTTTTTATTTTTTTATATGATTTTTATGCATTAAAAATGTTGGCGAAATTATTGGCAAGGGTACAAAAAAAAGACAATGAAATAAACTCGTAAATAAGTTTTTTGTTAAATTTACACTGAAAAAAGTTATTCATGAAATTTTAAATTTATTTAATAATTTTATTCAAAGTGGCTCAATTTCATATACAAAAATTAAAATTTTAAGATTTAAACAATTTATAAAATGATTTCTAAATTGTTTTTCGCTGTGTAATTCGAACGTTTTACTCGTACCAACCCCTTATCAAGCGTTCCAACTGTAATAATGAACTGTCACTTGGCCCGCCACCGTATAAATGCGTCGCAGCTCATATGTGCCCGAGTGGAACGCATTTACGCCATTTCGAGCAGAGAATTTCTTCACGCATTTCACGAGTTACTTAGTTGCGCCTTGCGAACGACATCTTTTGCTGCTACTGCTACTGCTGCTGCAACCAACTCAATTCCAATCGCAGCAATTGCCCAACCCAACCCAGCCCATTAAATTAAAAGCCCATAAATTAAATGGATTTAATGGCATTCGGAATTTTTTGACTGCGTCTTCTTTTCGTTTGCTGGTCGAGTTGCATTTCTTTTCTTCCACTTTTGATTTCTTTGTTCGGTTCGTCAGTTTGACTTCGACTTTGCTTTGGTAGCTTTGGGTTTTCTTAGGCAGTTGGTTGGGTTGTTGCTTCATTTAACTGTTGTCGTCGTCGTTTTTGTTGTTGTTGTTGTTATTGTTGCTGCTGTTGGACATTCGCTTTAATTGACCTTTTCCACTGGACTTGTGAACACTTCCAGATTTAAGTCATTCGACGGTTGGTCATTTGACATTTGTCATTTTTATTAGGCTACTGCTGTCGGTTTGGTCTTCTTGTCATAATGAGCTCAACTGGCTTTTATTGAGGTCTCATTATCGGTTTAGTCAAATATCTGTGGGCGAAAATTGACTGTTGAATTAACTGCACAGAGTGTGGAAGATTTGTTTTCAACCCAATCGATGGTTAGTCTATATCATTGTTTTATTTATGATAATCAGTATCGGTCGTCAAGGTAAAGAATGTTGAGATATCATCTTAAGAATATTAGCAGATAGATTTAGACTTACTCAACAAACTATAAATATGTAGTCACTAAGAAGAAAATGGTTTAGAATTTACTGCATGTACTCCATAGATCTCTTCTCCAGATTATCAATACCATGTATATTTTTTGTTGATATATGCCTCAAGTATATACTCTAGAAAGTCGCGAATATATCGATGGAATACACAAGACTGCTTCAGCTACGAATAGGATACCCAAGACACCTTCAGAGATATCATGAAAAATTGAAGACTCCGATGGATGAAGTTAAAGTAAGCCTAAGTTAGCGTCCTTCATGCTATAAAGAAATCGTCGTACAAAGTAAACCAATAAAAAAATATAAAAGAATAGTTAGGAAAATCACGGAAACGTTTTTCTTTTTACTACTACCAAAAGATGCATAATGCATATGCCTAACGGATTAAATCACAAAAAAGAAAAATGTAAATTTGTTGAAAACATGAAAAATGTCTTTGAAAATCGAAAAACTAATTAACGAACAATTAGTTTCGGTAATAAATGCCCAGAATGAAAAAAAAAAATAAAATAAATTCGCACAATCGAAAGCAGCAGGGGTAAATAAATTATGCGTTGCTGATGTGTAGAGCAGCAATTCCTTTATACTCCTCTCGTAAATGCCAGCAGGAGCGATGCCACCGGAACGGACGGAACGAAAGTGCCGCATCATTGCCGACGTTAGCGAATGTCAATCACGAGCGCCCAAAATGAAAAGGTTTATTAGAAATAGATAAACGACACGACACATATTATATGACAGTAATGAACCGAATTGCATATACCCGTCAATAGCGCCAAAGGTCAATACGGATAGATTAATGGCGAAATTATTAACAACAAAAAAATTGACTATATAAAAATAATGAAATGAATTGATATGTAAACACTTGATTAAGTAAAGTCTCGTACTGCATACTGAAAAATATACATACATACATATTTATATGTGTAGATACATCAAAGCAAATTTTCCACGAGTCGTGTAGAACTCCTACCGATAGGTGGCGCTTTTCGCTGGGAGTGAGGAGAGTTTTCTCGAACACACAAGTTCGAGTTCATTTGGGTTAGGTGCACTACTGCGTTGCTAAATCCAGCCAGCTACTACCCTGAACGCTTTTTATATATTGTACATACATATAACAAAAGTAATCCTTTTCGCCAGTTAAACTCCCCCCGATCGCCCACTTCTGCTGTCGCCCACCCATAGAGAGACCAGTTGTTTTGTTGTATGGAAACAGCGAAGCTTACAAGTATTGGTTTTAAATTTAACCCTCGATACATGCTACCGAACAACAACAACAATAACAACAACAAATACAACAACAACAAAAACAAGCGAAACAACGTATAAAATGTTCAAATCATCAAACAATAAACTCAAAATGGACTCCATCGCTTGTCGCCCGTTTCATACCCAATTTTCAAGCGTAGCCAGGTCCTCCCCCCCCCCTCTGCTTCCTAACGCCCCTTAACCCTCTACACATCGCGCCGACTATGGCGCAATATACCGTCGGTTGCTCTGGTTTGTGCGCAGTATCAACTTGTTTTTTTTCCCTTCCGCTCTATTTGAACGGGAAAAAAAATTGTTGCCCCTTTACATTTGACATAACCTTTCATGCTCATTCGAAACTCATGGAAACGTTATGGCAATGGAACAGCTGGCAACAGTGTTGCCCCTTTTCTCAGTGTTGCTGCGCACACAATGCGCACACACCCCTCGCAGGGTCGCATTTATTTAATGGAGGAGGGTGTGGCTTACGAATTGAGTAGATTTGATGTTGCCACCACAATGACTCAAAGTGTTTACCTCGTGCGTGGTGGAATCTTGAAGTTGGAATGGAAAAGGGTTTGCTTTTTGGGTTGCTGGTGCCGTTGCCCTTTCGTGGTGAGAGTGTTTAGAAGTGTTGAGTGCGTTTTTTGTTGCTTTTTTGCCTTAGTTTGGGCTGCTCTCATTGTCAGCGTTTATTGTCGGGTCGTTGTAGCGGCAAGCAACTGGACAGGGTTAAGCACAAGCCAAGCAGAGCCAGAGCAGGAGAGTCCATTGTGATTTTTAGATGATTCTCCGTTCGCTCGTCTTTTGGTGAAAATATTGGTTTAGCCGCTTTTAATGTTGCTCAATGAAGTGCTTCGGTCGAAACTTTTTTCAGCACTTAAGCATATTTTATGAGGTTTGGATCTATAATGAACGTCAATAAAAGTTGAGATACATTTTCAGAAATGAAGCTCAAATAACCAACGGTAAAGCAAATATATTTTTTTTTTCTTAATGTTTTTTCGCTGAATTATAAATTCTGATTATCTTCATAACTTAAAATTTATATTTATAGAATCTGTAAAAATCGTTTGCATTACAACTGCATAAATAAATAAATTAATAAATAAATAAAGATTGGGGTAATAGGGTCACCCTCTTTTTGTTCTTTATTTTTGAACTAAGTTAACGAAATATGTTTAATCTTATTATAACAAACAATTACTTAAATTTTATAAAAAGTTTAACAATAATTTCAATATATGACGAGAATATTCTACCATAAGATCAGGGGTGACCCTAGTATATAAAGTAAACAAAATTTAATATTCATATAAATTTTCGAAAATTTAAGTGTCTTCAAAAAAAACAACATTTAAATTACAACAAAACTAGTAAGATGTAAAATTATTGAAAAAATTAAATAATTTGAGAAAACCAAACTTAAAATTCGTCATACAAAAATTTCTCATTGAGGGTATTCATGATCTCGAGTATTTATCAGTTGAGTATTTTAGATAAATTTAGTATATGGAATGAATCAAAACTTAAAAAAGTTTAAATTTTTTCTCCTTATACTCGTAATCGTAAATATTCTTAGTATATAATTTGAATTTGAATTTTTTGAAATACAAAAGTAAACAAATTTGAAGTTATATGAGACGGGATCTCTTTAGTTCCAGCTTTAATAACGACATTTTTTAATATAGGTTTGACATAGTTTAATATCAATTTAACATTAGAACTTACTATAATATTTAAGTTTAATTAGACATTTTATATTATGTAATATTGAAGAGTTATTATAATAAATAGAGTTAAACAATTTTTATACAAATTGATACTAAAATGTAAATTTGATATTTTTTATTGTAAAACCAAGAAATACCTTTTTAATTATTTGATGTTGAAAAATGTTTAAAGTAATTTTAATATTTCATATACAACTTTTGTTAAACGTATTCTCAGAGCTGCTCCTAGTTCATAGATCAATCGTTTTTTTTCACAGTTTTTTTAGAACTGCCTCAAACCTCTTAAATAAATTCAAGCCAAACAAAGCCACGTTAAAGATGAACTTATCGACACATTCTTTCGAAATTATTAAATAATAATAATAATAATACGCTGTCGTATTTTGTATCTGAAATGAATGTAAATTGCCGCATTTCGTTTGGCTTAAGAAATCGATAATCCAATTCGCAAAAAAAAACGAACAGCAACAACAAAAAATAAACGCTGATTTCTGCAATTTTCCGCTCCTTTTTATTTTTTTTTATTTTTTGTACATTTTTGCCTTTTAAACACTCCGCTACACATACATAACTACACCAAATACAAAAACGATATCCAACAATTTACCTCGTAAATTGTCATCCCCAACATTTACTTCACTTTCGGAGCGATTGAGCGAAATTTATCTGGTGGCAGCGACAGACAATTTCAGGCACAATACACACACACACACACACATGTATATATATACACGTACACAGGCATGACCAAGGACGAGAACGCAGGCGAAACGGATTCAGAACACAGCAATACACTCAAATACCGAATCGAATAAGGACGGGCGGGACACGACACACGAAATGTGAACGAGACTATGAAGTGTCATGGCGCACACCGCCGCCGGCGCAGCCCCCCATGTGAGTGTATTGTAGTCTATGTATTCCTTACATACATCGACTTTTTAGACTGGTTTCGTAAAATGAAAATAGTTTAAGAAAGTATCTTTAAATTGAATTGCCTAGATTTGACTTTGGTCTCAAAAGCAAATTTTGGTCATACAAAAATTCTCAATTTCCAAATAGCTCGGATATGTTTCAAAGTTTCAAAGTTATCACATTTGACCACCACCACTCCTTGTCCTGAATTAAAATTAGTTTTTCAAATAAAATTAACTTTTTCTCCCTTATCGACAAGATATTTTTTTGTTTGTTTTTTATAAGATTTTAATATTATCAAAACCAGTCTGTTATATTTGCACTGGCTTCCGCTGACTCCTAAATCGTCCGTTCCTCGCCGACGACGACGACGACACAAATTCGAAATCGATAAATGATAAAAATCAACAGAAAATCCAATGATGGCGTTGCGCTGCGTCGCGCTCCTCTGCGCCGTACCGCTTCGCTTCGCTTACTCACTACGTTTCATGAAGCTTTTATTGTCTTTCTAAGCTTTGCAGGACACTTCATTGTGTGTGTCCTCATCGTCGTACGCGGATGCGGCGGCAAACGGGACGAGGCAATGACGAAAAATGGGAATTTGACGCCATTTTGCTGCGCAGCAAATTTTCGAAAACTTACCAAATTGTTTTTAGCTGTTGTTGTTGTTGTTGTATCTGGGTGGATATATTCTGAAATATTAAGTATGAGTAGCCTGAAGCGCCTGATGAGCCAAAGGAGCTTGAGGATTCGACAAAGTTTGATGATATGGTATTGTGCGAGTGTGTGTGTTTGTGTTTGTGTGTGTGCCTTTTTGAGTATCTGTGTGTTTGGCCTAAATGATGTTTTGTTTTGGCTTCATTGTTTTGCCACTATTTTTCGCCGGACGAAAGTTCGATGGCGCAAGAGAGTTCTTCCTCCGGTTTGATATATTGTCGTTCGGTCGCGTTTGACATAATTGATTCGGGATTTTGATTTCGAAGATTCTTAAAATATGTTTTCATTTTTACTTAATATATTTTCTAACGGAAAAAGCCAAATTTTTAAGGAGAATAAAATGAGAAATTGAATTCATTTGTGAGATACTTTCGATAGAGAATCTTTGTCTGAGGCGTTGATATGACCTGGAATTGAGTTGGTTTTTGAACGCTTGTTTGTAATGCGAAATGATGCAGCCAGGAAGATTCGTTATAGAAATTCTAACGAAGAAAGTCATATTTAAATTTTCGAACGGTTTGAAAGATGCTTCAGTTAACAAAGTAAATAAATAGTCTAGACGAGATTTGGAGGCATTTTGGATTAATCTTAAAATGCTCATATGGAGCTAAAATTTATATTGTGTCTCTATTTATGAACTCAAGTTAGTGTATTTTACTTATAGGATCGTATTTTAGAAGCTATCTATGGACGACTAAGATTGCAGTAGGTCTTCAATTAATATCAACAAAAATTAAAATTTTACCTTTTGAGTATAAAATAGAAAAAGTTTATATTAAAGCGAAATTGAATCGTTTGATATGAGGACCGAGCTGAAAAATTTCTGTCAACGCTTGGAGGCACCGGATGGAAATTTAGGAAGACCAAATCCGAAAAAAGTATTGTAGACATTTATATCAATGTATCCACATAAGTAAGTAAGTAAGTAGGTCAGTGAGTGAGCGAGACTTTTAATTTGCAAAGAGAGTAACATAATCGAGGTGAAGAGAGACATTTCTCTACTTTCCTCACCACAGGTTTTTCGCAAAATTTGTATTTTTATCTATTTTTGATATAACTTTTTTTTAACATTCATCTAAATCGTTTTAAATTGTATTTAAAATTTTATTTCCTAACTCAAGCAATCACAAATCCCTTAAAAGGCACGTTCTTGTATTAAACACTCAAACAAAAAGATTACAAAAGCACAACAAATTTTATTGAAAATTCGAAGAAAATCGTCCGGACAATCCAATCGAATTTCAACTTGTTAAATGGCGCGCATGCGCAAAACAAACAAAAATTAAAACACATTAAATTGAATTAAGTACGAATTCACATGGATGAAAGAAAGTCAAGAAAATTGCATTTTAATGAATGTTTGGCACACAAACAATCTCTCTCGCTGCCATTCATGGCACAACGTACGCGCCGGGATTTCCCTGGATTGTCAGGAAGAAAAACCGAAAACGAACCTAAGTCGCACTTCCTGTAGGCGAGGATGACTTCCTTAAAACGCAGCGGGACAGTGGTGTGCTGTGTACTATAAACACTTGGTCATAAAAACCATTGAACGATGCATTCCAATCGACAGACAGACAGACAAACGTATATTTTGGAAAATTGCAAACAATCCAGGAGTCAGTCCAGTCCGGCTACGTTCGAAGTCTAAATCCAGGTGCGCGTTGCTTTGCATTGTGCGCATGCGTGCGTGCCTACGTCTCGTGGGATTTGCTCAGTGGCTGGCTGACAGACTGACTGACTTATCGACTCTGTTGAAAAGTCAAAAAGTCGTTTTCTCTCGTGTGTGTGTGTGAGTGTGTGTGTGCATTTGTGAGATACATTTTTACCTGCTGTCAGTTTGAAAATGTTCGCATTTGTTTGCGAAATTAAAATAATCCGCTTCGGGGATTTGCACTGGGATTTGTTTTGTTTGTAGGTGTGGCTCTCGGCTTTAATTTTAATTACTTTAGTGTGTGTCACGCAGAATTTGGCCTAATCCGGAAATTTGATTAATTAGCAAATTGCTTTATTGTTGTCTAGTTTTTATCCTTTTTCTTATTTTGTTGTTGTTGCTATTGTTGGAATTATGCAAGAGCAGTTGACAAAGTATCATACAAATAACTGACATTTGTAGTATTCTTTACAAAAACAATTGTTAATTAACTATTCGAAATATTATTTTCGATTAAAATTGATTTTTGGAAATGTTTCTCTCAAGAAAATTCACCGGAAAGAAAAATATTCTATAGAATTTAAACATATTTTTTGAGCGCATGTCATGTTAAAATTACATTTTATATATCATAATAACATTGGAACAATGCTGATTTAATATTTACTGAAATAATTATGAAAGAGTTTTCTAATTTCCACTTGAAGTACTTTCCATTATAGTTTTATTTCATTATTTTTAACCGATTTGAACAACAAGTTGCAAGCAAATAAAACTTTTGTATCTATAGGATATTTTTTTTATTGCAGCGGACAATTTTACCAAATTTTAGGAACAATCTCTTAGAAATGTTTTGACCTTATAACCGAGCACAAGGACCTAAGGTCCTTAAGTTGCTTTAAAACTCTAGCCAAATCATTTGAGGATCTGATAATCAAGTGCCGACAATTTTTTTGGTAAAATTTTGGAATTAATCGGAGGATCTCTAAATCAACAACCGATAAGTCCTTTAAAAAATAATCAAGTTTGTTTTTAAATCTCCTTCTTTGTTCCTAATTTTGCTTGGCGTTGTCGATTCGATTTCATTTAGGATATATGAAAATATAACTAAAAATGTTTTGAATTAACTCAATATCGACCTTTTGTTCCTTCGACTGTTTCGTTTTTTTATTATTTTTGTTTTCATAAATAAATCAATGCCAACTCGGTGAGTGCTAAAAGCCAGCGGAATTGCCTCTTCGTGTATCGTAAAATAATAGATAAATACAAATCTCTGCATGCGCATCTTAAACTCGTTTCAATTACCACCAACTCGCTAATGGCATTTGAATTTAAAATACAACAATTCAAAACAATAACAACAACAACAACACGAAGAAGAAGAAGAAAACAATCGCCAACAAACAAAAGCGATCCCGCACAGTAGTTGTTGAGTAGTGGCCTAAGATGCCTTCTTTGCTATTTCCGAAACGCTTTAATTACATTTTCAATTGTTTGCACAGCCGCCGCCGCCGCCGTCGCCGCCGCCCGCGCTTTCAAACCGAACAACCCAACCAGTCAGTCAAACAAGCAACTAAAGGATGATTAATGTCCATCAAAAGTAGCAACAACAAAAAAAAAAAGCCCAACAGGTAGTTTAACATAACGATCCAACTTCCATTAACTCTCAAAGTCAGTCTTCCATAAGAAGCAAAAACAAAACAAACAAAAAAAAGCAGAAACCTCAAGGCTCAAGCAACGTCTTCAGCAAATCTTCAATTCAATTGAATTCATTTGGGGCATTGTTCTGGGACAACTTTTCAACTTGTTGCTGACAACAATCTCTCCCGGTAGACGATGTCATCCGCTCCGCGTGGAGGCTTGTTCTACGCACATTCTGCATGACGGATTGATTGCGTTGCAGAGGCTTCTGGAAGAGAAGGCGTACCAGCAAACGTCACACACGCATTAATAATTTGATGATTATGTTTGTGATTATTATTATTATTAATATTATTGCTTGTATTATTAACATTCGCTATTGTTAATATTCAGTCACAATTCCCAAATCAGTTCATTCATTCATTCATTCGCTCGTCCATTCATCGCACTGATTGACAGTCAGTCAATCAATCTTACGGAGTGTTTCTCGGGTTTTCGCTTTCTCGAATGCATGAAGAATGCTCGATTCATTGAGGAAAGTTTCACAATGCACGATTCCCAGGTTGGTATTTCGGGTTTAATGTGCATTTTGTTGGTTTCTCTTTGGTAATCCTTTTGACTTTTCGGTAAGCTGATTTCCGGTGAAATGTTTGTTGGTACTTTTGTGCTGCAGCTTAGCTTGGATGTGACTACATTCATTTGGAGATTTTGAAAAAAATAAATATAAATTCTCTACATATTTTTGAAAACCGATCACTATTTAAATTGTTATTTATCTTAAAATAGAGCAACGGTTTTAATCGGTAATCTATATAAAATGGGCGTGGTTGAATCAATTTAACGATCACTGTTAGAAACTGGTCCTTAATTAAATCGTTTAGCGTTGGTTTTATCATCTTTACCAAATGATTTCAATGATGGATCCTTGATGACTTGAGATCGAAATACTGAGTCAAAATTGTTTGGTCTGAAAAACTTGAGGAAACAAAATTTCCGGGAAATATTGGATTAATATACGAATATATCATGAAAGATAATATGCACATGCTACGAAAAATTCCATGTCTGATCTAGATACAAGTTCGAAATATCATACTAGGATTTTTAAGAATTTTTCAAGATACATTTTAATAAAATAATTTGAGTGGCAATACGTGAACAAGTTATAAGATAATGGTAGAATTAATATTCGAATTAACTTTTCAACAAATATGTGATAACTTTTATAAAAATAATTTCTCAAACTACATAAAAAAGTTACTGAAAATTAAAAAAAATTAAAAAAAACTAAGAAAACAATTTTTAAAATATGTTTACCTCGAAATTTCATTTTCGAAAGGCGATAGATAAAACTTTTGGTACACTAAAGTAAACAAATTGACACCAAAGTGTTTTTCTACAACAATTTAATGGAAACCAAAAAGTGTTTAGCAAACTCCAATTTACACTCATTCGCTCTATATTCCCTTTCATACCAGAGCAAATTAAGTGGCAAGAAATTTTACGATTTCATTTTGAAAAAATTGCTGAAGCGGCCTTACCACCCTTCTCCTTGCTCCATTCCTTGCACACCCACAAACTCGTTAGTTTAATTGCCAAGTATAAAAGTGGACTAACCCAAAAAATTTGAAATAAATCAATATGGTTTTTTTTCTTTAATTTGTTATTTTTAAATATTTATTACTTTTATCAATTGAAATAATTGAAATTACATTTTGCGTTAAATACATTAAATTACTTTAAGTAGGTATGCGGTATTTTATTTATATTTATATTAATTTTCATATATTTATTAATAATCTTAGAAGTAATGAACTAAATAAAGTCTTATGCACATGACCAATTGTTCATCGATTAATTTCGAAATTCAAAAAACACACCACACACAGTTATCTCAATCCGAAACATTTTCGAACATAAATACATATGAACAATTTTTATTTCTCTTATATAATTTTTAAGTATTTCGAAATTCAAAATTACAACACAAAGAAAACAAAAGTTCGAAAAACTGTCGCCCGCCGCTAAGTTCGAAATGTGCATCGTTCGAAGTTCGAAGCTAAGAAGTTAGTTGAAATTGTTGTTGTATTATTTTAACGATTAGTTTTGTTGTGTTAATTAATTAAATGCTTAGATTTAGTTTAAGTACAATATTTGCAAGTTAAGTTTAGCTTTACAATCGTTTTAAATGGGTTTCTTTTATGCAGTTTTTGTTTTTGTTTTTCTTTTTCAATATTTACAAATGGGAAAATGTCTTTTAGAAACTAAGTTATAAACTAAGGAAGTATACAAAATTAAAGGTTAAAGGTCAAAGAGTGTCTTCAGAAGACGGGTAAAGTTTGAGATTGATTTGAGGTTCGCTTTTTATTTCGTTTCGTAAATTAAGCTTTAAGGGAGCAAGCTACTTTGTTTTTCTCTATTCCTGGAATATTTCATAGAAACTATTTGAGGCGATAATTAGAAAAGTAGTGAAAATGTACTTTGAAAAAAATTCAAATTTTTTAATCCAAATAATTCTGATTACAATTTTAATAGACTTTAGTTAATTGAAAGAAAATCAATATTTTGGATCTAATTTTAACGACATATTTTAAAGTTAGCTTTCATTTTCGTAATTTCAGGTGTGCGAAACTTTATTAGGGGAATCCCTTTAAACGCGAGAACTGAAAAACTCGAAAAGTTGCAAGCCTCATTTCTTGAACGCACATTTTTCACGGCCTCGAAAATATTTGAGATCGTCATTAGTTTCAAAGCTCTGTAAAGCTGTTTTTAACGTAAAGCTATTCAAATTATTGTTGCCTAATTAAATTTTTGAAATAGTGCTGCCTAGCAGATTTTTTCACATGCAGGCAACACTGAAACATACGATTTTTTTTTACACATTCTAGAATATTGGAAAAGCTTTTCGAGGCTGTTTTCGCCACTAATTTGCCTCGAATAATTTCGAGGCACTCGAAAACTATGATTCATTAAATTTTGTACAGTTCTTTTTCAGCCTAGAAAACTTGCGAAGTTTCGAGTCATTTTCGCGTTTAAGGGAATACCCTTTTAATTTTTTGGTAAATTAAAGTTTTCTAGTATTAAACTTTAAGATGTAAATTATTTTTATTATAACAGAAAGTTGAATTTTAAAATTTTCTTTGAGCTTTACGATTTCACATAGCTTCGATTTTTTAAAAGGTAAATTAAATATCACAAATTTAGGCATTAAATTACAAATCTCAACTTAAGCTACTCTTCTTCTCATCGCCTCTTTGATATTTTCATATTAGGTGAACGTAATTATTTATAATAATTTAAATATATTTATTTATAACTGTTGTTTTTGTTTTTTTTTTTGCTAACTCTCTTTCTTCGTTTAAATTCGTTTATTGGCGATAGTTGTCCTCCATGCGACAGCGTTTCCGTTGCGCCTGATCGTCGCCCATGTCCAGGCTCTCGTTGTCGCTGTCCATCGGTTCGCTGCAGTCGCCATCATTGTCGCCGCCCATGCCGTCCTGTTTTCGCTTGGCCGTGGCCATTTCGGCGGCATGACGTTTGCGCCATTTGGTGCGACGATTCTGAAACCACACCTAAAACGAAAGAGACGCAAAAAAATGTGAAAAGTTATTAAGTGAAATTAAATTTAATGGAGAAATTTGTAGTTGGGAGATTTTTAATTAGCGGACAAATTTCGGATAATTTAAGTCGGTAAGCGACAAGGGTACACTCAAAAAAACATCCATTTATGTGTAACTTTACACATATTTAAATACTTAAACAAATTTACATACTTAATCTAAGCTGAAATGTATAAATTAACACGAGTTTTAATAATGAAAAGATTTGTGTAGTTTTACACTTTTTAAAATGTAAATTTCATAAGACAAACTGTTTTAAAATGAACAAAGTTTCACAAGTGTAAAAACTATTTTTCAAATAATTTGAATTGCTTTATTTTACAAAATTTTTAAATATTTCTGTTAATGTAAACATAGTGTGTAAATTTACACACACAGAAAGATTTAGAAGTGAACAAAGTCTGCCACAAATTTCAGTTCATTGTGCTAAAAATGGGAATATGAAAATTTAAATTTTTATAAATATGACAAGTCTAAATCACAAGCGTTGTTAAATCGTTGCCATGGAGTATCACAGCCTTTAATTTACACTAAAATAGTTTTTGGTGTAATCTAAATTTGCCGTTCTGTGGGGCGACACATATTTAAACCTAAATTGTGTGTCTGTCCATGTGTAAAGTCATTAAGTTCCGTCCACAGATTCGCAAAAGGCCGGCCTCGATGGCAGAAGGAACACAAGTGGCACTTGTGCCTCGTCGCCACCCCATAAGCGGCATCATCAACGCCGGTTAACCCTCAATTAAGACAATATAAAGCCAGAAATGGTGGACAGACTGACAGACAGACAGACAGACAGAACGCATTTACCAAAACAACACAGCAAAATACGCAAAAAAAGAAGAGAAAAAGAAAAAAATAGAATCAAACAAAACGGAAACAGAAACCATGACTAACGTCTTTGGTTGCGCTCTTTGTAGCAACGACAAAAGCAGCATGCAACATATGCCGCATGCAGCACATTCGTCTCTGTGCGCGCCTTAAACTGTGCTAAGCACGTTTTAAGCTCCGTCTGACGCGGCTGAGCGGTCGGTTTAGTCAATGGGTGTGGAGGATGGAGGCTGGAGGTTGAAGGCGTGCGTAATTTGTAGCTGTTGCGGCGCACATGGAGCTCGGTTGCGGTGGGCCTGCTCTGAGGTCATTAACACACTTTTGCCTTCATGCCCAACTGTGTGTGCGCCCGCTTCGCAGGATGACGCTACGCATTTTGGCGGACATGTTGCCTTTATTTCGGTTTGGCATGTGGTTAAGTGGTAAACGTTTTTTTTCCTCCTTCTTTTTTTTAATTCTTTTAAAATAAACCATTTTTTTGTACCTTTCGCAATTTTTTTTGGTAAATATTAAATTTTTTAAATACTGCAGAAATTAGAATAGGCCAAAAGAAGAGATTTGGAGTGCTCCAGATTAAATTCCAAACATCAAGCATTACATCTTGTTTTGAATGCCTTTGCCAAGTCGATAATATTTCGGTGCTTCCATGAAGAAGTTCTTATTTAAGGAAATCTCCTTTCCAAAGTACTACTTTCCGGAACATTACTTTAAAGATAACAAGTAAATTTTGGATCACTCGCTAATGTCGGATCTTAACCAACCAATAAACGTAAATTTGTTTAGAGTCATCTTTCAAATACAATAAATGTTCAAAATACAGTAGAATCTACAAATACGAGTAGTAGGTATTAAAGTTATTCCAAACTACCAATTACACCAATTACAGATTACTTTACAACTTCATTTGACTACTTGCGTAATTATTATAGCCAACATTATTATGCGAAATAAAAACGCAATTAATAGCTGTGCTCAACATAAAACAACAACAGCCTTAGCCAATAGACAGACACTGGCAGAGCAGAAAACCTAAACGAACCATTGTACGCGACTCCGAGAAGAGGTACATATGAAAAAAAGAAACAACAACAACGAGAACAAGAACAAGAAGAAGAACGACGACGACGCACTGAAACACCATTAGATGGCATCATTAAGGATGCTTTTCATGGTCATTATTTTTAGGCAACAGATGTGGCCAAAACTGACGCAACACCCCAACCCAACCCAATCCAGTCCAACTAACACAAACCCAACACAGTTACAAGAAGAAGAAAAACGAACACCCACCAAAATCGCAGCGGCATGGAAGCGGCAAGATGTGACTTGTACGTTGTGCCTTGCTTAGATTTTCGCTTGGTTTTCTCTACCGAGCGAGCAAAGGATGCCAACCAACGCCGAGCGTAAACTATGAGTTGGTATCGTCCATACGTATGACTGTGTGTCCTGCCGTCGGTGCTTGCTTGCTTGCTTCTTTCAATGTTCAGCGTTGTTGTTGTGCATTGTTTTGTCTGGAACGTGAATTTGACTGTAGGCAAAAAATTAGTCACTCCAGCCATTATTTTAGGCACGTATTTATTTCGGTTTCTCTCTCCATTGGTCGGGAGTATGTGGAAATTCACATGTCAGGCGGCGGCACAGGCGGTGGCGATGTTGTTAACACAACCGCACAAGGTCACTTGGGCGGTTTGTTAAGCCAGGAGACAGTTGAGCGACATGTGCATTAAACGAAAAAAAAAGGACAAACGTTTCGAGCTGACTATCGACTGTTTAGGTCGGTCGAAGTAAAAAAAATACGATTAAAAGACTGTGCAAAAGACAGTTAAAAGACTGTGAAATATAATGTTAATTAAAGTAATTCAAAATCAACATGGAAATCTTGGAATCTTCGGAGTCTTTAAATAATTCAGAGAAAAATATTATAATCGAACTTTATACATAAGTATAACCAATTTTTTCTTTGGTCGAAAGATAAAATCTCAAACGACCAAATCGCCCTTTTATAATAATAGCACCTAAAGTATATAAGAATTATGCGCTGCTGAAAAGAAGAAAGAGCAAAGTAAACAAAAGAAACCACGGTAGTTGTTCTGGTCATTCCCGATTTTATTTCCGCTACATCAAAATAATACTTCGACTAAATTCCACACACCGTTTGAGACCATGCAAAACTCATAAATCCTTCATGACAAATTCCAGCAAGACACCCGCAAACAAATGCCAATAAATATTCAAGCCAAATTTCCAGGAAAACTGCAGCAGTCAACATCCAACCAAACCAAACCAAACAAAATAAAAATAATAAAAAAAGTATTGGCCAATAAAATTTTTATAGCGACAAATTTTTATCAGATTTATATGAAAAACAGGCGGTCCAACCAACCGACCGACCGTCCAACCTACCCAAACAAAGGCGGCTAAAAGGCAAGTTGACTTTCTGAACCAACCGATCAAAAGAACACCGTCGGTGCTATGGTGTGCTGTGGTGTGGTATGGTGCCTTGGTCCAAACAAGAAACCGCTGAACCTGAGCAATTTCCAACACAAATGGGCGACATTTTTATGACCACACACATACGAGCACACACACACCGTCCGACCGTCAGACAGACAGACAGACAGACAGACAGACAGACAGACAGACAGACCGACAACTGTAACCGAACCGTATTGAATAGGTACAGTTTAAGAGAATTTATGACAGCAACATGTCAAAGTCAATCAAACATTGTGGCAATCAATTTGCAGCGCTTACGATTTATTGCAGCAGCGTTCCCCAACTATGTGCTATAGCTAGGCTCTACAGCTTATGGGTTATGTACCTAACTAGCTAGCTAGGCAGCTAAGAAAAAAAAGGAGACATGTGATATTACGTAGAAGAAAAAGAAGTACGAACAAAGAGTCACAATATTTTCATTTTGGCCACACATTGTTGATATATGATGTACGAGTAGATAGAGTCGATGTCATGGACTGAGACTAATGCGCAAGTCTCGAATGCGTCAGGTGGTGGCTGCTGACTGCTGACTGCTGTCGGTCTCTCTAAATGATGCGGACTTAAGGATCCATGTATAGACAGGTTGGTATGTAAATCCTGTACAAGCCAAAACTGTGTGTTTTTTTTTTTTTTTTGTTTTGGCAGGAAGTCTTCTTGTTCATTGGGCACCATGCGATGCTGACGTCGACTATGACGTCGTTGACCAAATTGGAAATTTATTTGTTTACTCAGGAGTGGTGGCAAATAAAATCGATGGCTGGAAATGCGATTTTTATTATTTGAGAGTCATGAAAATTTACAACATTTCAAGTTGTTGTTGTTGTTGGATGCGTGTCCGAATCTTAATTCTTTTCTTTGCGTTTTGGTTCTTCTTTTTTTTTCTTTTTTGGCATATCAAATGGAACCCTTTTTTAGGTCGCACAACAACAACAACAACTACAACAAAACTCGAACAACGTCCAACGTTACGGGTTGTGCATTTAATAACTGCAATAAATTTTACTTTGAGTGATGGTTTAAGTCATGCTTTATTGCAAAGTGATTTATTGCGATTTAAAGTTATAAATCTGAAAATTTGTTGTTTTGTCTAATTGCTAGCGCGAGATTTTAGAATTTCAGTTCTTCTGTTTGGACGTGTTGAAAATAAAATGAAAATAAGCCGCGTTAAATGTATAAAATTTTAATGGAAATTAGAAGATTTATTAAGAAACATTAAAATTGCATAACTGGTAAGATTAACATTGACTAAACATTAAATCTAGGTAGCTTTGAGCTTTTAATGTGACTTCCAGAATTCTTTAAGTTAGTTGGAGCATGTGTTCGGAATTACAACAAGACACCTGGTATTGGCCATACAAAGTGGTTACTCATTCTGTTGAGGTTTAAGCTGATATATTGGAAAGCTCAAGACATTCAAACAGGAAACAGAAAAGTTCGGATCAATAGCGTAACTAGCCTCGGTGTTACCCAAGGCAGATACCCACAGTTTCATCCTTTTATATTGGTGGTCAAAATTTTGAAAACTTTTCTCAAATTTATTTTGTTCTTTTAAAGTCTCTACGCATCCTTTCCTCTAAAACTCATTTCATTTGTTGGATGCCAATTTTGGAATAGAGAGCTCTAAGCGAGACCAGGAAGTAAAATTTGTAAGGTATATTAAAAATTACTACTAACAACAACAACGATATTTAAAAAAAAAAATGTTTTATTAAAAACCGTTTCACGTACCCGGAAGCATTTTTGCTCGCGTTTTCTTGGCATATAAAATAATAAGAATAGAATAGTAAACCTCACTTTCTAATAAAATTGGTTATTTATGTATGAGTAATATATATATATATATATAAGAATATATGTATACATAAAAAAAACAGAAGAATTCCCTTAAAACTGATTAAGACTTCTTAAATTATAATAGCTAAGAGGATGTGGCGCGCATAGAATCGCGTCTTTTATGATTTGTTAAATGGAATCAATCAATTTTATGGCTTCCAAAACACAATCATCAAAACTTTCGAATGAATGTTTTGATTTCTTGGAAGATGAAAGACAAAAATAAACGAAACAATGAATAAATTTAAATTCGAATCCAAATTCAAATTAAAATTAAAATTCAGTGAAACCACAACTGGGCGCAATCAAGCTAAGTGCCCGTCGTTGGTTTGGCGGCATTTGTTATTAACGCATTGTAAAATGGTCATAAATTAATACAAAACCGTTTTGATATCCATCTCGTTTTGTCAATTGTAGCAGTTTGCCATAATGCTATAATTATGAAAATACGCCATAATTATTGTACGCCATTATGGACGCATTCAAAGAATCTGACTTTTGTTTGGCAATCAAAAAATTCAAAATTTCGTTTCATATTTCTCGTTGTTAAGTTTTTGGTTTTGTCTCTTGTTTGTTGGGTAAAAATAATCCATTAACACAATTACAATTGGTCCAAGCTGTAAAATGCAAATGCTGAATACCGCTTTTTGGGCTTTTGTGTTATTAAAGCTTCGGGATTTTGTTTTGTTTCGGTGACAATTTGTATTGTGCTTTTATTATGTCGCTTAAGTGCTTTTAAGGGCCATATAAAATGTTTATATTCAATAATGGACAACAAATTAATTGCATTGATTAAATTGTTTGCTGGATTCTGTCAGAAAAAAATACTTTTTAATTGAAAGATTTCATTGTATTAACTTTAAATTTAGTCGACATAACAAAATAAAACCAATAACTTGTATAAAATTTAACAAGGGACGGGAACTACAACTTTTTTGTGGGGTATAAAAGTTTGTTAACTTACAACATGAAATGCTTAAAAATTTTACTGAATCATTGCAAATTACAGAACATAGTAAAGCAAATTGCAAGCAGGACGAAATCAGTAAAAACATCCACTAATAAACGCAACTGCAGACGGACGGAGCGAATAATGACCAGAGCAGTCACAACAACAATCGCAAAAATACTAACAACAACAACGACAACAGAAAATACAACATTGTCATTATAATTAAATTATATTTGAAACAAGCGGAAATACATGCGCAGAATCACAGCGATACCAACTTGAAAACAACATAAAACATGGTAAATTGACCACACATGCACCACTCTCCTCTATTAATTTAATTTTAGACAAAATAGCTGATACACTAAAAAAAATTGTAATATACATTTAAAAATTGTAAAAAGTTGGTGATATGATTAACATAAACTTTAAATATTTTTTATCAGGGATACTCTATGTCTCGAGTATTGAAGCTAGTATTACAAATCTCGCTTCCGAAACGTACTTGTTCACGTCACAAAAAAAAAAAACCTTAAAGCAACTAACTTAACTTTGAGTGTACAACATGTTATGATGCCACATTTGGAGTACGTATGAGTTGAGTGTGGAACTTCCCTTTTTAAGGATCCAAAAAGGAGGATTTATACGCGCCGAATCGAAATGAATTTCATCGTCTACACTAGAGCGTGTGTATACACAGACCACACTCAAAAACGGCAAAACAAAACGCCGCCCAACAGTCATTAATAATAATTCCAAAAGTACGAGCACAAAAACTGCCCGAAAAAAACATCATCCCTGAAGCGCGTCTGGGCTTCCATCATTTTGTGCGCGCGTACATTGGCGCGTACAAATGTTTTAATTATGATAGCAGGCAATTATTCTCGACAAGATCATTTCACGTATTATGAGATACAAAGCAGCAGCCGCAGCCACATTCGTATTTGATAGGCATTCAAATCGAGCCGAGCCGAGCTGGCAGTTTGATTTTACATCCAAAAAATTTCTAAGTGAAATCGAAGAAAGTCCAACAAAGTCGCTCGCCAATTTTAAACTCATGATAAATATGTAAAAATTCATTGTAAAAAAATGTCCATTAACATCAACTGGCAGATCGGGAAAATGTTTCGGAAGAAGCTAACGTTCCTAAGTGCATCTGACTTTTTCGAATTCCACATACAAATTTTATTCAACTGAAATTTATTTGAATAAAAAATCACTACTAAATGAAAATTCCAGATCATAAACTAAAAAACATTGTTATTGTTGTTGTTATAAAATTAATTTTTTCATTTGTTTCTTTGAGTGTATCATATTAACTAATTTGCATTTTGTCGTCTGTCATTTTGATTTTTGTTCGTTGTTGTTGTTGTTCGTCAATTTGCATACTATCGCATGTCGTCATTCATGAGCGACGGACGTCCGTCCGTCCGTTCGTCCCATATGTAGATGAGGTCCCTTGCGCGTCCTCTCTCGCACTAATTGAATATGTATGAAGAAGAACTTTTCGGACAACAACAGCTTTTAATGTACACACTCCACGTCGCTGTTGTATTGCAGTGCGTCCATGGGTCCATTTGTCGTTGCAGTTGTCGCATTTCACTGCTGCATGCATACACGCATTTGTACTCATTCATTCATTCATTCTGATCATCCATGGCATGCCCTGACATTCTAGCCATCCAACCCGACGTACCATCATGCTCATTCTTCGGTAATTAATCATTTCCTCATCATAATCGCAAATTGTGTGCACTTAGCTATGGAGTGAGACGAAATGGGTTGTCTTCCCCCTCGGCTCCCCTTTCCACGGGACGTACATCATCTATCGTTGGAAATTTTGAATTTCGTCGTCATGAAGTTCGTCTAACCATTCATTATTTCCTAATGAACATTGTAAATGTCCGAGGTTGCATCTGGTTTGTGTGGATTTAATGCGAATGTTGTTGTCGCTGATGTTGTTGCTGTTGTTATTATTGCTGATGTTATTATAGCCTGTTGTTATTGTTGTTAGATATTGTGTCATTCCGCTGGAATCGCTTTTCGCAACAATTTATGTGCGCATATTAATGAAAAATGGTCCCGGGATTATTTTTAATGGAAAACAATTCTAACTGAATTGGCCAAATAGTTTGACTATTCATTTTCCCCGGAATTGTGTTATTTCCAAAAGAGAAAAATATGTATTTAAGAAATCATTTTGTAAATATAATCGGCGATATATATCCGACCTATAGCTAAGTGATTTCAGGGCTTTAGTCTTCAGAGCATAATTTTTGTAGCGATATCTTGTAGAAAGTCTTTTAAATTTGTAATTTTTTCTTGAAGTCTTGAAGAAATTCAAGTCATAATTTAAACATTCTTTCGAATAAAACAACATACAGTTAGAATCTAGATAATTACTGAGATATCTAGCCACTAGTAAAAGTAGCTCCCCAGAAAAAAAATCGTGAACTTTTCTAGAGATTTCCAAGATATTCCATATCAAGTGAGAAGATTGTTATATAAAAGTCTTCTCCATTTTATATACTAAATCAAACTAACGAAGGAAGGATCATCTTTTAATACATGAATATATCTTATTATATATATTTATTATTATCAACTGACTGCGATCATGATAGACGCTAACTTATTGTAATAGGTCATAGAATTTATCACTATTACCAAGGGTAATTCGAAGATCATTTAGTATTAAGATAATACAAATCGTCCTAATTATTAAATCAAGTATCAAGATTTATTTCCTTTTATAGAAATGTTCGACTTTTTCTCCACAGTTTCCAAAGTTAAACGTTAGCTTTTAAAATTTTTCTAAGCAATTTACGATAATAAAAATTTCATATAGGTATTAAAACCATAAATGTCATGTTTTGACATTTTGCAGACATAAAAACAGCAACAACAACGACATGGTATATAATATAGATTCCGGAACCACACACAACAATGACAGCAATTAAATGG
>OX421845.1:2813358-2966022 GCA_949127995.1 Suillia variegata
GTTTATGCACAGTTTGTCAATTTGGATAAATCGAATTTAACTACCAACTTTGAACGTCGCTTCTTCCAACACAAACGTCCAACTTTGGGCGTATTCTTTGATATGAATTGCATTAAATCCTTAGAAGTATTAGAGGAGGTCAGTGACACTTTATGAAACTAAATCTTATTTATCCAGAACTTGTTTTTAGTCCAGTAATTTGGAGCTCTTTAACGAACATTACCATTGGCTGATCTACGATGAGATGGCCAATATGACAAAGTTCCAACAGTGCTTTGTCGATGCTAATCTCTCCGTTGATGCGGATTTGACCTATGTCGGTTTTAATGTCAAAAACTCGAATGAAAATGAAACCTCGGTCTCCTACATCTTGTACGATGTTTATAGCAATGGCTATGCCCAGGGTGGCAACTTAAATATGACCATAGATCACGAAATCTCCTGCAATGCGAGCAGCTGTCGATTGGAACAATATCTTTCGAAATTGCACTTGCGTTCCAAGTATGGAAATCGTGAACGTCTGCCGGATATAACCATGCGCGTTGCCATTGTGGTGAGTTGTGAATTAGTAACCTTTAGATGCCTTTTTTATTTACAAACTTTTCTAGATTACTAAAGTTCCGCTCAACTCATCCAGAGCAGAACTCATGGAGTTTCTTAACTCTGTGAATGAACCCCACATAGATACGATAGTTCGATTTGGTTGGCAGCTGACATTGCTTGTACAAGATTCGCTGGACTTCAAGTAAGTGACTTTAATAAAAGATTTATATCTTCATGTATATCATCAAATTACATTTGTTTCAGCATGACCCTTACCTTCTATGACAGCTGGAGTAGCGGCTCCGAGTGGGAGGGCGGTATTGTCGGTGCGCTTGTTACCAAAAAGGCCGACTTTATCTCATCGCCTATTCTGGTCACGCTTACACGCCTCAAGTATTTATCGGTTATAGCCAGAACGGGGGGATTCCGTTCGATTTGTCTCTTTCGGACGCCGCGCAACAGCGGCATTCATGGTGGCGTTTTCCTACAACCCTTCAGTACTACGGTTTGGCTGATCTTCGGCCTGTTGCTGGGCATTTTGGCCGTGTTTCTCTGGAGTACATTCTTTGTGGAACATCATCGCATGTGTCAGCGTGTTAAATTCGAACCTTCGCTATTGGCCACCTGCTTGATATCTTTTGGATCGGCTTGTATACAGGGCAGCTATTTGATACCGCGTTCTATTGGTGGACGTATGGCATTTTTTACGCTCTCGTTGATATCGTTCATCATGTATAATTATTATACCTCCATTGTGGTCTCATCCCTGCTGGGTTCCCCGGTTAAATCGAATATCAAGACTCTCAGTCAGTTGGCCGATAGCTCGTTGGATGTCGGTCTCGAGCCTTTACCATTTACTTTCGTCTATTTGAATGTATGTACTTCTTGTTTTCAGATATATCGTCCTTGTTATAATCCAAATTGGTGCAACCAAAAATCATTTATTAAGTCTATTAAAACTCGGTTTCCTTTTTTTCTAATCACAGTCCTCACAACAGCCCGACGTTCGTCGTTTCGTCAAGCGCAAGATCGAATCTAAAAAAAATCCCTCTAGCCTTTGGATGCCCGTCGAAGAGGGCCTAAAGAAAGTACGCGATAAGCCGGGCTTTGTCTTTGTTTTTGAGGCATCAACTGGTTTTTCGCTAGTCGAAAAACTCTATAAGCCACATGAGATATGCGACCTGAACGAGGTCATGCTTCGAACGGACAAAAGTATGTACACTCAGCTGCACAAGAATTCGACATACAAGGAAATAATAAGGCTCAAGTAAACACGAATCTCCTGGAGTGGTCTCAAGTTTTTATAGTTTTTTTCTTTTGTACCGCAGGGAGCTTCGTTTGTTGGAGACGGGCGTCTATCAGAAGCATCATCGCTATTGGGTGCGTACTCATCTGAATTGCTTCGCTAATAGTTTTGTCATCGATGTGGGCATGGAATATTGTGCGCCATTGTTTTTTATGATATTCAGCGCTTATATATTGGTTGGCTTAATTCTCTTGATTGAGATTGGTTTGAAGCGTTATGAAGACCAGAAGTTGGCGAGGTTGAATCCTGCCAAGGGAAAAGATTAATGAGAACCTAACTTTAAGAACCACTTGTAATCCTGAGCTGGTTTTAATGTAGTACACATTATTTTATATGTATTTGTAAAATGTAATTTCAATACAAAGATTTTATTTTCATGCCACTGGCAAATACCGCAGCTTCACCTCAAAACTTTACATCCAACAAAGCTTTAAATTAAATGTCAGTATTAAAAAAGCGAAATTTTAGCCAACAACAAAAAAAAACATGGTTCGTTGGTTTTCCGGGGGTGGTTTCCTGATGCCGCACTCGAATTTGCATTTGAAAGTGTTGCGCTTTCGGGACATTTTCGTGGTGCACACTTCGTTTTTGTTTTTTCTCTCTGCTGAAATATGTTAATGGCAACAAGGTGTACTTGCGGTCGTGATAAAAAGGATTTTAAATTATTCGGTTTAGAGCAGAAACAAAAACCGGAAGAGTAATATGCTTAACAAAATCTTCTTAAATTTTGTAGACTGGTTTTCTTTTCAAGTTCAAGAATTTTAGTTAAATAACAACAAAATTTACCAAAGGAATACTCTGCCAGGAGTGTGACCTTCAGTGAGGCTGAGCGTATGTTGGCATGGTATATAAGTCATTATCCTGCACAGCTGGAGGAGATTGTTTAATGTTCACTTTCAACTGGTAGGATTATATACACACAAATTGAGCGTATTTTAAGTTTAAACCGATAACAACCGTTATCAAAATTTCAACAATATTTAAAATCACAAATATTTAACATTTTTTTGTTTTTATAAATATTATCAATCTAATAAAAATTTCAAATACTTTGGTGAAGGATTTATGACAGCAACTCGGCATCGTAAACCACTGAATGAATGTTTTATGAGCCTTAAGTGTTGCCATATATTAACACAAATATCCAAAGCAGTGTAGCATGCGATACACATAATAATTTTAGCTACCAAAAAGAATGCGAAATTAATCAATTGCGAGTGTTTGACGAGTGATAAAAGAAATCACTTGCATATACTCATACATATCAAACAAAGCAGCACATAGCTATATACTACATATATATGACAGATGACAGGCGATTATTATGACAATCGATATGTATCATATTAAAGTATGCGAGTACTTTACGAGTATTGAAGAATAATTCATATCATTTGTAATATTATTCCATTTCCCTTTCCATTTCGAAGTGCATTTCGTTCCGTCTTCAAGACCTGCAGCGCACTTTCGATTCAATTTCGAATGCTCGATTATTGTGTCAGCGCGGCTGTCAAATTAAACTGCTGGAATTTCGCTGCCTCAACATTTTCTCCGCTGCTGTTGACATCATGGCTGCAATTTGTCAATATGACGACGACAGGATTATAAAATCGTTCGTAATTTTCCGCGCCCTATTTGGTGGCTAAGTAGAATTTTGCATTTCCTCTTTTATTTCATTTTGATTTTTATTTTAAGGCGCATTTCGGCGGTTTCGCTTTAAAACAGCTTAAGTCGAGGGTTGCGATTTCGCAAGAGAAAGGAGCACTTAAAGTCGAAATGTAATATTAAAAAACTCGAAATCGATTTGAGCTCCTTCTGTTCGCAGCCGAAAAGTTGTCATCGAGAATTCGTCTTAACCGCATTAGGAAGCAATTCGCCTTGAATTGAACTGTTTAGGTTAAGTGGGTGTAAAATTGGATTCTCGTTTTTTATTTTTGTATTCTTTTGCACAAAAGTACTTGATGTAAACATCGTTATTTTCTTATTAAGTTGATAAGTTGATAAGACATTTCATATTAAAGATAGGCGATTTTTTTTCTCGCCTACTTAAAACGTTTCTTATCGATGGCGATAAGGCGATAAGACACACACACACACATCATTATCAAGCGATTATCGCCAAAGCCAATGATTACCTTTTAACTAGTAACATACTCGCAAACAATTTATAATAGTTAACAACACGTTTAATTTATAGTCGCGATGGCATTCAGAAGTTCAAAATCCATTAGATACATTGAGGGAATCAATTCTTTATATATACTCGTGTGTCGCTTGGAAATCTCGGTGCGTTTTAATTTGGCAGCCGAATAACCCGGCTTTTTATTTGCTACAGCGATAGATTTCTCATATCAATAAGTAAGTTAGCAGATATCAAATCAAGATTCAAGTCATAGCATACCATCGTGTGATATCATCATGTCATATCATCATCGCACCTTATCAATTAATTGCTCGTTTTTTTTTTATGGCGCGTTCTTTTAACTTTATTTGTCGTTAACTCAATTTTTCAACTTAAATCTAGATGGAACATATGTATATATAAACTGATTAGGCGCTTATGCCAGTTGGCTAGATTAAGTGGTAAGTCGCTGCCAGTTCGTCAGTTGAAGTTAGCACGCGCTGCGGTTTTGTACCCATACAAGGAATACGTCTTAATTTGGTTTAGTGGTTCGATTTTGAAGGTGATTTTTTTTTTCAAGTTTGATGAAAATTACTTTATTAGAATATCCAAAAAAAGAGCAACGACTTTTCTTAATATCCAAAAAATTAGCAACGACTTCTCTTAATTGGCCAAAATAAATACGAGTACAAGGTCAAAATTCAAGTGACAAGACCAAGTGGAAATGATTTTCTCTATATATTAATTTTGAATAAAATTTAAAATTGATATATTTTCTAATGAATAGTTAAAAGATTATTAAAAAAATCATAAAGGGGTATTCACTATTACGAGTATTGGGTCCAGTATTGATGTGAATTTCGAGTAAAATGAAGTAAATGGAGTATTTCGTGTAAATTCTACAGATTAACAAAAACAAAAAAGTTCATAAAATTTTAAAAAATCTATGATTTTTTCTACAACTACTCGTGATTGTGAATACCCTTATTATTTGTGTAGTTGAATTTATAATATATACGAAGGTGGTCCGATAAATACTTAGCTTTGCCGTCTGATGAAGGCCTTCTTTGCAGACCTCGAGAAACCATATTTTTCAGACGAGTTAATGAAGTCAGAGCATCGCTGGGTCAAGTGTATCGAGCTAAAAGAAGATTATGTTGAGAAATAAATAACCACGTTTCCAGAATTTTCGTTTTTCCTTTGTAGGCTAAGTACTTATCAGACCACCCTCGTATATATTTCCCAAAAACAAGCGGATATTAAAATAAAACACTTTAAATTTCGTTGAAAAATCAAAATTCAAAAATTTATCATCCTATCACAGTTTGATAGTAAAACTATTTTCATTTATCTAGAAATTTCCAAAATATTTTTTTCGAAGCCCAAACGAATTTCGTATTTACATTTATAACATTCATTAAAAATTTTTAGTTGTTTCAAATTCAAAAACAATTTGGTAAAATTTTGGTCAAATTCTGACAATCTGACCTGTATCTTCTTTTTAAAAACCAACCCTCGAGATAGTAAATTAAACCCGAGTTTATACGAAACACGAGTGAGTACCTGTCTAAGGAGCGGACTCTGATGTCCTTTTCCTTTCTAAAATCCACGTTTTACATTTTTTTAGACGTACTCACTAAGTACTCATATGAGAGCAATTTACCATGCTCGCAGCATTTGACTGTATGGAGTGCCTCTCTCGCTCTCTTTCGCCGTTTAAATGACAACATTTCTCAATTGTTCGCTGAGCGGTATTGAAAGATCGATCGATTGATCGTATTGGCATATATCGTAAACTGTTTGTATATCGTATTGTGAGTTGCTTGACTGATTCAGTTTCGGCGGTGCTTCAGTTTTAATCAGCTGCTCGCGCGGTGCGAATGTGCAGCGCTCGAAGTCTTTTTAAATCTGAGCTTGTCTCTTCGAATTCGAAGAGTTTTCGAAACAGAACATTTTGGTAAAGAATTTTAGTGGTCAGTGTCAAATTATTTTAAGTAATTGCAGTTTATTGAACTCTCTTTTTTTCTGTGTTTTTGTTGTAATTGAATGGTTCAAATGTTGAAATTTAGTGACTCATAAAATGGAATTTCAAATAAAAAAAATGATTAAGAGGGTTTTTTTATATATTGAATTTTTTTTTTTATAAATTTTAATATTTGAATTAAATTTTAACTCAATTTTTTTTTTATTCAAAACTTTTTTAATTGGAACATAATGTTTTTTGTTGTTGCATTGATTAAATACGATATATTTGATTTTTAATAAAAATTATTTGCAATAACAAAATTTGTTTAAGTGGTCAATCAAATTGGTCAATTGGTCAAATCGAGTAGCAATTAATTTTTTTTTTCAATTTTGTTAATAAAAAGAAAAAAAATTTAAATTTAATTTAATAAAAATTAGAGTTGATCATTTTTAAAATAGTTTTAAATGAAGGAAATATCAAATTTTAACTTTTTTGTTTTATGTTTGTTTTATTACTTTGGTATTAAAATTTTTAACCAAATTGATAAACAAAAACAAAATTAAATATTTTAAATTTTTATTTATTTTTTTCATGTTTTTGATTTAAAAAAAAAAATTTCAAACAATTTCAAAATAAATAAAAATTTCAAAACGTTTACTAAAGTTTTTCGTAGACAAAGTTTATTTTTGAATTAAAACTTTATTCATGACAAACCTTTTAAATTGTTTTTCAATGTTCAAAAAATTTGGATTATTCTTAAAACTTACTTTTTCATTAGTTTTTTTTGTTGTTGTTGTTGCTATTTTTGTACAAATTTTCCTCCCGCCTATTTTCACATGACTTTATTTTGTGTTTTCGTCATATCTAATTTTTATTTTATTTTTATTTTTTTATTGTTTTTGTATTTTTTTCCTGTGCTTATGTAAATTTAAGTTCATTGTAATTTATTTTGTTCCGATTTAGTTTTTTATTTTAATTTGCTGCAAATAGTTTTTTGTTTTTTTGTTTTTGTTATCAACTTTTCCTTTTTACTTTACTTTCGCTTGACAAGGTCGTTTAGATGCTGCAAGAAAATAAAATAACTCAAAATGAAACAAACAAAAATAAAAAAATAAATAAAAATCAAAAAAAAAAACACGTGCTCGCATTTGTTGTTTTTTATTTTGTTATATTTTACTTTCAAATGTTTGGCAAATAAATTTAAAAAAACAAAAATAAAATTTTTCGTTACATGAAAGAATGGAAAGCAAATTTTGAGAATTAATTTAAAAAATCTAAAGAAAAAAATACCCAAATTAAAAAAATTTTAATTATAAGTATTTGAAAATTATTTGTTTACAAACGAAACCATTTTAGTTAATATATTAATATAAAACCAAAGTTATTCGTTATATTTGAATTTTCCATCCAAACATTCGCCTCGAATTTGCACAAATTAACCAAAATTGCTTTAAGCCGCTGAACGCTTCTTAATACGACTTTTTCAAGCCATTCAACTTCAACTTCCGAATTTACATACGGCCAAGTTCGAAAAGACGTCATTGAAGTGTTAAAAAAAAATTGACGTAAAATACGCACAATGAAAATTGTTCGATATCTCAACAAACGAAAAAAAAAAACCGCTAATTAAAAATTGGCCAAGTGATTAGAAAGCCAATTTGAACTGGCACAGCATTTTACCCAACTACGTACATGTGTGTGTAAATGCCGAAACATTTTAGGCCAATTCGCACGACCTTCAAAATTTGTTTAACTATTTTTGTTGTTGTTTTTTTTTTACGAAAAATAATTGCAGTACTTTTGTGTGAGGTAATATCATGTTTAATGGCAATTATTTTGCTTAAAATGAAGTACTTAAATTTCTAACAATATAAACAAATAACAACAACAAAAAAAGAAATGCCACTTTAGACAAATTTTAAGTACTTACATACTTTATCAAAAAAAAAAACAACAAATATTTCAAATGTATAGAGTTTTTTTAACACTACACGGTGGAACAAAATTTATTTGTCACAAATAAAACATTACATTTGGAGCATATTTATTTGCCTCAAATGTAGTTCTTAGTAAATGCAAATAATTCGTTATTGTTCAAGGTGCTATGTACTTATGACAAATAAATTATTAAATGTATTGAATGTATAATTGTTTACCTCAAATATATTAATTTAATAAAAGCAAACATACTTGCTTTTAACAATAATATATTAAAAACACATTTGTTGATATGTCTAGAGTGCAAATTGTTTGGATATTACATACGAAATATGCTTACATCAAACAATTTAATTTAATAACAAAGTGTTTGTGTGAAACAGTATTTTATTTACGAAAAAAAACGCTTACATTCATTTGAATGGCAAACAAATTGTTTGAGTGTAATATCATTTTAATGCTATTTTTTTTTGTCTGATTCATAGTTGATGAGCCCTGAATACAAAATTTACTATATCCAAAGACGATATCGTTTGAGTGTAATATATTTATTTTATGTCGAAAACAAACATTTCCTTGTGACAAATAAACTTGACTCAAATACACTTATACTTTTGCTTGATCTAAATAAAATATGTTTCGTGCAAATAAAAATTTGAACTAGATTTATACACAAACGAATTTGCTGCAGTTTTATTTGGAGCAAATAAATTGTCTTTCACCGTGTAGCTTTTATTAAGATTTTGTACACATTCAACTGACAATTGATTTTCAATATAAATGTCAACCATATCAGCAAATTAATAACAGAAAAGCGTCAATAATATCGACACCGCAAATAAATTTAGTTTAGTAAATCAGTTAAGAAGATATCGCACAAAATATATTAATTATCGACAATGTCAGCGAAAGTTTTTCGATAATGTCAAACTAGCCGGACTAATCACAATTCTAATCTACATCCGAACGTCGATAGTGCAAAATTTCTAAGAACTCTTATCGCACGCAGAACTCACTAAGCTATCTCGTAGTTAGTTGAGGTATAAAAACTTCAGAGTTATAACTGCAAAACTGCACTCAACCACAACAAAAAGTCAATAAACGTTGGTCATTTTTTCAATAGCCGAGTAGCTTCAATACAAAAACGCTTTAATGCAATTTTGTAAAATTTTTAGTTTTTTGTTCTTTGACGTTCCCGTGGATTTACGTTTTTCTGACTTTAACCAACTCATTTTTTTCTGTTAGCGAATTTCACGCTTGACAAATTAATGGTAAATGTAACAACAACAAAAAGTTAAAAAAAATTACAATAAGAACACTTGTTTTCATTACCAGCTCAACAACAACAACAACTGTTGCAACAATTACTGCCAAAACAATTATCAATGCCGGCAAAACAACAACAAAAGACTTTAAATAATTTTTATTTCAGTTAGTTCGATTATTCAAACTCATGAAATTCTTTTTTATATATTAAGAAAAAAAAACGTGTTTGACATACTTTGAATTTTTAAAAGCTTCTAATTCGAAATAAATAATTTCAAGCATTTTTATGAACTTGATATACACGTACTAACTCACTCACTCACTTAGTATGCAAGACATTTACAAGTTTAAACACTTGAACTTGAATTTCGGAAACCGCAAAAATTACGACTGACTGAATTCCAGTGGAGTGACATCAAAGACTTTTAAGGTACCTCACGGAAATGTATTTCCCCCAAATTGTGTGTAAATCAAGGAAAATAAAAAGGACGAAGAGACAAAAAGTGACATTTAATATTACACTCATGTTAAATTGTTAAATTGACATTATTCTATTGTTAAGAAAACCATAAATAACGCTTCTTTTCAACTTTACCTTCAGAGCTGATCGAAGTTACAGCGCGTACCGCCTACGCTCGTCCGCTTTAAAATGTCTCCGTCCATCAAAGGTCAAGATTTGGTCGTTGCCACGCCCACCGATCAGCATTCGGTGCGTCGTGATCGTGGTCTGTGGCGCGATTTGACCGCTTACTGGATACTTGGTCTGTGCAACAACTACGGCTATGTTGTGATGCTGAGTGCGGCGCACGATATCATTTCGCAATTTCACGATGATGTGCGTGAGAATTCTTGAACGTCGACTTTGTTAGAAACAAAATTTAATGGTAACTCCTTAACAGGTAACTCCCGCACCCGAAGATGACGACGGTAAAGGACGGAATTGTCATATAGTTTCGACGGGCGCTATTCTACTCGCTGACATTTTGCCATCGCTGTTCGTTAAGATCATTATGCCGTTCTTTCCGTTTTGGGTCAAGTGAGTTGGAAACTTTGGAACTACTCGAGGTTCGGAGTAACTATCTGTAAATATATTTATTTTAGTATTCGTATTGGTATTGCTGTCGCGTTCTCCGCTGCTGGTTTTCTGTTGGTCGGCTTCGCCAATGCCGAGTGGATGGCTCTGCTGGGTGTAATCATAACTTCGGCGAGTAGCGGTATTGGGGAGACGACTTTCTTGGCCTATTCCTCGAGCTATGACAAGTAAGTGATACAATTATGTGGTATACGTTTCTACACTCTGATCTTTAATAATTTTGAGCCCACTAATCACTGCATCTATTTTTCCCTTAGAAATGTAGTCTCGACCTGGTCTTCGGGCACAGGTGGTGCTGGCGTCATTGGCTCATTGTCCTATGCTACACTTCGCTCCCTCAATGTCAGCCCACGTAACACCATGTTGATCATGTTAATATTTCCCTTCATTGAGGCGCTTTCCTTCTGGATGCTGCTGCGCAAGCCCACAATCTTGCCAGTGATGAGCGTAGAATCAACCGAGGAATTGATCAGCGATGACGATAGGCCGCTGATTGGATTTAAGGAGAAGGTGGTCTATATTAAACAACTGATCAAGTATATGGTGCCGCTAGCGTTGGTCTACTTCTTCGAGTACTTCATTAATCAGGGATTGGTAAGTTCAAGGATTCAAGAGATTTTTTTTTAATAATATTTTTAAACCGTTTGAATCTTTTATTTCAACAGTTCGAGTTGGTCTTCTTCGATAATTCGTTCCTTGACAAGGCCGCCCAGTATCGTTGGCTCAATGTCGACTACCAGATTGGTGTCTTTATCTCACGCTCCTCCGTCAATGTCTTCCAGCTCAACAAAATCTGGCTTATGTCCGTATTTCAATTCGTCAACGTTGTGTACTTTCTTACGGAGGTCATTTACTTCTGGACGCCGAGCATTTGGATTGTTTTCGTCATTGTGCTGTGGGAGGGTCTGTTGGGCGGTGGCGCCTATGTCAATACCTTCTATCGCATGTCCAAAGAGATATCGCCTTCGCGTCGTCAGTTCGCCATGGCCATGGTCGTGCAGTCGGATTCGTATGGTATCGCATTGGCGGGCTTCCTGGCGATTCCCGTGCACAATGCAATTTGTGCCCTGCCCGCCGCGGTGCGGAGTGTTACTTGGTAATCTTAAGCGCGGATTAAGCTTAGTGAAATAATAGCCAAAAACTTGTAAGACGTTCTTTAAGTATTTTAAGTATTAGTACAATTATTTCGTATATGTGCTCAATGTCAACTCGAAAGCTTTAAATCGAACACAAGCTCAGCAGGAATAGTTTTAAATATCGTCGGTCATTAGTTAGTACTAAGTGTCTGGTAAATCCACGGTAAGACGGAAAGTTTTACTATGTCGAACATTTACAATTTAGTACTACGTGTGGACTTAAATTCGCCATTTTAACTGGTTGACTTAAATAACCAACATTGTCAGTTAAAATAACCAACATTGTATTTTAGTTTTTAGGGTACTTGTCGATTGAGTACCATAATGAACATATTTATAATTTAGTTAGTCTTAATTAAAATGTTTTACTAAAATAAATTGATTTTAAAAGATGCCCGTTATTTAAATTTAGGCTTTACTGTAGCATTATACATTTTGCCAAAAAGTATGCTTCGAACTTTGCTTTACTTCAAATGAATTTAGTCATATATGTAATCATCAAGGTAATCATTATTTAAATAATTAAATTCTTTTTATTAGACTGGTTGATATTGACGGGAACTAGAAAATAATTGAGATCTTTTTTTTTAAATTTAAATATAAAAAATAATGACAATTAACAACAACAAAATTTGGGCGAGGTGTTTACGTACTAAATCAAATAAATCAAATCAATTTATGAAAAATTCAAAATATTTTGTTAAATAATAAGTTTAGTACTGAAATAGCTGACAAACAAAATATTCTTAATATATATAAAAAATGAAAAATTCTTTGTTGTAAAATTTTAATATTAGTTTTAAAGAAAGTTGATTTTGAATTTAGTACTTAAAAAAAGTGTACTAAATTACAACTTTCTACAAAATTATCGTTTAGTAAAAAATTTCAACTGAAGAACTTTTCAAAGTATTTTCTTTCAAAGTTTAGTACTGTTTTAGTACTTTCTAATGCTAAGTAAAATGTCTTTAAACTATAAAAGCGTCAAAAAATTATTAAAACGAATTTTATTAGCAAGAGTAGATTTTTAGTACCAGTTTAGTACTGACAGGAATCATTTTAGTGACATTCAATTAAATACCAAAAAACTAATAATAATAAAATAAATTTAATTTTTCAAAAGTTTCTAAAAATTTTGAAGATAATTTTCTAACACTTAAGCACTTAGACTAACTGGTCTGAGAGATATAACTAGCAATACATAAAAAATATCGTAAAAATTAAAAAGTATTTTTTGTTGAATGGCTTTATAGACACTTTAGTACTTAATCAACAATTAGAGCGAATTTTTGTAAATACTCCAAAGACTCTCAAATAAATCATGCTAAAACTCAGCTACATAAGTACATACTTACATACTCGTATATATGTATGTACCATGTACTATCTTATCAAGAAAAGCGAACCAAACATTTCATGTGTAATGTTTGAGTGATCTTTTGCCAAACTTGATTAGTTAGTACGAGTACTAGAGACTGTTAGACTGTTAGACTGCGTTCGGTTTGTAAACAAAACGGAAAAAGCTTTTATTTTCTTTAGTATTTGTATTTGTTTAACTTCTGAAAAGACAATCGAAGCAGCTGCGTCCAAGTATCTACACAATCTCAAATTTAGTGTCTCTTCAGAAGTTGGCGGAAATAGTCTAAAAGATTTTCTTAAAACATTTATTATTTTAATATATAGTATATATAAATAAAGTTAACGAAATCGACTTGCAAAATATTAAAGATACAATTTAGACTGCGAAGCAATGTTAAAATTACGATGCATCCGAAAGATACTTTTCGCCATGTTAATTTGGAATGTGTTTAGTGTAAATATGGCGAGCGCAAACAATAAACCGCCAAATATTATAATGATACTCGCTGATGATATGGTAAGTCAGTGTTGAAGATATTTGGCAAGCGTTGAGTAATCGGTTGGTTATATCACGTAACCATGCCAAAGCGAGTTCAAGCGAGTAGTTTGTGTTTAAGCTACAGTTTATTGAATACGTTTCTCTCGTAGGGCTTTGACGATGTCAGTTTCCGCGGCGGCAAAGAGTTCCTAACACCCAATATTGACGCCTTGGCTTATCATGGCAAGATACTGGATCGTTTGTATGCGCCCGCAATGTGCACACCATCGAGAGGCGCTCTGCTGACCGGTCGTTATCCCATACATACTGGTTGGTATTTTCGAACATTATTTAAATTCAACTACTAAGCGAATTTAACGTTTAGGCACCCAGCACTATGTCATCAGCAACGAGGAACCGTGGGCGCTGCCGACCAATGTGACCACAATGGCACAGATCTTTCGAAACGCCGGATATTCGACGAATCTTGTGGGTAAATGGCATCTGGGTTATGCGAAGAAGGAATATACGCCGACATATAGAGGCTTTGATTATCATTATGGCTATTGGGGCAGTTATATTGATTATTATCAGCGTATGGCCAAAATGCCGGTAAGGATTGAGATCGATTTGTATTCTGATATGAATGAAATAATGCGAAGACATTCTTATAGATACCCAACTACAATTTGGGCTTCGATTTTCGACGCAACATGGATATAGAGTGTGCGGGGCGTGGCACTTATGTCACTGATCTGTTTTCTGCCGAAGCCGAGCGCATAATTCAGAGTAACAATGGCTCGAAACCGCTTTTTCTGCTGGTCAATCACTTGGCGCCACATACGGCTAACGAAATTGATCCGCTACAGGCACCAGTGGAGGAAATACGCAAATTTGGTTATATCAAGAATCCGGAGAGACAAAAATACGCGGGTATGTGGTATCCACCAAAAGCTCAGACAAATTTTCAATTTTAAAACTTAAGAACTAATCTAAAAAAAAATTTGTTTATTAAAGCCATGGTTTCCAAATTGGATCAAAGTGTCGGACGTATAGTACACGCCTTGGAACGTATGGATATGCTTAAAAATTCGATAGTCATATTCTATTCCGACAATGGAGCACCTTCGGTGGGCATGTTTTCGAATACCGGCTCAAATTGGCCGTTGAGAGGAGTAAGTTCTATATAGAAAATCGATTCCAAACATATAAAACTAATCACCTTTTGTGCCCAGCAAAAGAATACACCCTGGGAGGGTGGCGTGCGTGTAGCCGGCGCCATCTGGAGTCCTCTTCTTAGCGACCGTGCCAGCATCTTTCGCCAGCCAATGTATGTTGGCGATTGGTTGCCAACACTAGCCGAAGCAGCGGCCATAACACTCGATCCGAAATTAGCGCTCGACGGCATAAGTCTCTGGCCCGAACTAGTAGCTCCGTCGAATACTTTGCCGATCAAAGAACGCGAAATCGTGCATAGCTTGGATGATGTTTGGCGCGTTGTGTCCTATACGCGTGGACGCTGGAAATACATCAACGGCTCCACGCTAAATGGGATCAACGATAATGTGCTGACCTATCGCGAACTCTACGATCTCGATCCGCGTGATCAACGCTATGTCGTCGAAGTACGTAATTCTGCGGCATCGAAAGCACTGCGTCAATATGACCAGCAACAACGTCTGACGCTGAGTAAAGTAGAGCGACTGCGACGTGAAGCAGCGGTACAGTGCGGTCAACAACAGCGCGGTTGCAATACGCTGCTCGAGGAATGTCTCTTCGATTTGGATGCCGATCCCTGCGAGCAGAATAATTTGATTTGGGAACATTCGCATGCGGATGTACTAGAAGAGCTGCGAATGCGCATAAAGCAGTTTAGACGCAGCGCTTGGCCGTTGGGTAATCGTGCAGGACGTTTGGACTTTGATCCGTCGAGGCATGATTGTACGTGGACGAATTTTCTGGAAGCACCAGCTTCGGCAGGTACTCGTAAATCTTTTTGTTAAGTATATACTTAAGTTCCGAATTAATTAAAATTTTATTTTTTTTTAGAGCCTTTAAACTGTGATTATCATAGCAGACCTTGTGCGGCGGATATCCAGTGAGCGTCTAAAGGACGTTTAGAAATGTATCCTCAACTCAGACGGCGAATACCCAGTGAGGCTGGAGCAGATTACCCAGTAAACTTAATATTGCTTCTTTAATTCGACAATTGTGTACTGATCTAACTGCTTGACCAATAAAATTTATAGCTGCCCAATGGTCATATCACAAAAAAGAAAAAGCTTTTTCCTAGCCATATATCACTGACCGGTTATTTTTTTATTTTTTTATTCTACTTATTAGGTTAATTACCGTATGTGGCGATCACTCAACGCTCAACTCTTAAAGTCAGAACTGAACTCTTTGCGCGTGATTAAAGCTTGCAATAATTTGCAAGCTCTTAAATAGCCACTTGACTCCATTAAGTAAGCTTTTTCAATATGCCTAAATATGAATTTAACATGCTAAGCTAAATTTAGCAGTCGTTAAAAGGTACGAAAAAAATGACTTCGTATGGAATCGGTTAGTTTGCGAGCAGTTGTGATCGCGCGTAAGTGTGGCTCGGTCTCGGTCTCGGTTTTCGGTTGAGTTGTTTGTTCTTTGATAACTGTTTATAATTGGCTATTTAAGAGGTTTTTTTTTAAGTTTTCTTGGTTGTTTTTCGGTTTGCGATTTCGTTCGGAAATTAAAAGAAAAGTCGAAATTTTTGCTATTGCTAAGTTTGGAAATTTAAAAATATTTGCTTCATTGCTAGAAGTTAGGAAGTAGTTTGGACTCTCCAAAAGTGTTTAGAGAAAAACTCTTTTTTCAATCATGACTACAATACTCGATGGGTTTTATACTATCAATTCATAGAATATTAAAGTAATGGAATTGAAAGCACAACTGGAATTTAATTTTTTGAATTACTGTTGGAGCTATAAATCGGTTGAATTTCAATCGAATTTAAGTGATATACTTACTTAATTAAATTTCCACATGAAGTCCAGGTCGATCAGAAAAGATTCCATAATATTTTTTATATTGATTTATTTGAAAAGCCCAGACATAGAGTTGGGCTTCGAAAGCGATGGAACTGGTTCCATCAAAAATGTCATGAAATGGACTTAAGTTAAGATTATTTAAGCTTCAAAGTCCAGAGTCGTTTATCTTCAAAAATTGTTAATTCCTTTTTAAACTATTGCTAGGAATCTAATGAATCTAGGTTAAACTTAGTTCTTGAAAATAAGCCTAATTATCGTTAGAGTTTCCTTTAAATTCTACCGTAAGAACAAAGCACAAAAAGTAGCTCCAATTTGAATTTACTGCACATCCAGTCTTACACCGACAATAAATAATGTAAATTTTTTAAATTATTCTAACATATTCCGTAGTCAAACTTGAAACCAATATTTCAGTCAACTTAAACAAAGCCAGACAAATTACTTATCGAAACTCGCTAATAAGTGGGTACTTTGTTTACTTTTTACTACTCTCGAAAACGAAAAAAATACAAAAAAAAAAAAAGAAACAATAGCCAAAGCAGAAACAAAATACAAAGCATCAACAAAACAGCTGATAAGAATATCATTACTTACTGAGCAAATCGAAGGGAGTAGGAAGGTTCTCACCATTGTTTGATCATACTTTTCAAATTAGTTAAATTCCAAACAGCAAATGGACAGCAAGTGAACTTCTCAATGGCGCGAGGCACGGGTTATATCAGTCGCTTAGTATTAGCCGTAACGCTTCTAAATTGGCATATTGCTTGGGCAGTAGCACAACATTTGCACAAACCCAATATTGTGATAATCATGGCGGATGATATGGTATGTCTGTGACAAATTCGCATCTACAACTTTGAAGTTATAAAACTATTTAACATTTTCGCGTTAACACGTGTGAATACCCCAAAGGGCTTCGATGACATCAGTTTTCGCGGATCAAATCATTTTCTTACGCCGAATATCGACGCTTTGGCTTTTAGCGGCGTCATATTGCAAAATTTGTACACGCCCGCCATGTGCACGCCATCGAGAGCGGCACTGCTGACCGGTCGGTATCCCATACACACGGGTGAGTTGTTCCAATAATTATACTTTATATTCAAATATATATTTTCCAAATTCCGATTATGACGTTTTTTCGCAGGCATGCAGCACTATGTCATTCCAAATGATCAGCCCTGGGGTTTACCGCTCAACGAGACGACAATGGCCGAGATCTTCCAGAAGCATGGCTACTATACGGCACTCTTTGGCAAATGGCATTTGGGCATGTTTCGCAAGGCATATACACCCACCATGCGTGGCTTTGACAAGCACTTTGGCTATCTGGGTGCATACGTAGACTATTACGATCAAACGTTATATTCACCGGTTAGTTGACGCATAGCCTTACCGAATCACTTGACTATACGAATTGAGCTTATCTCTGGAATATGTTAATTTCCGTTTAGGACCAGAAAAACTATTCGCGCGGTCACGATTTTCGTGATAATCTTGCGGTTTCGCATGAACTTGAAGGCATCTACATGACCGAACTCTTGACTGAATCGGCACTGGATCTTATACAGTCTCATAATGTTACGGCAAAGCCGATATTTATGATGCTTAATCATCTGGCGCCGCATGCAAGTAATGAAGATAAACCGCTGCAAGCGCCTGAGGAGGAGGTGGAAAAGTTTGCTTATATTAAGGATCCGGAGAAGAGAACATATGCGGGTTAGTAGCATAACAAAAAAATTTGTCTTACTGATTTTTTACCAATAAAATCTCTGTTGTATATATATTATCACAGCTATGATGTCCATGTTGGATAAGAGTGTTGGCAAAGTTATCGACGCACTTTCGCAGAAGGGAATCCTCAATAATACAATCATATTATTTCTCTCCGATAATGGAGGACCTACACAGGGCATGCATGCGACCACGGCCTCAAACTATCCTTTGAGAGGAGTAAGTGAATTTATTTAAGGTAGACTCAAAACGATCCTAAAGTATTTCCAATGTCCTTCCAATGAACTTAAATGATTTCCTAGTGATCTTTTGAAGACCACTTAACTAGCTTCGAATGTTTTTTTTATATATATTTCGGTTGACCTTCTCATGCTCCTCTTATGTCACATTTACTTAAATGCCTTTCTTGTTTACCACAGCAAAAGAACTCACCCTGGGAGGGTGGCATACGTTCGTCGGCAGCCATTTGGTCGCCACAATTCGAGCACTTCGGCACCGTTTGGAAACAGAAAATCTACTTGGCCGATCTCTTACCAACGCTGTCCGCAGCAGCGGGCATACAACTTGATGCCCAGCTAAATCTGGATGGTTTAAATCTTTGGTCGGCCTTGAAGTACGGCTACGAATCGGTGGAACGTGAAATGCTACACAACATCGATGATATCTTCGACTATGTCGCCTATACGAAGGGCAAGTGGAAGTTTGTTAATGGCACAACGGAGCAAGGACATTACGATGGCTGGTTGGGTTCGCGTCTGCACAACAACGACACGGAGATCGATCCGCGTGCACGAAACTATGAGGAGTATGTGCGGAATACCACAGTTTGGCAGCAATTGGGTGTTTTTAATAACCAGCGGGCGGAAACGAATATCACAGAGCTGCGCATCGAAGCCGAAGTCATTTGTGGTTTCCGACTGGAAGAACAGGTTGTACCCTGTAATCCATTGACTGCGCCATGTCTATTCGATATAGACGAGGATCCCTGTGAGCAAAATAATCTGTATCATCAGCTGAAGAGTACGCGAAATGTCCAAGAGATATTGGCGCGTATTCAGAAGCTGCGTCAAAGTGCGCTCGAGCCGCGCAATAAGCCCGCCGATCCTAACTGTAATCCGAAGTACTATGACAATGAGTGGACCTGGTGGCAGGATGTGCGGGAGGGCAATTCCGCGTGTGGTTTAAGAAGTTGGCAGTATTCTCCTTTGATATTAGGAAGTATTTTGCTTATATTTGTCGGAACGTTTTGCTAATGTTAACTTTTGAATTTATCTCTGTATGAATTTAAGACTTAGTGATGTTATTTTTAAAAAACTATTTACTCGAATTTATCTAGTAACCATATTCCACAAACAAAAAGTATATAAATAAAAAGTATATAAATAAAAAGTATATAAATAATTTTTTTTTAAATTTCAAATTGATAGAATAATATTTAAATTTTATTTTAAATAATATTGCCACAAAATGTATTTCAAACTTTGAATTCTCGAATAAAAATAAAAGTTTACTACGAAACGAAATGGATTTGGAACACATGACAATTTCAACGGAACTTAGTGAAATTGGAATTCTTATCTTGACATCGTTTAAAAATCAAAATGTTCAGTTAAATCCCTTTAATGGGCAATAAATGTCGCTTTGTTTAGAATTTACCTCATAACTGCATTAACAAAAAAAAAAACCGTCTGAACTTGTATCTTTATGACAGACGTTTTACTGTCAAAACGTTTTTTATGGGCCTCAATTCGCCACCGTCAAAACAAATACTAAAATTAAATAATCTTCCATTTGCATTTTGAACTGATAAAATCCGTTTCAACTACAATTTTTGTAGCATGCAAAATTTTTGTTTGTTGTTGTTATTATTATTATTATTATTATTATTATTATTATTATTATTGTGAAATTGTCCAAATCCAAATCGTATCGTCAACTTTTAGGTCTCACATGTCGTCATACGCGTACGAAATCTTGACATTGAAATTTCGTTCCGTTGCGATTCGATTCGATTCGATTCACTTCATGCATTTCGCAAGTTCAACCGGTGAGTATTTTGTTTTTCTCTTTAGCGGTTTTTTTGCAGTTTGTGGGTACTTCCAAAAAATAAAAAAATAAACAATATTTTATGGAAAAAAAAAGTTTAAAAAAATCTGTACTGAGTATGTTTATAAAATTCAATATATCTGCATGGTCGTAATTGAATGAAAAATGGAGCTAGGAGTAATTTGGGGGATCAACATGCAAGACCAAAGCGAGGGGAGCATTCCGGTGAGATTAGATGAATCTTGAAAAAAAATAATGAAAAGTTATAACATCGAGATTGAATGTAAGACCCACTGACCCGGGCAGCTAACTTGCTCAAACTCGCTTATTTGTCTATTACTAATCACTTTTAAACTTTGAAGACTTGGTAACACTGTGGACCACTTAATGACTATGTGTGATCTCTCTTTCTTGTTAGATCAGCCAATTTAACCTAACCTAACTCGGGACTGATATCTTGGTACTTGAGTCTAGGTATAACTTTATAAGGTCTGTCACCGTTTCATTTTTATACCCACAAATAAAATAACGAGATAATTTGGAACTTTAGTTTTTCAGATCATAGCCCAATATTTTTTTTAGGTTCCACCCTAAACACGAAATTTAGCTTATTTTCCATTTCGGAGAACAAAAAAAACTAGAGTTTCCCTTGAAAAAAAAAAATGGAATCACCCTAACAAATTTTTCGTTTTGTTTATAAGATACGATTAGGCACCCTGTTAGAGTTGCAAAACTCGTCCGAATTGTTGTTAATTAAATTTGCGACAAATGTGGATTTAAATTTTGATATAATTTATATGCGTAAAATCAGGTAATCGATGTCTCATGCGAAACAATTTGGGAATGGAACAAGACGTCGCACGATCGTTTGAAAGACGTTCGGCCGTTAGTTCTTTGTTTGTGTCCGATATTGAAAGTTGATTGGATTTACTTCCTTTTGTTTAGTAAGTGATGTAAATTTAGAATAAATAAATATTTGGCGAAACCATCCTAGCAGAATGTAGGCGGAGCTATTTAAGTGCTTTTTCATGACAAGTTGAAACTCGCAGAGAAGATTTGCCGAATGATTCAAGTTATGTAGAAATAACGATAAAAATGTAATTTGTGTTTGAATTTTATAAGAAAATTAAAAATTTTTTTAGAAACGTTTTTCGTTTCAAGCAAATCGACTATTTCAAGTAGCGATTATTTTGGTAAATAATCAGAAGAACTTAGCCTACAAAAGAAAAACGAAAATTCTGGAAAAGTGGATATTTATTTCTCAACATAGTCTCCTTTTAGCTCGATACACTAAAACCAACCTCTTTAACCTGTCTGAAAAAAAAAAACGTTTTCTCGAGTAAGCCTCCATTGGGCGGTGAGGCTAAGTACTTATCGGATCGCCCTCGAATTGTTCGACTTAAAAATGGTTTGTTTAATAAAAATCCAATTAAGGTGCTTCATATTAACTTTACGAAATCAAGACCATTTTTTAAAAGCTTCGCAAAATGAATCAAATATTCATTTCATTCTACTAAAATGTTTGTTTAAATAAAACCCAACGAGCGAAAAACAAATCTTAACAGTAGAAATTTTTATTTGACATTTTTCACCATTAATTTTCTAGTTTTGTCTTAGTTTATAATCGAAATGTCGACAAATATTTGGGACATTCCATTTGACTTGGTAACCATAGTAACCCTAGAATTCTTCTCCTTCTTAACACTCCACTACGAACAAGATCGATGAATGTCAGCCACTGCTCACGAATTACCGCAATCGAGAAATATCGTCAACCGACCAAAATTTGCGAAGAGAAGATCGCAGTGGCTCGTGTCGAAATCGAAATCGCGTCATAGTAAAATTCAGTTTCGATTTCATTCGTTCCTTGAATGAATTTCGTTTCGCTGCAAGTTGTGGCAACATGTGGAAGTCTTTGTTGTCGCTGTTGTTGTCGCTGTTGTTGTTGTACTTGTTGTTGCAATTGTATAACAATTGTTAACAGCAGCAAAACGATGAAACCAAATAAATATTAAACACGATATCAGCAGCAGCAGCAGCGATACCGGCACACGACGCTCGGCTGCGTCCCAAAACCCAAGTCGCTTAAAAAAGTCTTGACCCAGCGTAGTTTCGAAATAGTTGCTCAGCGTAGCCGAAGCAGGAAGGATCAGTGGTGGAAGCGTCGTTTTGCGGTTTTGTCAACCAGACGCGAACAAGCAGCAAGTGATCTTTTTTGCAAATGCAAATCGTGAAAATTTAAAAGTGAAAAGTGAAAAGTGCTGTTAACGAGTTTTGTCACACAAGCGAACAAGTAATTTAAATTAAAAGGTTTAATCATTAAAAGTATATTTAAAAATACATTTGTGAATAAGTTTAAAGTGGAAAAAGTTCAGCCCACTTCCACATACATAAATGCATCAGTATTGGATTTGAATTTTAAATCAAATATTTACAAAACTTTTTTGTTTATCATTTTATATGCTAAGCTAAAACTAAACAAATTAGCAAAGCAACAAAAAAAAAATATATTAATGATATATGAAAACAGTAAATAAGCGATATATTTAAATTTTATGCAGCTTAAGTTGCTTATTAAATAAAAAAAAAGAGAAAAACATTTGTTAAACAAAAAACATATTTTCAAACAAAAAGTTCAAAAAAAATAAATTTTAAAACAAAAAAAAATTAAAAAAAAAATAAAAAAAAATTCAAATTTTTAAACAAAAAAGTGAAATATTTAAGTATAAGAATGTTATAGCTGCCCAAATTCAAAAATTCATTTTTTAAACAAAAATTAACTTTAGCAAACAAAAAAAATAATTTAAGCAAAAAATTATCAATTTAAACAACAACTTTTTCAAAGAAAATATTTTTTTTTAATATATAAAATGTGAAATATTTGGATATTAGGGAGTTATAGCTGTTCAAATAAAAAAGGAAAGTGTTTTTTAATATAATCGAACATTTTTTTTAAATTAACGAATATTTTTTTTTAACAAAAAAAATTTTTTATAATGAGCAATTAAAAAAAAAGTTATATTTTTTAAACAAACTTTTTCAAACAGAAAAAAAAAATTTATTTAAGCATAAAATTATTTTTTAAACAAAAAATTATTATTTAAAAAAAGTATTATTTAAACATTAAAGTATTTTTAAACGAACAATTTTTTTTTTAAAGTTGTTTTTCAACAATTCGTTTTAGTTCGATAAAAGCTTAAAAGCTTGTGTAAGATTTATTTACATAGGGATGCAGTTCGGTTTCCTTTTAAATACTTAAAAAAAATCTTTAATTGAATGAATTTTACCGTTAGTAATGTGTCCGCTGATTTTTCAGTACTTTGGACTAGATTTGAGGGCGGGTTGGTATAGTACCAAAGACTTTAGACCATGAAACCATTATATACTACACCCATGACACATAGAAGCAATGGTTGAATACTGCGGTTAGGAAATTAGGAACTCACCTCGATTTCTGCCTTGTTTTGAAGTTTTTTTGATAAAAAACTACGTTGTTGTTTATTTACTTGATAATTTTGTAGCAACAATGGCAACTTCTCAAAAATTCAATTTTCAAAGAGAGCAACAATATCGAGGTGAAGAGGGACAATTTTCTACTTTCCTCACCTTATACAATATTTATTACACCATGATAGAAACAAAAAGAGAGAGAGAAAAGAAAGATTTGAGTGAAAATAGATTTAGTAACTGAAGCATTCATTAAAAATGATAACTCCCTAACTACGGCTAATACATTAGTTGCTACTGTAGAATTAATTAAGTAATTAATTAATTATTTGACACCTTATTTGCAATTCGATTCTTAGCCCTGTCATTTAATATATATATTGTATGTACATAAGTCCCGCCTAAGTCACTTCATATCTCAGTATAATCAAATAATCACCAAGTTAATATTGGAATACAAGTAAATTGTATTCAATTTAGTAATCAAATAATCACGATTTGCATACTTAGGTAATTAAATGCAATTTCGTGTTTTTGCATCCGATTCGATCGCGATTCGATGCAGCACACCGCACAGCATAACCCAATCGACATTTGTTATCAGCCAGCAAACAAACAAACGAACAAACGAACGAGCAAACAAACAGAAAAAAACAGGCCTCACGTCTTAAAGACGTAATTAGCCTTAACCTTGGCCAGCAGCACTTCGGGGCCCCGGTTTTTTTTTTCGTTTCGTTTCGTTTTGTGTCGTTTTGTTTTTGCATTTATTTTGTAAACGTCAGTTTCCACCTGAACTTGTGATTTGAAGATTGAAAAACGTTTAATTGAACAATTGCCACCTTCGCAGTACGCGGCAACGCCTCCAACGCGAGTACCTATCATACCTTTACACAACGCCATCGTATCAAGCGTTGGCCTTAAGGTCATCTGGGTGGACAGTACAGTGGCCGTTTGTTTTAGGTTTTTTTTTTTGTATTTTACAAACTTGGCTTTTCTTTAGAACTGAAGTGTTTTCGGTTTTTTTTTTCCTATAAGGAATGTAGCAAAAAAAAACTGCGATTCATTTGATTTCTGGTTTAATTGTTGTCTGAGTTAATTATTTCGACATATGACATTTGGAAGTGCTTCTACAATATTTAATTACATTATTAAAAACGGATGCTTTTGAAAGTTTTCAATAAAAATTTATTCGAATTCAAGTAATGATCAAGGTTGACGATGAATGGTTTATTGTGTTAGAGGAAACAATCTTTAGTCAGATTCATGGCATTAGAATAAGAAATAGGTTAAGAGGCATGTTCAGTTTCTTCCGCCTTTTTGTTTACATTCTTGATTTGATTCTTGAACTCGAGATATTTTAATGTTCTTCATTTTTAAGTTTTATTTGAATTTAAACGTTAATATCGTTAAATGAATTGATTGATTTCTCGTTTTTTGTTAAAGTATTAAATTATTCTAACATAAAATTTATGCTTTAAATGTTCTTAAAGAATATAAACATTGTTTATTTTATAAACATTTACTTTTCGATAAATTGTTCATTTACTTTTTGTATTTATTTTTCTAAGAAATTTCAAGGTTGCTTGTATTTGGTTTATTGGGTTATGTAGATAGATTAATCCCAGTAGCGGCGTTTCATCCATAACATATTATTTAACTCATTATAAATTATTAGATATAATTAAATATAAAGCTATATTATTAAATATTACAAAATTATTGTGAACTTTCTTAAATTTTAAAAGAAAATATGATATTCAGGTTTAGGGATGCAGCATCGAATAAAAATATCGATATTGGTTTGAGTTATCGAACAAAGAGCTGTCGAAATTGTTTTAAATATGTTCAAAATTAAATGTGATTCACAGTGAAATGACATTGTTTCTTTATTCAAAATTGAAAGATCACACTTTTTAATATATTTTCGAAACTTATAAAGAGTTATCGCCAACAAATTTTGTTAATGACGGATTATTTTAGTGGCTCTAAGTAGCCACTTTATATTGCATTAAAAAATGGAATATCGACATTTTGTATCAATAAATCAATATATCAAAAGTATTCTTATATCGTTTGTTTAAACATCGATAGTATAAAACCGATATTGGATACATCGATATATTTTCTGCATCCCTAATAACGTTCAAAAGTTCTTCATTGCCGTTGAATTTTTATCATTTTAATGTGACAGTTGCCATAGTAAAATATCAAATTAGCGACATTGCAAATAAGCTCTAGTAATGCTATCTAGTATGCTAATAATAATGATAATTTCAGTCTAAGCCAAAGTAAAATTTGCATTGAAATGCGATTCAGAAAAGTGCGTGTGGCTCGTCTCATAAACCACTTAACCATGATTACATTAATTAACTGCCCCCATGGTAAAACAATAAAATTATGAGACCTTTATTGTTTTGCTTATAATTTACTTTATAAAAGATTTTATTTATTTCTCAAATTGTCGCACGTATGTACAAAAACAAAAACTACTCATGCTAAATGAAAAACATTTGTTAAGATATTTAACAATTCAGAACGAGGTAATAAATGCGTTTAAGTGGAATGTATTTTTAGCAAAAGAGTCGTAAAAGTTCAAAACTCCGACAAGCGACAAGATTTTGCTATTGACGACAAAAACAAATGATAAACGAAATATATCATAATCACGCTTCGGTGATAATTACCTGCAATTAGTCAGAAAACTGATGAAACAATAAAATTGCCAAAAAACAAAAAAAAAAAACAAATGGAATACGTCATAAAGTTAAGCAGACGTGTGACAATGTCAGCTTGTCATATTAAGCGATTTTTTAGGCATAACACAGTCGTAAAATAAAACTCTTTTATATCTTTGATTGTTAAACAAAAAAGAAAAAAAAAAGTCAAGCGAATATTTAAAAGAAAAATTGCACGAATTAAGGTCAAATTGTTGAGAATGCTTCTGAGTGATACTCCATCAAATTAACGTTTGATTCTTAACTTATCATCGAAATGAATTTGAAAAAAAAAGTTTTATAAACAATCTAAATTGAAACTTTTACATGTGTATACTAACTTTTTTATTTTGATTACTGCTTTTTTTTAGGCGTGAAACGAATTTAAAAATTGCAATTTGGAAAATTTACCGAAAAACCGGAAATGCAAAAATGACGTTAAACATTTTTGAAAGTAATTCACAAAAAAAAAATAGCCTTGGCATTGCAACTTTACTCTTATTGCTGGCACTGTTGAGTCAGCAGCAGCAACATGTACAGGCAACAACGTCGTCAGCCAGGGACGGGCAATCGCAACCAGAAGCAGAACCGGCACCAGAACTGCTTAAAAAGAAGCCACCGCCGCAGCAGCCGAACATTGTCATCATCATGATTGACGATATGGTAAATTGCATTTCAATCATATATACATACATACAAATCTCATACATATGTACAAATTAGTTAATATACTTTTGTGCACTCTAAATTCGTTTATCGTATGTCACAACCGTTTATCATGTACAACCACCCGCAGGGCTTCAACGATGTCAGTTTTCATGGCTCCAATCAAATTTTGACGCCCAACATGGACGCTTTGGCTTATAATGGTAAAATTTATTTTATTGTGTCAAAGTTCTAATTTGTTTATAGATTTGTTGTACATAAAATTCTTTTAGGTATTATACTTAATCGACATTATGTTCCTAATCTTTGTACACCATCACGGGCCACTTTGCTTACGGGAAAGTACCCAATACATACAGGTAAGTTGCCAATACAAACAAAATACAATTTTTCTATAAACCATGGTGAGGTAAATATGAGGTGGAAAATTGCAAAGCGACCCTCTTCACCTCGATATTGCTTTTCTCTTTGAAAATTAAATTTTTTTGCCGTTGCCATGGTTGCTATGGAAATATTAAAAAAGCAAAAAACAAGCTTATTGTCAACTAAAAAGTATTGTTCAAAATGAGGTAAAGAAATAAGTCAGAAATCGAGGTGAATTCGCTCAATTGGCGCTCTTCTAACCTTTTTATTCAACCATGGTTTAAACTTATTTTTTTTACATATTGATTAAAAAGTAATTATTATAATCATTTTAATCAACGTATTACAAATCGAATTTTTTATATTCTTCATCTTAATAAGGCACCCAACACTCGGTGATCATCAACGACGAGCCCTGGGGTTTGCCGCGCAGTGAACGCCTCATGCCCGAACTCTTCCGCGATGCGGGCTACTCGACGAATTTGATTGGCAAATGGCATTTGGGCTTTTGGCGCAAGGATCTGACACCGACAATGCGTGGCTTTGACCACCATTACGGCTACTATTCGGGTTATATCGACTACTACGACCACACGTTGCACATGCTGGTGCGTGAGAGTGTTCTTTAAATGTGTTCTACTCTAAATAATGTAGTTAATTTATTACGATTTTAATATTCTGCACTTGAACAGAATCGCAACTACTCTGTCGGTTTGGATTTCCGACGTGATTTAGCGCCTTGTCCCGAGGCAAATGGCACCTACGCCACCGAAGCCTTTACCAACGAAGCGATACGCGTCATTAGCAGGCACGATGCAAGGAAACCATTATTTTTGTTAATGAGCCATCTGGCGGTGCATACCGGAAATGAAGACAATCCCATGCAGGCGCCGGAAGAGGAAGTCGAAAAGTTCATACATATTGCGGATGCGAAGCGGCGCACCTATGCGGGTAAGTGGCGATAAGAAAATGAAATCAACTTTCAAAGCAATCCTTGAAAATGACATTTCACGAAAGTGTGGAACTTTTAAGCATATTTTATTTCTTTTATATGGGCACCTCCTGTTCCTAATGTTGTCCATGACTGGGTCGGTATTATGCTAAAATTTTAAAATATCTTTTAACCCTCAGGAATGATATCCAGCCTAGATCGCAGTGTGGGCAAGACAATGCGAGCGCTTTCCGACAAGGGTATTCTGAACAATACGATTGTGCTGTTGTATTCCGATAATGGAGCGCCAACCGTTGGTATACACGCAAACGGCGGCTCGAATTATCCGTTCCGTGGGGTCAGTAGGAAACAAAATAATTTTTTTTAAACAACTGATACAATTTCGTATATTTCTGACAAAATCAGCAAAAGGAATCGCCCTGGGAGGGCGCTCTACGCTCGGCGGGCGCCATCTGGAGTCCGCTACTTAAGCAGACGAGCTACGTCTCACAGCAGGTGATACACGCAATCGATTGGCTGCCGACGTTGGCCTCTGCCGCCGGAGTTAAACTACCCAAACGGCTGAAATTGGACGGCGTCGACATGTGGGAGACTCTTAGCCGTAAGGCGCGACCGGAACCACGTCGTCTGCTACACGTGCTAGACGATGTTTACGGCTACAGTGCCTATATGCGTGGCAATTTCAAGTATGTAAATGGCTCCAGTTTCGACGGTGAATACGACGGTTGGCTGGGTGCGTTGCCAACCGCCGAAGAGGATCCGCTAACCACATTCTATGCGCAGGAAGTACTCTCATCCGAGGTGCAGGATCTCATCGGCCAACAACTGTCCATCGAACGCATTGGCAGTCTGCGCGCCGAGGCAACAACGCGTTGTCCGGCCACCGAAGAAGATCCAACGCTCGATATCTATCGCTGTGAACCGCTGAAGGCGGCATGCTTCTTTGACTTAGCTGCCGATCCGTGTGAACGTTTCAATTTGGCAGCGCTCTATCCGCTGCAAGTGAAACTGCTCGCCCAGGAAGTCAATCAGTTTCGTTTGAGTGCGGTGCCGAGTGCGCGTATTTCGCGTTCCGATCCTCGCTCCGATCCGCGGTTGCATAATGGCAAATGGCAATGGTGGGCGGGACGCCGTGAAGCGGATGGCAGTGCGCGCAGTCAGGCGAGTGTCTCGTTGTTGGGTGGTGGTGGCGACAAATCGACAGCTCAAAAGGTTTTTTTTAGCATCGTCAGTTTGATTCTAGTGAGCGTTGTTATTTAATTCAAATTTATTTAAACAAAAGCATTTTTTTATACAAATACATTTCAAACATTTACACAATTTTAACGTTTTTCTGTTTATTTTTTTTTTAAACTTTATTTTGGTCATAATTATTAAAATTTGGTCAAAACTGAGTTTGGTCAAACCTTCCTAATATGGTCAATGTTAAGAAATTTTAATGAAGTTGTTCAATTTTGCAGTTCCCGAAGAAGATTGGAGAACTAAGTTCAAATTTGGTAAAAATTATTAAAAATAAATTTTTATTTGTTCTTAAAAAAAATTTAAAGTTTTTTTTTAAAATCTCAAATTTGAAATCATTATAAAAAAATATTTTTGACAGACAAATTTTTTCTACAACAAATTTACAGCTAAATCAACTGACGGAATAATTGCGTACTCATTGTACACAATTTTTTTTTAATGAAACCCTGGTGTAATAAGTATAAGATGAAGAAAGTAGAACAATGTCCCTCTCCACCTCGATATTGTTTCTCTCTTTGAACATTTAATTATCGTGCAGTTGCCATGGTTGCTACAAAAACATTAAATTAATAACAACAACAACAAAGTAGTTGGTTGTAAAACATCAAAAAATCTAACTTCACAGGCAGATAAAGCAAAAAATCGTGGTGAGTTCGCTCACGCAGCATTCTCATTTCTACTTTCCTAGCCTTGAAAGTAGAAATGAATAAAATTACTTTTCAAATATTTTTTGTTTACAAATTTTGTATTTCATATTTATTTACTTAACAATTAATGTACAATAACAATTATATTTGTTTGTATTTTCGAGCGAAAAAATAATATTTTATTATTTTGAAATTGTTCCGGCGACAATTTTCCTTTTCTTTCTTCAACAATTTCCGTTTGACTTAAGCAATATTAATAATAATAATAATAAAAGTAAGAGTAAAACAAAAAGATAAAGATAAAGATTAAAATAAAATTACAATTTAAACTACATATTTAGCACGCTTAACAAAATTTCAGACAATTACGAAAATAATACTTTTTTTTTTCCTTGCGTGACGATTTTTTGACAATTTGTTTTTGTTTTTCCTCTTTTTTCTTTTTCAAGCGAATCGACAATTTTTACAGATTACATAGAAAAGTGGTGTAAATGGACGAAATATGTTTTAGACTTTCATTGTTTTGTTTTTGTTGTTGTATGCATGTCTTAAAATAAATTTAAATTTGTACGTAGATTTTCGCAGGAGTGTATGTAAGTGTATATATGTGTGTGTGTGTGTGTGTGTGTGTTGTGTAGCACGATTGGATTTCGTTGTATGTGTGGTGTGAGTGTGTTCATGTATGTGTGTGTGTGTGTGTTTGTGTTTGTATGTGTTTCTTTGTGGTTGGCGAAATCTGTTGCAAGACTATTCAATCATGTTGAATAGAAGACAGGAGAATACCATGCCAAATATCTGAAACAACAAAAACAATTTTTAAATTATTTACATTTTTTTTCGAAACCTAAAACCAATACTGACCATAATTATTGCCACGCCTATCGAGGTGCCGCCGATGACCGCGGCATGATCGCGTATAAAGTTGGTCGTCACATACAGGCAACCCTGGCCGTATAGATTCGTGATGGTGGGGAAAATGGTGCACTCCTTGCGCTGACCGCCGAAAATCTCCTGACAACACGACTCGGGAATGGGCCCATAGCGATTCCAATCGTGCCAGGTGTCGACACCGCAGCACTGCAGACGCTCTTGCGTTTGATCCCAGGCCTGTGTGATGTCACGACGGCTGCCGTAGAGCGCCATTGTGGAGCGCATTTCCTAGTGGGAGAAGAAATTTAAAATATATTTACGCTTTTGAAATTGAATTCGTAGTTCTGTCTACCTGTCGCATAGTTTGCTGTACTCGCTCTCGAAAGACGTAGCCCAGTATGCCGCCGATTAACATCGTAACAAATATCAGCGCCACTATTATAAAATACTGCAAAAAAAGCACAAATAAAAATCATGAAAACAACAACAAAAAAGAAAGGTGCGAAAAAATTCAAAAGTTTTTTCACTTTCGTGACGTGACTCACCGTCAGAAGCAGACATTTGACCTCTTTGCCGGCGCCGACACAGCCCAAAAATGATGTCAAACAAATGGCGACGGATGTGACGAGCAGAACGTAAACCGCGCCCGAGAAGAGATTCGTGCCCAGCAGCTCATTCATAAAACTGCGATCGACCAGGGTCCACAAAGTGAGACAGAAGACAACGCCGCCACCAACCTGAAGATTATTATGGAACAATTTAGATTGGAATCGTTTAATTATTTTTAACACTTTTGAACATTTTAATCGGATTAATCAATTTATATTGTAATCAGCGTTTAATCGTTTGATTGTTTTAAACTCATTTGAACATTTTAATCGGATTTAATCACACTTAAATTAATTTTAATTAATTAAATTTAATCAAAAGAAAAGAAATTAAATTATTTCCAAGCAATTATTTGTAATTACAATTATTTTCATCAAATTTATTGAACCTCAACTTAATTTGATTAGTTACAAATTAATTTAATTGCATTGAATTAAATTTAGTCAGTTCGTTTAATTTCTATGTTGAGGATTAAATTAAATTTCCTCGGATTGTTTAATTTTTATGTGGATTTAATTTCAATAAAATTTAATCAATTTTATTCGTCCAATCAGTTCATATAAATTGTAATCGATTAAAGTAACTGTATTTAAACCTAATCATTTGTGATCAGTCTTGATTAAATTTGATTAAATTGTATAAATTAATTGATTTTGATCTAATTGAATTAAATTGATTGAATTTGATTCAATCGAATTAAATTAATTAAACTAAATCAAATTTGAATATTAGTTAGAAAAAGATTCACATCTGAAAAATGTTCGCAAAAATTCAATTTCTTTTTTAAATTTATAAACTATTTTGACTTGGAACAATTAATTTTAATTTTGTGAAATTTTATTTCAATTGAAATTTAAGTTAATCATATTTTTTTTTGTCAATAATTTAACATAATTTAAGAAATACATTAATTAATTGCAAAAGTGAAATTGCATAACATTTCATACTCACAAATATGACGAAGTTCGATATGAAGAGGCTGTACTTGACGAATTGCCCACAGCAATCCATGCGCGAACCGAAACCCATACTGTCGTCCTGCAACAACAAAACAAACATACATAGAAAAAATTAAATTAATTGAATTTTAATTTAAATCCACAAGTGTAAATTTCAATTAATTGTTAGATACAAAATATATTTATTAAGTTTTTTTTTTTTTGTGCCGTTGTTGTCATTAAGCAATTCATTAATTGCTGTCAATACCGACGGCTGTCATGATTGCATTGTCATGCCGCATGAATTTTCGAATTAATTGCATTCGTCACAGCTGTCAAATGGCGAAATAAATCACAAGTTCTCTTTTAGAAAACCCACGAACCAGCACAAAAGCCAGTGGCCAGAAGTAGAAACGGAAGTGTTTAGTAGGTCTCGCGGTTACTCGATTGTGCAAGCTTCGGATTCCAAAGGATTATTAAGTTGTCATGAAGAAATTGCGACTGTAAAAATGTTTGCCATTTCCTATGGCGCATTTTTTTTATGTTTCACATGAGTTCCAGTTACCAATTTATTGCCAAAAATTTATATAGGACCAACTTAAAGTAAATAAAAATTCGAAATATAACATTGTCAAATTTGAATTATGTTCCACATGTGTTCCACTTCGTAATTTACTGCTAAATATCAATTTTTTTTTTATAAATAAGTCAAGTTCGCATGGCAATCTGAACAATTCCAACACTTCACTTATGTTCCACATACATTCCACTCACTTATTTACTGCATACAATTAAACAAAACTAATAATTAATAATATTGAAACACCTGTCATCACTTCATACTTTGACGTTGATAACTTCCGCTTTTACTTCTTCACGCCAACTGACAATTGTGTGAAATTTCTGAAGCACCCCTCCTTCATTCCTCTATAGAAAATTTCGATTTTATTCACATTTCTGTTACAAGCCCGCCATTAATCAAAATAGCGCTCGCTTGCCACTCTAACCGAGGGCATACATATTCTAATACGCTGCCAGCTGTCAGCTTAAATTTCATGCTCCATTGTGGACTTAATAGATTACAAAGTTGGAAAACTGGCAACTACACAACAACAGCAATAACAACAGCAATTCAATGGCTGCTACTCATGCTCAGAACGAACGAACGAACGCGTGTAAAAGGCGTAAAGCACACTTGGGTAAATTTGTTATTTGCTTCGAGAATATTCAATAACAATCATTTTCATTCATTCATTCGTTCATTCGGTCATTCATTCGGTCATTCGTTCGTTCATTTATTCAGTGGTTTGGCATGTCAATTATCACACCATTGCCATTATGATACTTTTTTTGTTCTACTATTTTTTTCTGGTTTGTTAACGTTTTTGATTTTTTTTCTCTTTTCCGTTTTAACTGACAATATAATTTTTTTTCTCTTTTCCGTTTTAACTGACAATATAATTTTTGTTCTTAGTGACAAGGTTTTTGCAATTAGTTAAGGTATTTTAATTTGTGCAATTACCAATTAACTATAAACGTTAATTCAAGTCAAAACCGCAAATTGTCAAAATTTGTTCTTCCAGCCAAATGGCAATTGTCATAATTTCGAGTTTATAAGATTTAGTATATAAAAATGGTCTTTGTTGTTGCTCAATAAATACTTTAGTAATTTATGTTAACGTCTTTTTGATTTCTTTGGCTGATTTATGTATTTTAATAAGCGTCGACGTTGACGTTTTTATCGGAATTTATAAATGTCTTAATTGTAGTTTATGCTAATGACTTTAGCTTCATTTCTTCACATATATATATATATATATATATATATATATATATATATATATATATATATATATATATATATATATATATATATATATATATACTCGTATATATATACGTATTCTTTATTGTATAGTTGGTCTGCTGATTGAGTCACCTGTGCGCAGTTCTACTGACATTTTTTCTCTTTTAATTCGTCTTAATAAATGCAGAAAAGTTTTTGCCATGATTAAGTTGAAAATTTCTTGAAATTCGTGCGATTCTTTCTATGGAATTCCGATGACGATTGTGGGCGATTCAAAAAAGAAATTTACATTTTTTAATTAAAAACGGTTTGTATAATTATATTGAATTTTTTTATATAACTCGTTTAAGTTAAGCTTTAGAGTACCTGAGTAATTAAGTTTATGCTTTTGCTTTTTAATGCTGCTATCTCATACGAGTCGTACTGTTAAAGAATTAATTGGAAATTATAATTTTTCCAGCTAGTAAACAAAGTTGGAACCTATGTGGAACATAAGTTTTTATAGAATAACTAATTATTTTAAATTTAAAACAAACCAAATAAGCAATTGTTTAAATGAAGTAAAAATTTTGTGGAATGTAAGTGGAACATAAGTTTACATTTTTATAGTTAAGTAAAAACTTGTATTTAAATTGTATGGAAAATTTAAACACTTGCAATCGACGACAGCTCACAGTGCAATGAGCGGTCATGGCACTCTTTGTCAGCGTTATTTTAAACCATTTAATCAACGGTCATTAACTGTAATTCGAACTATTTAACTACATTATTAAAAAAAACAATTATTATATATTAAATTGAATACGTATAAACTTGAGTTTGCTTAATTAAACAATTTTTACATATCTAAATTTGTTAAATAATCTAAAACTTTGAACAACAATGAATATAAACCATTTGTGGAACATAATATTTGTTCATTTTTAATCAATTTACAAATGACATTCATTTGACACTTCTATTAAATTTAAATAAAGATCTTTAATCAATTCCAAAAATGAAACTAGAAATTAAATTTTAGTTAAACAATAAATATTTAATAATAGTATATTTTTCTTTTTTTTTTTTCAAAGTGGGCGTTAAATTGATCCAACCTCGCCCATTTTTAGTGAAGTTATCGACAGTGACTCTACAAACTCAGATACCAAATTTCAGATTTTTAGGAGCAATATAAACGAAATAATCGAATATTTTAACTTAGTTTTACAAATTGTGGGCGTAATAGGTGGGCGTGGCAAAATTTTCTTTGGCCAAAACCTAAGTTGGCGCGAGCACAGAAACTTCCCAAAATTTCATCGTAATCGAATGAATGGTTTCGACGCCCATTTGGTACAAAGAAAGAAAGATAAAAAAATAGAAAGATAGAAAGAAAGAAAGAAAGAAAGAAAGAAAGAAAGAAAGAAAGAAAGAAAGAAAGAAAGAAGAATTCATTTTTATATGTATAGATATATTTAATAATATTCTTAACTGAATCGAATCAGTTGTTACAAATTACAACAAAAAAATGCAATAACATGCAGGTTAAGCGTGTGGAACTTATCTGGAATTTCCAAAGCCTTAACGAATCAATTTTAAAATTTCCTAAACAATTTTTTAAATATTTTTCCATTTTTCTTTTAAATACAAAAAATTCCTTTTAATTTTTTTGTATCGCTGCAATTCACCTCATTTTCATTTTCATTTCCAACGTCATCAACCTCCAACGAGAGTGAATGTGTCTGTCTGTCTGTCTGCCTATCGACGATTTTTCTTAGCTCATCGCAGTAGCGTGGTAATTGTGTGTGTATGTACGAGTATGTTTCGACGAATTTTTCAGGTTTTTGAGTTTGTTGTTTGTTGGTTGGTTTGTTGTTTTTGCATCGGCATACGAGTACATTGTTCCACAAGTACATTTAACCATGACCCACATTCGACGTTGTTAGACAGACACTTTGCGCATACGCGCGCCGCGCCAGTGCCATAAAGCGCATAGCATGCTCGTAGAGCAACAAAAAAAACATAAACGAGTAAATCCAACGTCACAAATAGACAACAAACAAACACATACAACAAATGCGCATGCGTAACATTGTAATATTTTCATTTTCTGCTTCTGCTTCTGCTTCTTCGCTCATTGTACACATTGCCCACATTGCCCACATTCACATTATATCATCGCTATGCGCTAAGCTTGTGGATTGTAAATCGCAAACAATTAAATGTGTGAATTTGTAAGAAATAAAATTATAAATAAAAAATTTGAAAAAAAACACCACGAAAACGAAAATAAAAAGTGAAAAAGATGATCGTGCGGAATGTGAAGAAAACTTTTATGGCAGTCGGGTGAGCTGATGTGGCCAATGGAGTGTACCTCGTAAATTGTTGTGAAACTGTTTATTGTAATACTTTACAACATTTTTTTTGACATACTAACTATGAAGAGTTTTAGTTGTTTTAGGTATAACAACAGCGTAGCTAATGAGGCGTCATATGAAAGGTAAAAGTGCAAATTGTTTTATGGCCAACATAGTTTGACAATATCTTGCTGCCTCTAGAAGTTAAAGATAATTTGGTGTGGTCAAATAAATTGTATAGCTTTCCCGCATAGTCAGTTGAAATTGCGTAAAGTACCAAAGTAAGCAGTAGAATGTCATTTGAACTGTTTTAATGTTTACTTCGAGGTGTCATGCAAATTTTGTCGATAACTCAGAAACGTTTTTATAAAATAACAATTTCTTTTAAACATTGTTAACAATAATTTAATTTTTTATAAAACAACTTCGTAATGAAAATGAAGTATTTATGTTAACCAAAAAGTTGTTTAATAATTCTGTAGATATCTCAAGCACTTTAGAAGATATAGACTTTTACTTTTGATAAATTTGAGTGTTGGCTAATTTAAACTACATTCCGAAATTTTTTAAAGCTATATATATATGTCATATATGACTTTTAAAAAAGTTTGATATGACACGATATCTCTACACAAAATATTTCCACTGTTAAAGTTTCTCTAGGCATATCATGTTAGAACTTGTTAACCAACTTTCATTGAAAATTACTATTCAAAGTTGTCATTATTAACTGCAAAAGCTGACTTATAAGTAGAGTCTTAAAAAAACAACAACTTATTAGTAATAAAATTATACATTATATATACGAGTATAAGTAAATATACACTTAATTAGCTAAAAAATATAGTCAATTCTAGAAAACTTGTCATTAAACTAATTACCCTTATAGAAAACCAACGCGAAAGTATTTCAGTCATTATCATTACCAGTTCATAAATCACGACTACTGCCACCCAAATGCCGTATTAGCCAAAATAAAAGTTACTTGGTATCATGTTCCGAATTAATTAATCTTTACATCAAAACAAAAGCACCGCCCCATAATTTATTTATAATTTATTGCGCTAATTAAGCCGGATTAACGATAAAACAAAAACAATGCAAAAATCGCAATTGTTAGTTAACTACGTTTATAATAAATTTGTAACGGCGCGAAAAAAAGTTCCACATAAAAATGTTTGCTAAAAAATGCTTAACGAAACATTTGTGCCATATGAAATTCAAAACTTTATTTAGTTTAAATTACAACAAATAATTGAAAAATAAACCTTTCGAATTCATTTGCAAATATTGTTGATACCCGTTCCACGTTCCTGATACCCTGCAAATGCGATTCAAAATTTGCCTGAGCTGCTTATAAAAAAACTTCCCAGCACCTTGATTTGAAATGTAACATCATTTTTTCTCAAGCTACTTACTGCCGCCAACAATGCCTCAACCTAAGCGTTGTGTTTAATATGTCCACTTAACCGCATTCATTTTACTGCCGCACACCAACCCCATGAATCCGTTTCAATGCATTTCGATTCATATCGACTAACAGAAAAATACAACAAAAATTGAATTTATTTCGCGCGATAATTGCCATGTTCCACAAATAATAAATTTCGCAATTATCTAAAATTTAAATTTAAATTCGTTCTCACACGTGTCGCCGGCGTCACTTTAAATAGCATTTTCGTGATACAAAACTGTGCGGCGCAATTATACGAAAACAACAACAAAAATAAAACAAAAACAACATATAAAATTGCTTTATTTTTCAAGTATCTAATTACAATAACAAAATATCCAACTACGAGACAATTAAAAGGTATGTCAATTAATTGACCCAGAGACGTGACACGAATGGGAAATTTTTCAATTTCATTTTTATTTTTCGGTTTCTTGAATAATTTTATGATAAAAATATTTTTAAAACAGATTTCAAAACTTAGAGCTGTGAGCTTCACGCTTCTAAGAACCTTCCATATGAAGTAGAATAAACGAAACTATTTCTTAAAAGCATTTTGCTGTGCTTTACCTTTTTATATAATCCATTTGAATTTTGTTGAACTTACGTTCCACACTAATTAACTACGAAAGTTCCTTATGGATTTACATGAAATTGGATTCATTTTAAAGGCTGTTTCATTTTTAACAAGCTCACAGCTTTTTCGACAACATAATGCCAACACACAGCGAGTGTTTTGCTGCCGAGGGTTAGAGTTGGCTACACGCCTCTCAGGCGATATATCATTTAATTGCGCTGTAATTTCGAGAGTGTTGTAATTTTTGTGAACTCATTGGAAAATTGTTCATACGAGTGAGTATTTGTGTTTCATCTGATGCTAGGCATTAATTCAAGGTTAAGGTTGCTGTCTACGCTTTAGCCAGATCGTGTACGTTAGTCACTCACTCACTCAGTCAGTCAGTCAGTTAGTCAGTCGCTATCGATGTTATAATATCGCATACAATTAAGTACATTTTTAATGGTTGTTGTTTTTTTTTTTTCAAACAGAATTAAAACATTTTTTTAACAACTAAAAAGGTTGGTGGGAGGGTAGGTTGGTTCCCCGTGCATATGGAAATGATTTTGCGGTGCAGTCGCACGTATTCGTAAGTAAAGTAAGACCCATTTGAATTTTAATATTGTTGTCACGCGTGAGAATTTGAGAATCGCAATTGTTGTAGTTTCGGTTTGTAATTAACTTAATTTTGTTATTGTTTCGGCTGTTGACTTTTGTTGTTTTTCGTTTTTTTTGTGAACTACGTTTTAGAAATATTGACATTTTCAAGTATGAAGGAAGATTATTAAAAGCAATTGCTTAAGTTAAGTTTATTTTACATATGCTTTGCATACATACTAAGAATAACATACATAGTAAGTATTTTGAATTTTAACCCTATAAGAGCCAATTGATTTATATGGGATATCGAAGATGTTTGTAAAATTGACTGGTTTTTGAAAATATTGTTTTTATAAAAATGTGCTTTCCTTCTTTGAACTGAATCTACCTTTTAAATAAAACTGATTTCAATTTATTCTCAGCTCTACTTTGGAAGCTATACACTGTGGAACGTAAGATTAAAAAATAAATAGATTTATAAATAAATTATTGCAAATTAGTCAAAATGCTAAAAATAGTTTCAATTGTAAAAAAAATTACATTTTCTTTAACGTAATTTATTTTTTAGAACCAATGAGTTCCTGAACTTAATGTGGATGGTATTTGGTGTGGATTATAAATCACTAAGACAATTCCTTGCTTTACATTTTAAATATACTTCAAATAATGCAAATCTATACACACAAAAGTTACGTTCCACAGCATTCTTTGGCCACTTTGTATTCTAAAAATGTTTTCGTTAAATTTTTCTTTTTTCGTATTGGCAAAATTTCCAACCACAACGAACACAAACAAATCGAAACCGACAAAAAATGCATTCGTTAATTTTCAAAACTTGTTTTTCGCCTACCACAAAACATCGAAACAAAATCAGAATGCATGAGTACATATGTATATATAAAAAAAAGTATGAGTAGAGTCAAAATTGAGTGGCAAACAAAAGGTTAACGAACTGTTTTGAGTTAAGGAAATACAATTTGAATGTATGCCAGTAAATTTTTTGAAATCGAATTGGACAATTGCTTCGAATTCTTCTTGTGGAACGTAACTTGCGTCTGCCGCTGGCTGATATGTACATATGTAGCTAGAATATCACTCACCTTCGAATCGCTGAGCACAAATGAAGTACGCGTTAGGCGACCAATTTTGGCGGCTTTTTCAAGATTACAACAGCAACAAAAATTATATTATACAAAAAAAAAAAAAACACACCAACTACAACAAAAAGAAAATGTTGATCAACTAGAACAAAACAAGAGAATTTATTATAATTAAGAAAAATTGTTTTTGTAATTAATTATATTGTTGTTTTTTGCTTCCAGTTTTAGTTTTAAGTTTGTTTTATTTTAATTTTTTCTTTCAATTTTTCGTAATTTTGTTTTCATATGAAATCAGGTTTTTCACAGTAATGTTTGTTGTTGTTTGTTGTTGTTGCTGTTATTGTCGTTTGTGGTAAGGAGGCGCGGTAATCAACAGTTAAGTGCGAAACATGTTTGACGCTGTTGTTGTTGATTTTGTTGTTGTTGTTTTTCGAGACTACAAAGTCTGTCTGAAGCAGTCAGCTAATGTGCTGTTGTTGTTGTAGTTGTTGTTGGTTTCCTTAGTGTTGGCGTTGTTTTAATATTTTTTTAAGCTTTTATTTTGTCTTTTTCGATATTTGTTTTGCTACAGCTGCAACTTCTACAGTAATGGTTAAAAAATTATTCCCACAAATTTCAAACATTTCTTTTGTAAGAAAATTTTGTTTTTCATTTTGGCAAAAATTTACATAAAAAATAAATGAACAATCAAATAAAAAACAGAATATTTTAAAATAAATAAGTGCGCTTTAAATTTTTTGAGTACTGTGTAATGACTTTGAAATTTACATTCGACACCAAACTTTAAATTTTTGGAACTTTTCTTTTTCAAAACTCATTTTATTAAAAAAATATTTTGTCTTAAAAAACTGATTTCCAAACTTTTTTATTTGATTTAAACAAATTTGGTGTAAATTAAAAGAAAATGTTGTTATTTTTATAAAAGAAAAGGTTTTTTTAATTTGTTTTATAAACAAATCAAAACTTATGCTAGGAAATATTTTTAATTTTAAAAGTTTTAAAGAATGCAAATTTGTAGAGAAATTTTAGAAAATTTCAGAAAATTGAGCCACAATTTTCGTTGTAAAAGTGTCATTTACATATGTACATGTAATTTCAATTTGGAAAATAAATTTATATTTAGAAAACAAAATCGAGTTTTAGTTTTCTATAAATTTTTGACGAAAAAGTCGATACTTGATCAAATTATTTACATATTTTCATAAAAATGTATGAATTAAGTTTTGGCCCGACAAGATAAATATTTTTGATTAAAAAAAAATTTACAATTTGTTGACCACTTTATAACTATGAAATAAAAATATTTTGGCTTTTAAATTTTTCATACTTTAGAAGATATCATCAGTGGAACGTAGGTTATCATTTAAAGTATTAAAATCAACTTTAATTATTTTGAAACTTGAATACAAACAAGATTACGTTTAGCAAAACTTTCTATATTTCTAGTATAAGTAGTCGAATTATTTAATTAGTTTACTCGACATATTGTTAATTTTACTTTATTTTACTCAATGTGGAAATTATTTGTAACAGCAAATAAAAGTCACAGTTAAACTTTGTAAATTACGGTTTTATTTCTAAGCCAAAACTGAACAAATAATTTTGATTACCAAATTTTTAAAAATATTTTTAATTTTTTTTTTTAAATTATACAATAGTTTGAAACAGTCCCTCTTCTCGACAGTGGCTCTACTTGATAGCCGCGACTGTTTATCGAGCACGGCTATTGCCAACTGCGTACCTTGTACCTCGTACGTACATATCAGCACAACAGTGCAACCTTATGGATTTGAGCCGAGCCGAGCTGAGCTGAGCTGCGCCACTTTGACTGTGGCCCGTTTCGACCGTTGCTCGCTCAGCTCAGCTCGTGCGCGCGCGCGCACACACCGAAGGCGCTGCTCGCTGTTAACGTATTTTTGTTGTTTTTTTTTATTTATTAATTTGGTATGGTGCCTTCAAATAATTGCGTAATTAAAGACTTTTTAATTTTGATATTTTCGGTTTTCATAAGCCTTAAAAAAATGGACTTGGCTGACGTTAAAATGCTAAAAACGATAATTATTAAACGTAACAACAACAAAAACAACAAAGAGATTAAGAACAACTTTCACGGTAGTTTTTTTTTTAATTTTCAAGAATTTTATCAAATATTTCGCAATTTTTGAGTTTTCTCAAACGACACTTGCCGCCAACGCCAGATCACAAAATCAACAACAACAACAACAGCAACAGCAACAAAAACAACCACAAACAAAAAATATGTCTACGCTTTTGGTACAAGTTTTAAGCTGAGATGCCGAAATAACGCAAGACAGGAAAAATACAAAACAACAACAACGACAACAAAACAACACAGAAATTAAAATGGTAAAAAAACTAACCAAGATAACCGAAAACGAAATCGACGGAAATTTGACTAAACCAAAGACGACTGACTGACTCGAGACACACGACGAAAACTTTTGACTAAGATGACGATTGCGATTGCGACGACAACGATTCACGACAACCGCTCACAACGAAAACTCGACGAAAACTGTTGTTCGAATTCAAATTGGGAACACTTTTGAAGCCGCGCCGTTTTTTATTATTTACGCCCAACAACAAAGACGAGCGTTGTTGTTTGCGGCGGCGCGAACGATCGACGACGAGCCAGACAACAACATCAACATATCGCAGCTAGTGGGAGACAAATTGTTGTTGTTGTTGTTAACGTTATTATTTGTTATTGTTAGCCAGTCACAAAGCTGTTTGCAAAGCATGAGCTCAGCTTGCTCACGTCGTAAGCTGCAGTTTCGGTGAGAAAAGCTTTCGGTTTCTCGGTGTAATTGAGAACGTGCTTAATGTGAGTAAGTGAGTAAGTGGCTCAAAGCGCACCCTACTGCTGGTCGTTTGACAAATATAATTAAGTGCTATGAGAATTTATACTTGGAAAAATTATATATAAACTTTATGTATTAAAATATTAAGAAATTGAAAGCGTTAAATGATAAAGGAATGTGACAAAAATCGATAAATATTTAAAAAAAAAAATATTGTTTGGTCTTTGTTTGGAAAAAATTAACGTCTTTTAACTTTTAACTTTCAAGAAAATATTTTTTAAGAAAAAATTTATCGATAGTCTCTAAAAACTTGTCTCGCAGACGTATCTTATTTTTCTCAAAAAAAGATTTTTTTTATTTTTGTTTCTTAAAAATTAGTTAAGTTAATTAAATTTGAGCGACGAACTTGATATTATTTAAAAATCACGAACTTCGTTTTTCGAAGAGTTTAATTATTTTTATTTGACAAAAAACACGAGAGTAGGGTGTAAATCGCACAAAGAGCCTGACTGCCTTGACGAACTTGAGAGTATAATTTGTGGGAACTTTGCGGTTTTATAAACATATTTTTTTTTGCTATCGAGAGGTCAAATGTTAATAGGTCTTATTTAAATGTTGAGTGGAGGCAATGTTCCCGACCTTAATTGGAGAATAACTTTAATGCTCGTATTTAAATATCAGCAGACAATGTAGGAATATTGTTTATGTACTTCAATTGAAGAAAGCTCAAAGATCGAAACTCCATCGAAAAGTGAATATTTCCAAACGCAGAATTGCATTTTTTTTTATAAATTCAATATGGTTCTACTTTCGTTCCTCAAATTTAATTCTATGCGTGCAAAAACCTGCAAATGATTCACTCGTTCCACATGTCTTCCAGACACGTTCCACACGCTAAAATCTTAAAAATTTCGACAGAAATGCCTCAGGACATAAAGTTTAATGCATTTTACATACATATCGGCACATATCGGCAGACGTTCTTATCTTACAGACAATCCTCTCGCTCACCGCTGGTAATGAACTTTTCGCGTTCGCAGCCACAATAGGTCGCCGTCTGGTATACACACTCACTGCCAATTAGCGCCACAGTTAACCATTTACATACGACGTTTTGGAATTTGCGCTAATTGCATGAATGTTTGTTTGTTTATTTATTTGTTTATATATTGTATTTGTTGCTGTATGCGGCGGTTGTTTGTGCTACTTGATTGTCTTCTGCATTTACAACAACACATTTTAAACGTTTGCACAATTTGTACCAAAAAAAAACAAAAAACAGGGGGATCAAAATATTTCCTCGGCGACAAACTGAAAAACGTAAGGTCAAGTTCGCTTGGTTTTCTTCGTCGTTTTAGTACAAACGTAAATCTACATTGGCCGCAAATTATTGTCATTCCTCATTTGACACTTAACACACATGAGTTAACACACACAGAATACAACAAACAACAACAAAAATGTATAAACTCCGATTTTTATACTCATGTATAGTCGGACATTTGAAAACAATTACTTCAGTTTATGTTCCGAGTCACAAAACGTTCGCATTTTTTTTAAGGTTTTACGTGGACGTTAATTTTTGCGATCGTTGTCGTTTGGTTTTATTTGGTAAACAAATTTCAAGTCAATTTTGTGCTGGTGGGAATTTTTTTTTAAAGTTTATTATTTTTGTTGTTGTTGTTGTTTTTGTTGTTGCATGTAATTGAGGTCTTGCTGATAATTTGTGTGGCTTCATCGTTTTTTGTATGAAAATAAAAAATCATTTGCGACTTGCATGACACTTATTCTGTCTATTAGAGAATACTCGGAAATGCCTTTCGAGTCGAGTCACATCATCGCATCACATGCTCGAAAGTTGGAAATTGACTTTTAAATGGAATTGACATATTTTCGGGCTAATCTTAAAAACGCAAATTGAAGTGAATCGCGGTTTCATTTTTTGTAAAAAGTTTTAACTGATTCTGTACGTGTGGAACGTAAGTTACTGAGTGATGAAATTGAAATGTCAATATTTCAGTATTGAAATATTTAGTTAATACTTTTTCAGATTTTCAGTTAAAAGTATTAGTATTATTGTTCATTGTATTTGTATTTGCCTTCATTTAAATCTTTGATATTTAACGATTTTTACTTTGTGGAACTTAAGTCAACAAGTCGTAAAATGAAGTTTTGTTTGCATTCAATTTGTTACCAAGTTATAGTAAATAGATGCAATTATAAACATATCAATTTTTCTATTTTATTATATAATATTATATGTGATAATATTTAGATTCTAAATGTATAGATAAATTTTCAACAATAAAACACGATTTGGTAATTTTTGTTATACAAAATAATGAAAGTTTATTTAAATGTCTTTGTGACGAATTCCAACACAGAATCACTTCTGCTATTAAAAAATAAAAATCAAAAACATAACTTATTATATATAAATTTTAAAGTAATTGTTCATTTCAGTTTCGTTTCGTGTAATTTTATTTAATTTAATTAACAATTCATATAAGTACTCCCAGCGAAGTTAAACAATTTTCGCTGATTATGTCATTTTAGGTAGTTTCAGTTTCAGTTTAATGTGTCAACAAAAGGAAGAAAAATAAAATACTCAATAAAAGAGAAAAGAAAAAAATCCAATGGAAAAAAGTTCACAATTTCGGTTTAATAAATTAAGTACAATTTATGTAAGTTTTAACAATATCTATCATATTATTACTATTATTAAATAGTAACTTTTTACAATTGTTATCGACGTGTGTTAAGAAGACCATTTTCTAAAAAAATATGCACATCATTATTGCAAATCAGTTTTGTAAATTCCCTAGGCAAGCAAACAACGGCGATTTGCTGGCAAAAAACAGGCACTTAACTTTGTTTTTGTTTTTGTTTCTGTTTAAATATGTAGCATTTACAATGACAATTGTCAGTTGTGAATTGCCAACAATTGACAATTTACTACATTGTTAACTTAAATTAAAAGTACACTTTCCATTATTGAACAAACTAATAACACAACTTTTCACAGACGCAGTTTCAATTGCAATGTTTTCTTCTTTTTGTTTTGTATTGTATTGTACTTTTTATACTTTTTCATTGTTGTAGTTGTAGCAATGTTTTTGTAATTCTAAGTAGCTATGATATAATTGATATGAAATTTAAGTTGGTAACGTAAATATGCGCTTAAAAATAATTTGGTGTTGCAAGGAAATTGATGTTCTAACAATTTAATTGTAGTTTTCCTTTTGCTTAAAACAATTACAATTATGTTACAATTAGATTACAATTATTGCTTCACAATTGCTTGGTGCATTAATTTAATTAAAGTAAGTAAACTAGTTTAACCCTTTTTAAAGTAAACCAAAATCACGAACAACTTAGCACAAAAATTGTCAAAAAAAAAAGAGAAAAAGAAATAACAATGAAGTTTGTTGTTGTTTTAATAATATTTTTGACAATTCGATATTTTTTAAGATAATCTTTTGTGACTTTAACCAAAAAACTTTCATTGCCATATCAACAACTTTCATTGTAAAATTAACTACTTTCGTTGTTGTCATTAAATGTACAACTTCACGCAATCACGCCACACGAAAAGCATTCGCATACTCGACAGCATCGTGCAGCGTCGGAAAGATCTCGAACGGACCCTCGCTTAGCGCCATACTGTGCACCAGTGTATCGTAGACACGATCCACCGGACTGGCAAGAAACATGCGCACGCCCAACACGTGCATTTCATGCATAACATCGGACAGCGTGTGACAGCCCGCCACATCGATGTGGCCCAACATGGAAAAGTCCACAATCAAGAAGCGGAAAGAGTTTAGCGTTTGTGCGCCGCCATTGGCCGCTCCGTTCTGCTGCAGCTGAACGTACGAAGCGCGCCTTATGCGTTGGCCATCAATGCCGAGCGCCTCATAGAGCGCACGCCGGAAGAACATGCTCGTTGCAAAGTTAAGCGAACCGGTGTAGCGGAATATTTTCGTTTCGGGCACTTCGACCGCGTTGCGATGATGATTCATATCGACGTAGACGGCCTGCGCCTCGGGTATAATGCCCAGCAGCGTGGAGTACGGCTTCAGGCCCTTGATGTAGAGCGTCAGCAGGGAAATGCAGACACCGATGAGCAGACTACGAAAGGCATAAAGGCAATTATTTTGAGATATTTTTTTTTCTTGGCTAATTTTATATAAAACATCTTCAAACGTAAACTCACCCAATATCAATATCGATGATCACTACAGACAGGAATGTGCAAATCCAAGTAAGCAGCTCCAATTTGCCCTGTTTGGAGAACTTTTTCAATTCCTTGGCCTGCATGAACATGGGTTTAAGTGCGACAATGATTACACCAGCCAAAACGCACTAAAACAAGTTTAAATTTAATTATATTAAAATAAATACAATCCACATTTAAAAGCCACCACCTACCCGTGGTAAATCGCTGAAAAATGGGCCAGCCCAAAATAGTGTGACCAATATCAAACCCGCCGAAACTAAAGAGGTCAGCTGCGTCGCACCGCCGGTCTGCTCTTGAATAACCGAACGCGACAACGAACAGGCGAGCGGTATGCAGGAGAAACAACCGCCAACAACATTGCCAACGCCGAGCGCAAACAGTTCCTGGTTGGCGCGCACCTCATACGAATGCTTTTTGGCGAACGTCAGCCCCATCGACATGACAATCGAATAGCTGACAATGGCGATGGCAATTGAGTCAACTGCTACCATGGGCACCAGATCTAAACGTGGAAATTCCGGTGTAGGCAGCCCCTCCGGTATAATGCCGACTAGCTTAATGCCATAGACTGCGTGAACGTCTAACAGTTTCGAGGCAAGAGTGCCGCCAATAACGGCAATCAGTTCGGCGGGCAGTGGAAAGCGGCACCGTTTGCGCAGGCACGGCTTAATGCATTCATTGCAAATGGTCATGAAAAGCATGATGCTGAGACAAAAGACCAAAGCGATTATATTGGTCTGCGGCATTGCCTTAAAGAGATCAATGAGTGTGTAAATGATTTTGAAGGCGCCCTTATGACGCGGCACCGAAACGCCCAGCACATCTTTCAGTTGGCTGGTGATGACGTGGCAAGCAGCACCGGTCGTAAAGCCATTAACAAGCGGATCGCTAAGCAGGGAGGCGAGTGTTCCAAGGCGAAAGAAGCCCATGATGAGCTGCGAAATTACAAGATAAAAGACAAATAAGTTATTATTCATGTACTTAACCAAAATTTACATGTGGAATGCAAAAATTCCAACGCTACACTTACATGCACAATGCCTGTTGTTAGCGCCAACGCTGTCACGACCTGCTGCGGCGTTATAATATCCGCAGGCGGTATACCACCGCTCTCTGACACCGCCAGTAGAGCACTCTCATCGGTCGCATAAGTTTGCACCACTTTCAAAGTCATCATACTAACGACGGCGAACGTGCCCACGGATATGTGTTTCGAAGTGCCCAGCACCATGTAAACTAATACGGGAAAAACCGCCATATACAGTCCATTACCCGCAGAGACGCCCGCCAACAGTCCGTACGCCATGCCGTGCGGTATGTGCATAATGGCCACCGTAAAGCCTGCGATAACATCGCCTATTAAATCGCGTTTAATCGAATATTTGGGCAGCCACTGCAGAATGGGTATGACGCCGGTGAAGAGCGCCAAAAATGACCAATTCTGCCAGCACTGGCGCAGACCGGAGGGAATGCTCTTGTCGCGTGCGCCATAGCCTGTCTGTTTGATAACCAGCTCGTGTGTGAGCACATCGCGATGTACATCGTATTTGGGTTGAATTTTTGGCTTTTGCGGCTGCTGCTGGAGCAGCGTTTGTGTGAGTGACTTCGTGCTGTGGATGGTAAGTTTAGAGAAATTAATTCAAATGGATTTTTTTTTTAAATATATTACTTATGCTTACTCATTGCTTGTGTCTTTGGCCATTTTATTTAGCTGTATACGTTCTACAAACGCATCGGTGTATTGGTGACTTTGTAGGCGCCGTTGATGTTCTTCGTCGTTGAGTGCACTCAATGGTGTGCAGGGTGTTTGTAAATTTTGACGCTTTGTAGTAGCGTCTTGTCGTTGTGAATTTTCGTCGTGTTCGGTGGTTGTGGATGGTGGGATTAGTGATTCTTTCGAAGTACCAGCTTCGATGTCTTCTTGGGAGGGTTGTTCACGTATACGTCTATAACCCTCAAACGCGTACTTGCGCAAGTGATTTAAATTAAGCGGTTTCTGTGAATGACAAAAAGAAATAAAATTTAATAAAATACAATTATTGAAATACGATCCACACATTTTTGTGGTTAGAAGATAATAAAAAACATTCCTAATATAATTTGTATCTCAATACTTGCAGTATCAAAAATTCTTTTTACAAACTTACGATCCACAAGCTGTATTTATTGGTGTAAATTTATAATTTAAAAAAAATCAAACTAAATTGTGTTTTATTTTACAATTCGGAGTGAATAATATATAAAAAATCAACTCTTATAAAATGTGGGACAAGTAAACTTGCAAATCAGTGATCTACAAACTCCATCTAAATTAGTTCAAGTCACGCTTATTAAGCTGTTTAATTTGTATAGTATGCTATTATAAATTGTCTACAATTTGTTGCACATTTTTAACACTTTAAGTAACATGCATGACTGCGAACTTACAATCCACAGTATGTAAAATCAAAAATTCACCATAAAATTTTAATCTTGCAAAATAGAACGTTATTTTAACATTTAAATAAAATTTTACAATATCAACATTTTCTTTTGAATACGTTTTACAAGCTGCGAAAAATGTCTGAATATTTCATTAACACTCTTATGCACTGATTAAAACTTACAATCTACAGCGTATCAAACGAAAAGTTTGCAACACAATTAAAATATTCCACTGCCTATCTATAACTTAGCACAAGCACTTGTAAACTAGAGACTTTCGAGTCCATGACAGCTATTTAAGAGTGTCAAAATTCACGCAGAAAAAAAATACAAACACAAGTTCAACATTTCAAATATGAGATAGGGAATTCTTGAAGAAATTCCTGCGGAAAATTACCTAAAATTTTATCAAAACACAAAAATCACAACAAAGACAGACGCACTTCTTTAAAGACAACAACCACGATTATACCGTGGCAAATCAAATGTGGCGCTATTTCGATTTGGCTATTCTGATGACGTTGAAACAGCAGAGCAGAGCAGAGCACGACCACGACAATTCACAACCGCTATTAGCGAAGCCAATCAATAAACAGAGTCCAGAAGCAGAACACAGAGAAATGGAAATGCGAAACGAAACCACTTGTTGACGCGACGCTTATCTGACAATCCGAACAGCGATAATAATTGATGACAAGTGCGAAGTCAACGAGTCGCGTCGCGTCGCGTCGATTCAATGCTGCGTTGGGCAATAAGGGTGCTCCATCAGCTGGAAACGACTGACTATGCGGGGTTTTTTTTTCCACGCGAAACTTTATTGGAAATCAAATTTCTATTGAATCCCAACGAGACTTGCTAATTTCGTGTCGTGTTGTTTGCATGTGCCAAACTGAGCTGGGCAACAAATTTTGTTTATTATTTCAATTTGAATGCGTTTATTTGGTAAATAAATCTTTTTTCCCGGCATAAATCGATGATGATAAATGTTAGGCAAATATGTGGCGGTTTGCTTGCGATGGATTTAAGCGAGTGACTGATGCCACGGCGAGAATGTGTCAATGAAAGTTTAAAACGTATTGAAAGAAACGCATAAATCACTTTTTATCTCCGTTTTAGCATGTTCCACAGCGATTGATAGGCAAATAAAATGAATTGGTAATTTTATTTGCTTGTAAATCGCATCGACAAATATTTAAGAAAATACTCAACACGCGATCCACATGCGATCCACACTTGTTATTTGTGCAATCGGTTTGCGTTTATTTTTTTTAAATGACGCAAAAGCTTTAATAATGTTGAAAATATGTTTTATAAAATATTTGTACATATGTAAATAGGTTCTACAAGACATTGAATACGATAAAATAATGCAAATCCAATTTCTTTAAATCTAGTCAAACCGAATACCATCCACAACGTTTTTATTGCTAACAAAAAGAACGAAATATGACTGCGTTAATTCAAAATCGACTCATAATTTGTTTATATATTTTTGTAACTAATCCATGCAATCAGCTGTTTTTTTTTAATTACCCAGTCTAAACAATTGCAGTATAGTACTTAAGTACACTTAAAAAACTGTAAAAAGAAACGAACGCAGAGCAAACAAAATATGAAAATGTGCCTGGGGAATGACGTCGCCCACCACAAGAGCGGTTTAATGGGCTCATAAATGACTCTTTATCAGGCGGAAAAGCTAAAAATACAAACAACAGGTGTGTAAAAGAAAACAAACATACTCGTGCGAGCAAGTTGATTAAATGGGTTCCACAAGCCTTGCTCCGACTGACTTTAAACAATTAATTTCATTAGCGAAATGCATTCAAAAGATATTTTGTTATTTGAAAAATGATATCCGACGAAATATGCGAATGCGATTGGTTAACAATTTTCAATAAATAAGTTAGTAATGGAATATATGACAAAAGTTAGACAAAAATGTAATGAAACTTAATAACTTTGCTTAATTTTATTAGCTACATCAGTCACAAATAATTCACAAAGGTTAATCAAAACTCAGATTTCGTGGGCTAGGCCTAAGCACAATTTATGATAAGTCATCAATCAAATGTGTCAAAATTTATTAAAATCGTTTTGCAATATTTGCATTTCTTGTCCAATGTTTATTTTATCTAAAAAAAGGTGTTACAATGGTTATCAGGGTCATTTTCACATGTTGATAACACATTTTTGGCTAAACGTTTTGTAACTATTTCATATCTTTAACGATTACAAACGAAAAGTATTTGCAAATTCTTAGCGATAACAATTCGAAAGATAGTTTTAATTTGTATTTGAAGTACCTGATTGTCAAGCCTACAGTTTTGTTATCAAACCAGGAAAAACAAGTTTAGCAAAATTCGTAATATTAAATGTTCAAAGAGACTTTTAAGCGTTGTTATCATGTAAGGAATTCAAAATGTTATTTGTAATCAAATTGCTTAAGTCAACTTAAATCACTCAACAAACATTCGTATTAGAATTTAAAAATTTTTATATTTCACAGCTGAGTTTCGAATAACTTTTAAGACTGAAACTAATGTTTTCGTAAAAAACAAAACATATTGAGAGAATTCTTTCAAATGCAAAAACTAGAAAACTCGAAAAGCTCAAAAAGTTGGGAGCCTCTATTCGAGAACGGATCTTTCACCATCACCATCATCATTAGGTCCTTGAACTCCTCGGAGAGCATAGGACTTCAAGAATGGATCTTTACTTAAAGTTAAATTTACTTAAAGTTAAATTTAATGGCATTGGTATTTTTTTCTACAAACAGGCAACACTGAAACAAACGAGCAACTTATCGAGGTTGTTTTCGCGACTAATTTCCCTCGAATATTTGAGAGGCACGCGAAATCTAATTTTCACACAATTTTTGACAGTTCCAGGCTCGAAAATTTTTTGCGGTTTCAAGGTTTTCGGGACTTTATCACGTTTAAAGAAATTCCCTTATTTTTAAAACAAAACGCTCGGAATAGGTCCTGTCGAATATGAAGTATGACAGAAGTTTTAGATTTAGCTAAATTAGCTTTAAATTTATTAAAGATATTCACTGAAATTTGTTTATTAAATTAAAAATAAGAAATACGCACATTAAACATTGTTTTACAAATAAATTCCACTGCTTTATGCAAAGTAAAAAAAATAAAAATTCGAAACTTCTGCAGTCAAATTCGAAATTAAACTAAATGCGACCCATTGAAAGATGACTTCGTACAGCCTCCCAAAATCAAAAATCACATAGTCGCGGAGTTATCAGCATAGCGAATTGCACTGAAGATGTTATCTGCATCAAAAATTTATTTAAATAATTCTTAAGCTGACACTTAATTGTGACAACGTAAATAGAAATAATTCATTATAAAAGTCAAATATTTGCATACAAAATCATAACAAAGGACAGTGGCGGTGTAAAATTCTAATTATAAGTAGTTCAAAGAGATATAAACATGAAAAACCAGCTGGTGCAATATATATGTAATTTGTTTAAATTTATTTAACTAAAAAGAAGAGCTTATTAAGATGTAGTTTAATACCATTAAAAAGTAGGAGAGACAAAATCTTGATCTACTTTTATAAATGTTTATAACTCCTTAACAGAGTTATCAATAATGCTCATTTAAAGCGGAAATACTATTCAATAAACTCGCAAAATTAACGCAATTATAAATCAACATTTTTTTTCTTTACTTATTTTTGCAAAAATTGGTTGTCACGTTTTCCACACAAAAACTCAAAGCCCCATAAAAAAAAAGTGTTTATCTCTGGCCTTAAGTAAAGTGTTTTGTTTTGTTTTGTTGTGTTGTTATGCTCAACAAACATTGGGCAAAGAAATTAAAAATAAGTGCATTAAATTAAATGTTATCACGCAGAAATTATCACACAATAGTTTTGGGCCACATGCTGCACGCATAAATCATCAATTATAGTACAAAATAATTGCAATAAAAAATTAAATAAAAAACGCAAATTCAATGTTGTTGTTGTCAACGCGAAAATTTAAGGCCAATTAGAAGAAGAGAAAAAAGAAGGGAAAAACAACAATTTCGGCGACAATTTGAAATTTTCAAGTGTCATGTGGATTTTGAGTGATTAGCGAGCGGTTGGTTTCTGCTTAGAGTGTCAATTATGTGCTAAAGTGTCTCTAATGGTTGATAATAAAATTGCGATGCGGTTGGGTTGGGTATGCGCGTGTTTATTATGCACCACTCAAGGGGTGTATATTGTGTTTGGGCAATTGTTTGTAACAGAGAGAAGTACTTAAGATAGAAATCATTATATATATCATATATTCTTGATCAGAATCCAGAACTGAGTCGATATAGCCATGTCCGTCTGTCTGTTATTATTTGAGATATTGAGCTTAAATTTTGTATATTTTGGAGAAAATTAGCCTATAACCACGCCCTCTGCTACAAAAAATAAGACTGATTTTTTTTGTTAACATGATATTAACATGAGAACCATTAGAGTTATTGAATTGAAAATTTGTACGAAATATTCTGTTACACGAGGGAACAGCTGATTAAATTTTGGAAATGATTAGGGTGGTTCAAGTTTGATATTTTAAATTAAATGTTAAAGTAAAGCCCTTAAAACTTTGAATGGTTATTTTGCTACACAAACAATCTATATTATGTACAGTAATCTAATTAGGCTGGTTGACGATTTATCAAATTAGAGTGGTTCGCGATTTAAAAATGTTGAATATCATTTTTAAAATAAAAAATTATCAAACAAAATTAATACAACAATTTTTTAACCAGAAATCATCCAAATTTTATTAAGGAATTTAACAATGTGGCGCATTTATAATAGTTAGTAGGACCGATTATAATTGTTTACTTTGTTTGTGTACTGATATGAATTTTGTACAATTAAAAAAATCAGACAACAGCAATTTAGAATCACTAAAATTTTATGAATTTGTTATGTCTAAGTTCTGGCTTAATTATTTTGGCATTCACTTTTTTCTATTGCTATGTGAAACTTTAAATGTCGGTATCTGTATAAATAAAATTCAATGTTTGTTTGTTCATTTGTTTATTATTCCAACATGCCTAAACTACCGAACGGATTTATATGAAAATTCGTAGAAAATATTCTTTAATGTTTAGGAGAAGTTTACATATCATCATCTTTTTCGATTAATATTTGCACATCTCTTTCGTGGTTTAGACGAATGCTTAAATTGTATTCCATTGTTTCAAAGGCAAAAAGTATATAAATTTTTTAATTTGTTGTTGACAAACAAAAACAATTGCTAATTCTAAATTCAAAAAATAATCAAACGGTTATTATCGTCAAAATGTATTCTATTATAATTTGTATGCATATATGTATACAACATTTTATTTATATTTTAATAAAATTAATAAAAAAAAATAAGACAGATTGAGTCTTCAAAAATAATTGTAAGATAAATTGTGCCTTGTAGGCGTGGCAGTTGGTAAAAATACTTCAAAAATATTTTAATACGTCGTAGGCAAGTTTGGATTTATTTATTAAACAAAAGATAAATAAATCTTCAATGATGCAGCCCAAAACTGCCAAGTCTATAATTTGTTGCATTTGGACTAACAAACAAACAAACAAACAAAAAAAATGACTAACAAAAATTTGTTAGTTGCGCCTTTACGTCAGAATTACTTTAATTCCAGCTTCGGCATTCACGACATGCCTCTTGCTGAACCAGAATACATCCATGGGCGTAACTGAAACCATATAAAAGCCATATAATATAACCCAGGGCGCTAAAATCACCAGAAAGATGTGCCTGAGGAAATTTGGTCTGGGCGTGCGGTAATCGTGAGAAAAGAAATAATACAATATGCGATGTATCTGATAAATGGCAACCGCAATAGCTATCGGGCCGTAGTTGAACAAAGGTTGGGGACTCTCCAAAAAGAGAAATTTAAAATTTGCCATAAGGACTTGGACGTCTAACACGGACCGAAAGTCGTAGTCCAGATACGAATATAATTCCAAAATTGATAATTTCAATTGAAGCGCGAAAATTATTAAAGAATAATAAAAATTTTTGTAATTCATGTTGGACTCAAAATGTTTAAACAAATTAACAAGAATTTTAATATTATGAAAATTTGCAAATATGTCGCAAATATAAAAATAAATGGAGAAAAAAAGTGTCACTTGAACGACCGCTTTCCTTCGAATGACGCTTGAAGACCAACAAAAAAAAAAACACCGTATTGCTTACCGCAATTTCAAATGAACAACGAAGAAGAAAAAGAAGAAGAAGAAGAAGAAGACAAAATGTAGGTCATACCCGCGCTCACCAATGAACCGGCAAAAAAAAAATGTTATTTAAAAAATGGAGACTTTAGAGAAGAGCAACAATTGAAATGTAGAAGTCATTTCACGCTTTAAAAGCTTCACAAGAATTTTAGCAAACCAAATTTTGCACCCAAACAAATAAGCGAAAAAATATCCCGTTTAGTTAATTTGTTGTTTAAAAGTAAAGTTTTTTTTTAAACAAAAAGTTTGATAGTGAAAATTATTATTCGAGCTCAAGGTTTATTTAACAAAAACAATGCAAATTGTTATTTTAAACATTTCATATCTTAGGTTTATTGGTTTTTATAAAAGGATAAACAAATACTAATAATACATGGGTGGTCCAATAAGTACTTAGCTTTACCGACCGATTGAGGCCTTCTTTGCAGACCTCGAGAAAACGGTTTTTTTCGGACGGGTTCGAGAAGTTTGAGGGTCAAGTGTATCGAGCTAAAAGGCGACTATGTGGAGAAATAAATAACCACTTTCGAGAATTTTCGTTTTTCTTTTGTAGGCTCAGTACTTATCGGACCACCCTCTTAGACTTTCCAATACATTTTAGTTTCGAACTAATTTCTAATATGAATTGTCACAAAATGCACAAAATCCAGTTCAAAATTGCGAACATTCAAAATCGAAAAACTACGCCAACAAATTTACTTGAAAGTTTTGCAAACTACAAATTAAAAAAGTTTACAATTCGGCTGAGAAGCATCGAATTTGCTTAAGTGAATTCCATTTGAATTAGATTCAATTTCAAGAATTTTTGATTATTTATTTTCTACGCTCGTTCGTTTGTTCCAGAGAACTGCGAACCAGTTCAATTAAAGCGTAACCGCATGCGCAACAACCGGCAATACGCTGAAACTGGAGTGTGAAGGCACATTTACAAAAACAAAACAAACAAAAAACCACGATAAAAGTCAATTAAGTTCAGCTGATACTTATTTATCTGATAGCCCATATAATTTGTTTGTTGTCGGTTGCTTTGCGCTTACTGTTTGGCCAGTGGAAAATTTCTAAGCTTGAGCGTGACTGGCGAAAAATAAAGCAAAAAATAAAAATAGTCAGAAGCAAATTATGACTCAGAATAGTTAAAATGTGCTTGAAATCGAAAAGGCAACTTTGTGTGGATTTCGACAAATGAGGTGTCAAATGAAAGCGCAGCGAAGTGCGTAAGCTTTAATGTTGCTTGGAAATAATGGCAATGTCCTGATAATTATTGTATGACACATCTTTTAAAGTGCATCAAAAGTTTATTAACAAGCTTTCAGTTGATATATAAATAAGCATACTTTATATTTTAGTTAATAAACTTAAAGATTGAGACATTTATACTTTCTTAAATACATTATAATTTGTTTCGAAATATGAATAATGCAGGCTTAAAAAAAATTTAATTCAATTTGCAAGCTTTCATTTTATATAACTTACATTTCATATTTATTTAATAAAATATATATTAATAAAAGTTAAATTTTTATGAAATGTTGTTCCTTATCTACATTTATATCGAAACAGAACTCAATCATATAGCTATCATTTGATGTATAATTTACTACACCACTTCAAACTAAAAATCCTTATCCTAAGTTCAGTCATATTTATTGTATTTATTTTAAGTTTACCACTCAGTCTGGCGGATTTTATGGTTTTTGCTTAGCAATATCTCATCGAGCACGTTTGCACTTTTTATTTAAATTACCTGTCGTTTTTAATTTACGACTTTTCGCTGATTAAACTATTAAAATGTCGCCCGGTTTCAATCCTTTAATGCCACACAGAAAGATAAACCCTAAACGACAAGGAAAAACAAAACAAATTTACAATTCCACTTGACAATTAAATAGAAAGTTTATATTGCCCTAATTTAGTTGTTTTTTTTTTTTTTTGTTTGTTTTGCAAATAATTGACTTTAATATGAAAACACTCGAAACTGAATTCGAGAAGTGGAATTGTGATATTTTGCAGCATTTATTATTGAATTATTTATAAACGAGACAAAGTTGATACGAATAAGTTAATTACATTCAAACTAGATTAGTTTGTTAATTTGTTAAATAGTAAAAAGTTTCAATTTCACGATGAAAGATTCCTCTTATCCGTCCAGCAATGGTCACACAAAAAGAAAATCACAGTTTTCACTTCACTGTTAATAACTCACACGTTTATAACTAACCTAATGTAATAAATTTATAATTTTTTTACCAAGCGACAGACAAGCGGACTAGACAATCATACCTAAGCAAATTTGTACATTGACAAACTGACAATATGTATAAAACTTAAAATGCATTTACTACATAACAATTAATTTATTTAGTAAGCAGAAGAAATATCTCCCACCACTTAGTAGATTCACCAGATATTATATAAGACAAAACCAAATTTCCTTATCCGCGAAAATTCTAAATAGTTGTTTTTAAGAGTTCGTCAGGGAAGGATTTAAAAGACGCTATACATCAAAAATGCAGAACTTAACCTGAAAATACAAATTAAATTTACACTGATTAAATTTCGTATTAACAAAAATCAAGTTCCGACTAGAACCCGAACTTACATTTAACTTTGCGTTGGGACTTTCGACCCATGGGTTCTTAGAATTTTGAGTTGAATTTGAAAATTTCGAATATCGAAGACTTAGATCAGTTATATTAATTTTTGTTTATGGGCACTTGCCTAGATCTTAAAAAATTGATTTACCTTTTATAAGTCTAATCGTATTCATTTGCCTGGCATACACCGACTGCGAATCTAAAGAGTATTTTGTACCAAATAATCAACATATATAATGCAATGGATATTCCATATTTCAAAACTAACCACATTGTCAGATTGTCCTTCACTTTTAGAATATAATAAGTAAAACTTACAAAGGAGAGCCCAGCATGATGATTAAAGAAGCCCTGAAATATTGGCCGTACCGGACTGCCTTCATAAATACAGTTTAAACATACCACGAAATGAGGGAAGTTATAACCCTTAAAATATCGAAATTAAAGCTTCTAAAAAAGTTCATAAAATGATGTGAGACCATCTGAATGTAATAAATCATCTTCGTGTTCTAAAGCATTTTCCGCATAAGGATTGCGAATGTCATTGTTAGCCATAATGGGGAACATTGTTTTAAACATTAAAATACAAATTATCGGATAAAATATAACAGAAATTAAAAGTAAAGAACGAAATGTGTCGCCTCTGTGATCGTTTAACAGAAATGAATTATTTCGAGCTTAGAAGAGACGAACGGAATAATCGTATTTCTTAACGGTGAACGGGAAGTGTTTTGCGGGCACAGTTAGACGGTGAATATTAAATTGAACTAGAAATAATTAAAGAAACAAAAACAACAAATTAGAAATTATAGTCGGTCCGATCGACTATTTTAAATTACCATGGTCCATGACATTTAAAGATTTGCAAAGAGATTTACGATATTTCTAAACCGTTTGCTTACTGAAATAATAATAATAAAAATACTAAAGTTATAAGGCATATTTAAAATAAATTAAACATGAACAAATCTAAACAAAATAATCGGTTGCTCTCAAGAATAACGGACAATTTTGTACAAAGTTTCAACACAATATCTCTAATTGATCTAGAGAACCAAGATATAACATGAAATAATTAAATTTTCCGACGGTCATGGCATGGTCATGGGCTGATTGGCGTTAAAGTCAGTTCGTCTAAGACATGAGACCAAATGTACAAATTTTCAGCTGAATATCTCGAACGGTTTTCACGCTAGACAAACAGACAAACGGATTGACTCCGTTTTTTATACTAACCATATATACATATATATGTCTATATCTATCTTGAATATTTCTCTGTGTTACATATATAAATATATATATATATATATATACACACACATATATCCCATATATATGTGTATATATATATATATTTAGATATATATGTTGTTTGCATTGTACGAGACAGGGACTGCATTGAAATCGATGGCTTGATTAAATAACTCGATTAAAAAATTATAGGTTGAAAGATTTATTGATCAATTATATAGTTAAAAAAAATATATTTAAAAAAAGGTCGTATGTTTATTTATGAGTTATAACAAAAACTTTCGCTAGAAAATTTTAAAATTTAAATATTTTAAAGTTCCAAGAAACTATGAATCGAAAATGCAGCCCTTAACCAGAAAATACAAATACAAGTTAGTTCTATGTTCGATCAAATTCCGACTAGGACCCGATTTTGAATAAAACATTTTGCTGCACTTTCAGCTTAAAGGCGGCACTTTCGGCTCATAGTTCCTTAATCCAATTTTTAGAAATTCTGGACAAAAAAAAAATTTACTTTAAGTTTTGAATTTCTCATTTCTAAGTCTTATTTCTGTTGTATGTACTAAATTTTTGTTGTTTCTTAAGTTTTGTGAAAAGTTGCAAACTTTACATTTCATTGTTCTTCCATTAAATAAGTTAAGATTGAAAGGCTTCTTTTCTGATTTTTCGAATTCTTTATATTCTTGTCAAGTTTTTTTTGTTTCTAATAATGACGTCAACATTGGCTGTCATACATTATTCAATGTTTATTTTTTGATGCAGATCTATTTCACCGTTACCCTTGCCATATGTCTGCATCAAAAAATAAACATTGAGAAATACAATATATGAACTTTTATCAGACACTGAAACGTCTATTATCTACTATCCATTAGCATTTTTACTTTTATCAGTATTATTCAAACGCCAGTGTGTATCAAGCACCTCTTGGACTGGGCTTTCTACACAAACATACAAACAGAACATTATGATGGGTGTCCCATATCTCAGAAGTAGCCGCCCCCAACCTCTTATCCTTCTCAAAAGATAATTAACACAAATTAACACCATCAGCACGAAACGAGGACCGTAAAATTGTGCGTACCAGGCAGCCGCTAAAATTTTCGTTTTCAAAAATAACCAGTATACATCTACATTACTCCGAAATGTCTGGAAATCGAAATTTGTGTAAGAGTCCACAATTTTGGTTGCTACGAGAAGTAAAAAGGACTCGAAACGATAGCAAATATCTTGCCAGAATCCAACATGAACGTCTGCACTTAAGTTATCAGGATTGTCATGAGCATTATAAATATCATGAATAATATTATTGTCAGCCATGTTGGGGAAAATTTTATTAAAATCAAAAACAAAAGGACAAAATATTAGTATAACAAAAATAATGGAGAAAGAAAACAAAGAAACAACGTATCGACGCTGCGACCGTTTTAATAAGAATGATTTATTTTGAGCTTAGGAAAGAAGAACAAAATGCTCTCGCGATTGCATTTTTTAACGGTGAACAGAGAGTGATTTTTTTTTATTTGCGAGAGAGATGAACGGCAGACACTAAAAAGCAAAAAGAAAACATAAAAAGAAACCAACCGTTGTTCTCAAAGTTCTGGCTCTCGCTCTCAACCTGTTTTACAATTGAACTAAGCTGCCAATTACTCCAGGTACCTGCAATTGTTTTGCCATTATATAAGTTACAAAAGGCGAGCGCGTCAAAAAGAGAATTTCGAAGAGTTTCAGTTTAAAGAGTTTGGTTATGATATTGTATAGAAAATCTTGTTTTCTTGTTTTCTATTATATAACACTTCTTTTTTTCGCACATCAATATATTTTATTTTATGCTTAGATATATGATGGGATATATGTAAGAGTATAAAGGCCACGCCACGAATTTCCAAGCCGAAACCGATCATAGACAAAATTAATTTAATATACTGACGTTGTGCTTCCACGTTTCGTCACCGCCCACCTTAAATGGTTCGAATATTTTCGAAAACATTTCGGCCACGATGTTACCATATAAATAATATGCTATTGCATATGAGATAATGCCAATGAGTATGATCAGATATATGTTGGGATATATAAAGGCCATGCCACGAATCTCCAAACCAAAACCTATAATAGACAAAATTATTAACAGAATCTGAAGTTGTGCTTGCATATAATATATAAAAAATTTTCTACCAAGCCTGATAAAGGTCATTCGAAGATTATGGCGAAACATTCGCATACGCATTTCCAATTCGTCATCCACATTCATAATTAATGATAAAAAAAATGGGAAATCTTAAAAGAAAGTTCAAAAATGTTAAATAAAATCTCCACAAAGTTTATTTATAGACAAATGGAACGTACGTACGACCTGAAGGACAATAACAGTTCAAAAAAAAAGGAATTTTTTCGGGCGATCTAGAATATTTGAGGCGTCGTTAATAGCGGCATTACTCTCTCACTCTATACTCTCAATAGACTAGAGAAAGAGAAACAGGGAAACATTTTTTGCTATCTATGCCGAAGCTGAAATACTCCGCCTAATACCATTTCAAAAGCATCAAAAAAGTGCTCATTGCCGCCCATTGCAAAAGGATAAAGCGACAAGAAGAGCATTTCGAAATTGTTTAGAGATTGCGATTAGTTTAAATTCAAAATCTTGTTTTCCGCGAGAATTCTCTCAAAATACTTTTTTGTTGCATTAATCTGTTTCTTTTTTTATGAAATAATGCTTCTTTTTTTTTAACCGATTTCTTTTTATCTAATTTCAAGGTTAATTTCTTATGTCAACTTTTGATAAAATCATATTAAAGCTTAAAAGCTCTTGCAAACGAAATACAAAGCAAACCTTACAAAACAGGAATATTATTAGTTTAAAAACAAAAATCACACACACTTATTTGACATAAAATTCGGTAATTAAAATGTGGCATTAGGTCACCTATTCCTGCTGTATGGCGCCAAATAGAACGGCATACATTGTTGAAAATAGTTCGAAAGCAATATCAGAAAATAAATAAACTACAATGGAATTAAAGACAGCCGCGCAGAGCATGGTCAGCAGGACATTGGGATATGTAAAGACCACGTCACGGATTTCCAAACCAAAAGCGACTACACTCATAAGAACCTGACGTTCTGTCTCAATACAAAATATATAAACTCTTCTATAAAGCCTGATAAAGAACATTTTTAAGTTATGGCCAAACGTTCGCATACGCATTTCTAATTCTTCATCTAGTACATCCATACGCAACATTCGCATACGCATTTCTAATTCTTCATCTACATTCATTTTTAACTAAATAATTATTTTAATAAAAATAACAACAACAAAAATTAAGGAAACCTCCTCAAGGATGTCTAATTATAGAAATGTGGAACGTACAACTTGATCGACTAAAAATGTTCACTAAAAGTAATTTTTTTCGGACGATCTAGAATATTCGAGGCTGCGTCAAGTTTTACTCCACTCTAACGGTATTGCTGTCACTACTCTTAATCGAAATTTCCGTTAGAGTAAAAAGAGAAACAGAAAACGGTTTATTTTGCTACTTGTGTCGAAGCTCAAATACCTCCTATAGTACCATTTAAGAGACACCAAAAAAAAAAGGGATTATTGTAGGATATTTTTTCATATATCTCTTTTATAAGTGGGCATTGTTCTTATTCGATCCCATCATATTTTCGTAGTTGTGTTGTTAGTTAAAATTGTAATACAAAATTTCTAGTCGGTATATCAAATAAACTTTACCCAACAGGAAAATTTGTATTGCTTACTTTTGTATGCCTTATATTCAACAATACATTTTTATTGCTACTTCATTCACTTCCCAAAAGAAGATGATACTTAAGCAACAGAGTAAAATATTCTTCATGCTGAAAATTTTACCCAGGCGTAAGCGTAAAAGTCAGCACTATTGCCACCAGTCTTGCTTACAAAGGGAAAATAAAGAAGTATCCCTAACATTCCATTAGACATGGCCCATATAAAAAAAGAATGCCTTATGTCAGCAAAAGATATTGCTATTTCCATGGAACTATTGCTGAAATTTAGCCGTCCTATTGCTGACTTTTCCAATTGGGTAAATGTAAAAAAGTTGTTTTCTAAAATGGTGTAGGGTATTTGGGCTCTTGTTATTAGTTGATAAAAAAAAAATGGAAATTCCCCAAAGTTACGTCAATTAAAAAAAGGTGCGATAATAAGCTTACGTTGTCAAAGAAATTGCCCAAGTTAAAATTGAAAATATGCTACAATCGTTTTCTAAAAAAGAAACTTGAATATAAGCTTTTAAGAAAAAAAGTTCAAAAACAGTTTCCAAATTAATAGGAGCCTGTGAGTAAAATATCTTTTGGACAAAAAAGCTTAAAGCTTTTGTAAACCTAACAAATATGCTCCAATAAAAAAAGACTTTTTTAAAAATTTACGCGTAAATAAATTTTAAAAAGAATTTTTTTTTAGCACATTTTAAGTTAAATTACTCAGATGCTCTTAAAAAAAATTTTCGTGTTTCGAAACTGTATTTATTAAATAAAATATAATACCGACTTTAAATTTAATTTTCTCGACTAAAAATTAAACAAAAATTAGTATTAGTAAGTGTAAAAACTATCAAATACAACTTTCGAAAGAAACATTGCAACTAAAATGGGTATTGCATATCCGTAGGAATCCAAGGGAAATAGATAATGTGCCATTTTCAATGCCCAATATGCTAGAAACACAGAAAATATCACCATACTAATTAATTTGCATAGCGGGACACATCTGCGGCAACCTCGGACTATAGCATGAAATACTATTTTCAGAAAATTAAGTATAATCTCCCAAAAGGTTTGAAAATCCATTTTCGATTTAAATTAGATGAGCTTTAGAAAATAATCTAAAAATGTTAAAAAAAAAACTATAAAAATGAGACAGCACAAAGATGACAAAAAACAAGTTTACAAAAGTCGAACGTTCAGACTTAAATGACATAAATTTGTCAAATTATTTGTTCGAAGAATTATTACCCGTAAGCATGGCTAAACTATTAGAGGTACATGCAGTAATTGACAGCTTGGCTTCACTGTCAAAAAGAATGAGTGTGAGAGCAACTCTCTCTGAAAACTGACTTTATTTTTAAGTTGCTCTTGTTGTTTTTTGTTGTTTTGGTTTCCGTGACAATGGATTTTAATAGATGTTCCTAGCTTGGCAAGAGAGCGTTATCATTATTGCATGTACCTGAAATAGTTGTGTCATGCCCGTTAGAGTTGTGTGCATTTACAGTTTTCAAATTAAACATTTTCATTTAAAGAGAAAAATTACGCTTTTAAGAGCATTTCGCTCAACGAATTACAACCTATACCATGCGCAACCACAGACCGTAGGGTATATTGAGTTTGTTATTATATTTGTAACGCCCGTAAGGAGGCGTGGTAGGTATGACAATTCATATAATAAGTTTTGAGTCGATTACAGTTATAGTTTAAGAGATATCGAACTGAAATTTGGTAAATAATCTCATATTCTCCAAGCGAAGGTTATGTTTTAAGATGAGCAAGATCGGACAAAAACTATTTTTACTTCCAATACAAGCTTTATCTACTTTTTCGCGGTAAAAAAAAAAAATAAGATACAAAGTTCAAATTCAGTATTTAACATTTTAATAGTAAGAAGAAGAACAAAGCTCACTTATGTATATGAGCTTGTCGAAAGTGAATTTTTAGTATAAGAAAGTCAGCTCGTATAAATAAATCTTAATAGTAAAAATAAATTTCACAAAAATTACAATAAAAGAATCCTTTTTTGGGTAAAAACATTAAAAATAAAGCTATTGATTAAGAGCTTTTAAACAAAAAATCGTTTGAGCAAAAGAATATAGAATTTAATAAAAAGTGCAACTTAAAGCTCTTTGGAAAATGTAAAATATCTTCTTTGTCAACAATTTCGGATAGCGAAAATGTTTAAAGAAAATTTATTTACTTGATAATTCAAAACACAAACTTTTAATTTAATTTTCCGCAACGAAAATTAAAAAAAATTTATAATTCGATTAAAGTAAAAAATAAGCTCTTCTAAAGCCTAAATCTGCGGGCTTAAAACAGCTCCCTGAAAGACAGTATTTTTATATTCGTAGGCAGTGACAAAGATAAACGTCAAAAGAAAGCATACCACAAAGACACCGACCAATGTGAAAAACGTTATTTCAAATACTCGAAAAAATTTGTCAAGAGCTTCAATTATAATATCTAAGAATAAATCAAAATAATCTCTTAAATAAAGCTGCCGCTCATAAATGTTTTCGACTTCCATATTTGATTTTTACGTTTAAAATTTATTTAAAAAAATTTTGAAAATTTTGATTATAAAAATTAGACAACACTAAACAGAAAAAAAGACAATTTTGGACAAACAAAAAACGCACGACTTAATTAACAAAACTTTGCGAAATGATTTTTTTTTTTTAAGAATGTGATTTCTACGATTCGTGTTGTTGCTGCTTTAACAGTATTCAACGCGGTAATGCCGCCCTGCTTCTCAAGGTTTGCGGTACAGAATCTTAAAAAAAACACAATAAAGCTAAAGGATTCCTTAAAATAATTTTATACAATTTTATTTCGGCAGAAAAGCTTTTCAGCTAAAGCTAAATATAACTTAAAAGCTTTATACTAAAGTATTTTCTGGTTTACACTGTTTCGGAAAGGAAATTTTTAATGAAGAATTTTTTAAAAACCAGTCAAATCTTGAGTTAAGCTGAAAATTAAAAAAAACTATTCGTCGTTATTGAAAATGAAATTATTCAATTGCGTAAATAATTCCATGGCACTAAGGAAAATAAATAAAGCGCCCGTATTAATCGAAAAAAAGAACATAATCAACATATTTTGAATATAATCGTGAGCACTCTCACCGAGTTGAATTGTCAACCAAAAAAATATCGCAACGGTTGCCAAGGATTGAAACGCAAGAACAAGCATAAAATCACGCATGACCATTAAGATACGTTCTCCCGAACCCAAAATAGTTAAAATATTGAACATTTCCAAAAAAAATTATATTCAAATTGAAAGTAAAATAAAAATAAAACGAAAAATAAGACCAACTTTCGAAACTCTAAATTGCAATTGCAACGGACAAAAGAAATCAGAATCGAATATAACGGATAATTGAACAAAAATTATTAACGGTGTGTGACACAAAGATTTGTCTCACTCCAATATTAGCGCAAAAAGAGAAAAAAGAGAAGAAGAGATTGATAACTTACAAAAATGTGGTAAGAGGCATAGCCAGCTTTAAGTGATCACTATTGAACCCTTTTAAAATTGCGGTAAAATATTTTTTTATTGACTAATTGCATTTCAGAGTTCGTCACCAGAGAACGACAACGTAACACTAAAAAATATGCCTTCGGGTTCAAGCGATCAAACGTGCTCAAATACACACATTCGTCGTTGATTGAAAATGAATCGAATCGTTGATTTAAAATGAATCGAATCGTATCAAATCTGTGATTTTAATCATCGGTCGTGTTTATACCAATCATTTCGGGTGCTTGTTCGCTCGACTCAACAACGATTATTTGATTAGAAATAAAACACAAAAAGCTAAAATGAACGCGTATGAGTTTCTGCATGTGCTGGCAGAGAGCAGGAGAGATGCAGATGCACACTCACCCGTATCACGCGTTCGGTTCGCTGGTATGATGATGATTTTATTCAACGCTGAGTTTTCTTGAGTGATTTAATGTGAGTATGAATTTTAGTGTTCGGTTCGCTGGTATGATGATGATTTTATTCAACGCTGAGTTTTCTTGAGTGATTAATTGTGAGTATGAATTTTAGTGTTCGGTTAGCTGGTATGATGATGATTTTATTCAACGCTGAGTTTTCTTGAGTGATTAAATGTGAGTATGAATTTTAGTGTATGATGAAATCAAAGTAAATGTGATTCTTGTAGTTCTCTCTTTTTTACACAATCCACAAGGAGTAGTCATTTGCTAAAGTAGATCTAAAAATGAGTCCTAAGTGCGAAAAATTTAATTTTTGCAAGAATTTGGGTTTCCTTTAATGAACTTGTTATAAACTGGTTGGATCTTTTTTTTTTAATTTTTAATTGTCCATACTTAATTACATATTAAATACAAGGAACTGATTTTGTTTAATTTTTTTTAAGTATTTTACTATTAGATAATTCTATCGCTCACGAAAGTAAACTAAAAACGAAAAATAGCTCAAAACAATAAAAATACAAAGGGCCAATAAAATTATAATAATGTTTGTAAATCGCATTAAATCCAAGTAGATCTCCGCTAATATGAAATTGAAAGCAATGATTATAAAACGCACGAAATGATTCACTGTACACAACCAAGAATCGGGAGTGTTATCATATATGAAGCAAAGGCATCTAAGGGCGAGCGCTTTCATCACACGTACATTGCTATGTACCAAAGCTTGACAATATAAATAGAACCTTCCTAAATCATCGAAGTCCATTTTATTGCAAAGTTTTATTTAAATGAAGCAGGGAAAAATACAAAAAAAAATAAAGATTAAAGCTTTAAAGCGTGCAAAGAGTTCTGAAACAATGCAAATCTCGATCTAGAGTTATTAAACGAAAAAGCTTTTTAATAAAAACAGTTTGAAGTACAGTTTAAAACATATAAATATAAAAAAATTAAAAATATTTCGAACAAGAGCTTTTAAAAAAATAACTTTAAAGTGTCAAAAAAACAAAAAAAATTATTTTTAATAATTATCTCTAAATCTTTTAAGCAAGAGTTTAAAAAATACCTGTCAAAAGAGCTTTCGAACTAGAAGAAACTTTTAAATAACAAGAGCTTTAACTCACAAAAAAACGTTCAACATAAAAGTTTGGTGAAACTTCCCTTGATATGAATAAGCTTTTTAAGCAAAAAAAGTTTCTCAACCTTTTGCGCATATAAATTTGACAAATGAGATAACTTTCAAAATTCAATTTTATTGCTAAAAGTTGCACAACTCTTTATTATATAAAAAGCTAATAAAAATCAAGTTTTTTATACAAAACGAGGTGTTAATAAGCCGTCAACAAATACAATCAAATACGTTTATAATCGCAGACAATTTGCGCCTAAGTAATGTTGAACAATTATTGACAAATAAAAAAACGCCATTATAATCTATCGATCGATCTAACGGCATACAGATGAGTGCGCGGCGAGTAGCGTCACAGGGCGGGTGGAAGTGGATATCAACAAGTTGCAAAATTGGCATCGAAAGTGATTTTGAAAAATCATTAAACACGCGTTAAGTGCATTTTAAGTGCAGAGCTTAAATTCTCATTAACGGCGAATACGCGTTCGCGTTCTTTTTCTCTCGCGAATACGAAATTAGCAATTAGCGGTAAACGATTGAGACGAGTGATAAGAGCAAAATCGAATAGACGAGCGCAAGAGCTCTGAGCAGATGAGAGGCAAATGGGCAGGAGAGGGTGTTTTTTAAGTGCAACTGAACGTATGGAAATTTTACGGGTGGATAATAAATAAAAACAATAAAAAAATTAACAAATCTAAAAAATAAATTTTCATATAAATTTTTTGTTTGTTTTTGGGTTATTTTTTATTTTCAGTATACAAAAATTAAAAATTTTATATTAAAAAAATAATAATAATTTTGCAAAAACTGAATTTTTTAAAAAAATAAATATAATCTACTTTTTTTTATATACAGAATTTTTAAAATTTTAAACAAGTTTAGAAAACAAAAAAAAATAAAAATTTGAAAATTTGAATTTTAAAAACCCTTTTTTATACAATTAAATAAATGTATAAACGATTTTCTAAAGTTAACAAAAAGAACAAAATTATTGTTTTTTTCTATTTTATCTATTTTGTTTATTTTTAACACAAGATTTGAAAGCAATAATTAATTTTTCTTTAATACCAGAAATAAAAAAAATTACAACAAAGCAGCTCAAATTAAAACAAGTTTCTTTTAAAGCTCACAAACAAACAAAAAGACAGAAAATAATTAAAAGAAATTATTAATACAACAAAAAAATATTAAAAAGAAAAAAAAGAAAAAAAAAACAATATTTTAAAGCACGTGTCACATGAGATGATTTTTAATTATTTTTAATGGTTTCAGGTAAATATCTCGAAAGAGACAGAGACAGAGAGAGAGAGAGAGAGAGAGCGAGAAAAAGCGGCGAGTTACGTGGCGGAAAAATTGCAATCTCTTGTGACCTTCTAAAAATAAACAACAAACTAGAGAGCGACAACACAAAAAACAACTAAACAACAAAAACAAAACGTATTAAAAACAAATTAAAAATAATTTGTTAAGGACGGCAATTTGAAAATAGAAAATTAAAATTAAAAAACAAAATGGTTAATATTAGTGAACACGTGATATTCTCCCTCCCTCTCTCTCTCTCTCATACCAAAGCGAGAAGAGCATGAAGCGTAAGAAATGAGTAAATTAATTGATCGCATTTTTTTGTTTCAGTGCGTAGACAAAAATTAAAAAATAAACTGAAATTAATTTTGTTTGAAATGAACGTCATTTAAATGACGAGAGCTAGGGGCAAACAACGTCATTCATCAAAACAACAACAAAATGATGAGCATAAAGAAATTAAATTTGAGATATGAGTAAATAGTAAAATCCACAATCCCCAACAGATAAAAAACAGTTAATCACAAAACAAATGAAACCAAATTTTCAGATTAAAAAAAAAAATTTCAGTTAAAAGTTAAAGAATTTTAAAAATATGTTTAATAAGTTGTCTTTTTCAATATAGAAATACTCAACTCGTTATAAAATTATTTCTAGATTAAAAATCCATCATCATATTAAACAATTTTGATACCAATATTAGAAAATTCCTTAATTTTTTAATAATTTATAGAAGAAAATATTAATTCAATTACAAATATTTTTAAATGTATTTATTTCAATATTATTCAATGAAGATCATTCGAACTGGAGCCTCGAGTCAAAAATTTTTGTCTTTTTCAAACATTTGGCAAAGGTTGAGCAACTGTTTCGGAAGGCCCTAACTACTTATCAAAACACCGGGTATTAAAAGCTAGTCAATTATTAAATTACAGCCACTCAACTTTTTATGCACTTTTGTATTGATTGATAGCAAATTTAGAAAACAATTTTGTATTATTTTCTTATTTAAAACTAAAATAAAGCTTCTGTGCAATTGTCCAAATTACTAACAAGATTATTTTTAAGCCTTTGAAAGCGCTTTTTATCATGCCTCGATTCAAGCAGTATTTGCGCATTTTTTTATTCGTATCAAAATGAAAATATATCACAGCGACAAGGTGGTCGGTCGAATTGTGAGTGTGAGTCACTGTGCGAATTAAATACATAAATTTGATTTGATTTGTTGTTGTTTATATAGTTTTGTTTTACCTCAGGTAATTGTTGCTGTTGTTGCGCTATCACTGATTGATGTTGCTTTTGTTTTTGTCGTTGGCTTCGTTGTTGCTAGCGTAAGTTCCACTGTTGCCAATATTATCGCGTTAGGTTTTTTTTATTATATATATTTTAATTTTTTGTTTCGTCTTTGCCTCTGTTTCTATTTCACAATTTCAGGCTTTTTGTTTGTGCTTTATTGGCGTTTTACACTTTTTTTCTTTTGTCGTTGGAAAAAAAAACACTTTTCAAATTTTCCAAAAATTATAATTTTGGTTGGACGGAGGGAGGGAGAAGCCGAACAGCGGCAGCAAGTGACCTTGCACTCTGGTTTTCGTTATTTATATTTTTTATTTTAGTCAACAAATTTCAGAAATTTGCTACAAATAAAAAATTTAGCACAAAATAAGCGCAAAATTTGCCAGCAAAGCTGAGGGCCAGCGGTGCGACAGACAAGGCAATGAATGAGGAAATTGACCAGTGTATGGAGCACGGAGCACACACAGTCAAACGAACGCAAACGCGACGGAGGGAGTCAAGCACAACCGTTGGCAAAGAGCACGAACAACAAATTAAATTGACTGACGAAGCGAGTCGAGTCGAGGCGAAGCACAATCGTGGACACAGCGTCGCCGCGTCGCGTGGAGAGTGGATAACAGTTGTGGTTTGTTCGTTGTTGTTTTTTTTTTTTTTTTGTTGGTGCTCACTTAGTCATTGTTGATATTTTTGACTTTCCTGTTTTGGTTTTTGTGCTCTTCAAATGCTTGATAGAAATTTAATGCACTTTTATGTTTTATTTTACCAATTTATTGCGTAAAACTAAATATTGCGATTTTGTTATTAAATTTTCGCGCGCTTAAGAACTATTCAACCAGTGCACATATTCAATCACTATAATTAAAAATCAGCTGATCGTTTTGACAATGTGTGGGCAATGTGTCAGCTGTCAGTGACAGTTTTGGCATTACTGGTCGGGTTGAAATTTTCCAAACTGTTACGCCGGTGAACTGTGGAACTGTTCGCACTCCGTCTTCACCAGTCACTATCTTCGCTTCAGTGACGTTTCCTCCCCACACAATCTTCGTAAAAGGACAGCTGATTAGTCAAACGTCAAAGAATTAAACGTAAACAAAGCATGCGGAGCACCGGCTGAAAAAAAGCCACCATAGCAACCGGTTTTTAAATCGATCAAACAATTTAAACAAATAGTAGATCTAAACAGAAGGCGAAAGCAGCACTCACTCTGCAATGGACAAGCCGCAAATGATCGAGCACATCCAGCAGTCGGTAAACTACACCGTCTACGATTGCAAATGGATACCATGCTCCGCGAAGTTTGTAGTGCTTGGCTCAAAGCCCAACAGTCATGGTATACTGGAAATCTACGAGCTGAACGAGGCAAAGGTGGAGCGTGTACGCTCCGTCGAGAAAAAAGCAGCATTCAAGTGCGGCACTTTTGGAGCGGCCAGTTTGCGCAATAGACACATGGCGATCGGTGACTTCGAGGGCAGGCTTCAGGTGCTGTAAGTATAAAAAATAAAAAAATTATTATTATTGAATTAATTTAGCGTTCTCTTGCCAGAGACCTAGAGCGGCCGGAGTTGCCCGTTTATAATGTTGAAGCGCACAAGGGTATTATCAACGCTATTGATGCCATTGGTGGCAAACAGTTGGACTGTGGCGCACCGGAAATCGTAACCGGTGCACGCGACGGTGCTGTCAAAGTATGGGACATACGTCAAGGTTCGGCACCCGTTGTCGATATGACACCAGAGCCGGGCACAGGCGAGGGCGGCACAACGCCTGCGAAACGCGACTGCTGGGCCGTCGGCTTTGGCGATAGTCATAACAACGCCGAGCGTACTGTCGCAGCTGGCTACGACAATGGCGATCTTAAGCTATTTGACTTGCGCGCCTTGGCAGTGCGTTGGGAGACATCTCTTAAAAACGGCATTTGTGGCATTGAATTCGATCGACGCGACATTCCTATGAATAAAATGGCAGTAACGACGCTCGAGGGCGGTCTGCTCGTCTACGATATGCGTACGCAGCATCCAACTAAAGGTTTTGCCTGCGTCGAGGAACGCAATGCCGGACGTGGAGTTGGTACAAATGGCGTTATTAGTGGTCCCAAGGCGACTGTATGGGCGGCACGACATTTGCCGCAAAACCGTGATGTGTTTGTGACTTGCGGCGGCACGGGTTCTTTGCGGCTATGGCAATATGAGTATCCGGAGAAGCGACGCAAGGATGATGGCAACGGCCAGGATTTGGGCGTTGCGGGTAGTTTAAGTATGCTGCACGCGGCAACGCTGTCGACTCAGCCGGTGCACTGTTTTGACTGGCATCCGGACAAGTTGGGTCTGGCGGTGTGTGGCGCTTTTGATCAGTGTGTGCGTGTGCTCGTGACGACCAAGTTGAACTTGTATAATTAGAATTTCCGGTTTATCTTTTTGTTTCTATTCTGCTTTTTATTATTGTCGACTTAGAATAGTAAAAATATTCTTTTATCGATTGTGATTATCTAATGATTAAATAAAATTAAAAGATAATTAATTCAATCAATGATTTTTTTCTTGTTCTTCTTAATTGTATCTAAATTATCAAAATGGTTTAAAACTGTTTACTCTAAATTATAATAAAAAGTTTTAGATAACCCAGTCGCGATTTTTATAATTTTAATTTGCTTAATTTAATTTCATTTTTATTGAAAATATACAAAAAATGCATTTTAAACTTTTAACTGCTACCCATGCGCTCCTTTAGCGTCGTGGTTAACTGCTCCAGCAGCTGTTGCACCTCAGCCAGCAGAGTCTCATTCTCCGGCCATTTTTCATTCTCTTTCTCAACACTACGCACGCACGCCTGCGCGGCCAAACGTGCCGAACTCAGTTGAGAGGTGATCATCGCCGCTGATTCGTCGTCACCATGCTTGCTGGTGGCTTCCAGTGAACGCTCACACAAGTCACGCGAAAGCTGGAGTGCCTTGAGAGCGCTCGCCTGCTTTGTGGCCCAAACCGGCTCTTTTGTTGTGTAGCCGCGCAAAGCTTTGACCAATTTTTGTGCGGTATTAAGAGGTGTGGGTGCGAGCAGTGCTGCCAGTTCCCACATTTTCGGCTCGCTTCCGTGCTTGATGCATTGGTGAGCGAGCAGAGTGTTTGCCTTTTGACGCAAACGCTTGGAACTTTGTCCCTTAGCGTCGGGTGTGTCCTGAGCAATTGCAGTAATTACTATGTTGAGCACTTCAAGATCGAGATAGCGATCCTTGAGCTCGGTTAGGCGATTATAGGCGTTGAGAGTGTCCTCAAAGTTGCCCGTGTCCACGGCAACGATCATAAAGTTCTCCCAGACCTATTCAAAATTAAAGAAAGAAGTTTAGTTAGGTTACAGAATTTGAGGTTAAGTTAGTAAATTTTAAGTAAAAAGTGAAATTATGTTTTTTATAATAACCTAATTATTAAAAAGGAGTACCAACCTTCCAATTGGTGTAATTACACTTCAGCGACTCGCTGAGTAGCTTGTGGGCGCGCTTCTTATCGCCCAACTTGATCAGCGCCTTTGCCAAGTTATTCCACGACTCGAAACCCATCGGTTCCAGATGAGTATACGTTATATACGCATGCACTGCCAGCTCCCAGCGCTCCAACATGATCGCCGAATAGCCGAGACGCAACCAAATCTTTTCTTGCAGCGCGTTAATACGCACAGACTGCTCTAGATGCTCTATCGCAGCGGCATATTCCTTGCGAGCAAAAAAGTAATTACCCCAGTAAGCCTGCGCCTTACCGCTCATCTCTTTCGAATGCTTCCAAGCAGTCTCGTAACAGCTGACGTCATCGGTAGCATCACCAAGCAGACAGTACAACAGTACAGTGGGTTTTTTCGCCAGCTGCTCTCGTATCACTTCGGCTGCCTTGTGACGCAACTCTAGTCGCGTATAGCAATCAATGACCTCTGACCAAGCGTGCAGCTGCAGGTAAATATCCAGTGCCGATTTGGTCATGCCCAGCGAACGCAAAAGATCGCAAAGTTGCAGCTGCATCTGCCAGCGTGGTTGCAGGTGCGCGGCAAAGCCATACGATAACCGTTGAGGGAGTGGATAGCGGGCTGTATCACTGAGCTGCTTCATCACCTCCTCGCATTGTTTCCAGCTGCGCTCGACTGTGCGACGTGCGTTCGCCTCTTGCACACAGTTGAGCAGCAGTGACGATTGACGCACCTGCAGTGGCCCGGCAGACTGATAGAGAAGCGTTTGTGTGTACGGTTCGAGTTCTTCGTCGGCTAGTCGGTCTTTGGGCTGTGCGCGTTTAAGTTGTTTGCTGCAAAAGTGTATTAATTTGTATACTAAATTAATTATTTAAATAATTTCTAACTTACACCTGCGCCAGCACCAGCGCCTGCAATACAGACGGCAGTGACATAACCTCATTATCCTCGAGCGCCACAAAACGTATGCGTTCCAGACGCGTATCATCGTCCAGCAGCAGCAATTTCGGCAGCGTTGTGCTGGCATGTGTCGCTGCTGCAGTAGGCAGTAAACTCGCCTCGCATTGCGTCACCTTAAGACAGAGTTGCGGCAGCGCTTTCTGTTGGAATTTAGTGCGTACGCCCAGTAGACCTAAACAAAGCAATATTTTGGTAAAATAACAACAAATTATTTACCAAACTTTACTCACCCTCAACGCTCAGCTTTACATTCAGTCGCGTACACAGCGCTTCCAACAGTTCTTGCGCTTTTTGTGTTCGCTGAAATAGCAAAAAACCATTGGCCAGCTCCAGATAAAGCAGCGCCTCGAGTTCTTTATCGCCGTCGAGTGCATCCAACTGGCTGAGCAGCTGCTCACTGGTGGTTTTCAACTGTTCGTACAAATTGCTAGTCAGTTCGTCAATGATTTGCTGGTGTAGGCAGACCAGACGCAGGTGCCACCAGTTGAGGAACTGCAAGGAGGCATTTAAATTATTATTTATCTTACTAATATTTACCTTGAATTAAAATTCATTTTAAATCCAAATTCAAATTGTTTTTAAAAATGACCGCCACTTACCAGCGACTCGGGCCACTGTTCGCGCAATTGTTCCAACATTTCGCGCGCCACCACCAACAACTCGCCCAGCTTTACATTCGGATTTAGTTCTTCGCCGTTCTCCATCAGTCGCACAAAAGGATCACAATCGGCGAGCGACGGTGTCGCCGCTAGCAAATCGCTAAATTCCTGCAGTTGTGCAAAGGGTCCAGTGAAATTATTTTGCACAAAGATCAGCGTCAATTCCAGCATAGCGCAAAGATGTGCGGGAGCATTTTCGGCAGCTATTTCGCTTACGCCGCGATGCTGCTGCCAGTGATCCAAGGCGATGGCTAGGTGTTCTTTTGTCCAGATGCAACGCCACACGTGGCGCAGTTGTGCGTCTGGCAGATCTGTTTGGGGAAAGGGGATATTTAATATGTTTTTGAATTTTTTTATTAGTTTACTCCAGTGGCGCCGTTACCTTCCTCCTTGGTGATGTCATTGAAATTACACAAATGGAATTTGTTGAAGAGTTCCTCGCCAGTGAGCGTCATTTTTCTGGCCAATTGGGATTTTTGGAATTTATACGTTCTGGAATTTCACCGAAGTTCGCATTCGCACGTTGTTAGTGTTTTATTTTGCTCGTCTTATTCGCCTAATTTGACATTTGCTTGTGCAGGGTTACCAACTCATTTTTAATAAATTATTTATGCAATTATCAAACATTTAATATTCAATATTGTATCTTATAATAATTTGTTTAAACTTGGATTTAATTTTAAAATGCTTTAATTATATTATTTTATATTTCTTTATTAAACGAAATTAATTCTGATTTCCTCCGCTCGGATTCTGGTTAGTCGCTTTCAAAGTTGAAAAGAATGCTACGGCAAAATTTGACAAATGAGGTATCATATAAAAGGCATCGAGCAGTTCTCTAATATAAACCATGTTTAATGTTTAACACTTTTTGCGACATCTTCCTAAATGTTGAAGATGTAGACTTTCTTCAAAAAAATTAGTGCCATTTTTTAAATAGTTATTTTCTTGAAAAATTCAATATTGTTAAAACATATAAATACCGTTATATTATTGCTGATTTAATTAGCTTTCATTCGATATACCATAAGTCAGACAACAACAACAAAGTGCGTAAATATAAAAAAATAATAACAGGATCCGAGTATTTTTAGTAAAATCCCAAAAAAATAAATTCTTGGCATTACAAATTTATGACCAATCTACCCTACGGCCCAAATATGCTCGTAGTGTCGTAATTTTTGTAAAAAATTTTGGTACTACAAATACTTAAAAATTAAAATTTATTTCAAAGAGTACGATATGAAAAGCTCTTGAACGAAACTCAACACAGTGCGCTGAGCGAGAAGCTCACTGCGAAAGCTTTTTTTAAACTTTCAATGTTTGTTTTTTGTGCTCTTTGGTTTACGCTAACAAAAGAGCTTATCAGTCAGCGTATTTTGTTGTAGTAAAAAAATAACTCGCCGAACTCATTCATATGCTGTCCAGGCGGATAGCCGACCAGGGTTCGGACCATAGCATTCCGATGGCGTAGTGAATGATGAACAAAATCGTAGTAAATCTTAAATTTAAGTAGTATAAAAAGTGGAAAAAGTGTTTTAGAACTGAATAAAAAATATTTTGAACAAAATTGACAACATTTTTTTTTCTTCTCCGTCTAATTTTTTACTTTTTTCCCTATAAAATAACGCATAGCATTAACAAATAAAGAAACTGATGTATATTTTTTAAGAACTTAAATCGTAGTAGATTTCAGTTAAAGCGGAGCGGCGGAGCAGATTTTAAAATTTTTCGAAAAGCGTAGCAAATCTACTCCGATCGGAGCAAAGGTCCGAACACTGCAGTCGACTATGCACTGCGGCCGGCGTCACAACTTTGACGTCGACAACTTTTGATCATTTTCGCCTCATCAAATATTTTTCGTTAATTTCTACCAAAAAGTTCAAAAGAGAGAGAGAAAAGAAATGCAATTACCATAAATCACAAAACGAGTTTTAGTTCACACTCGCACGTGTAGATGGCGTTGTGTGTTCTGAGGCAATGTTAAATATAGAAACGTTATTTTTGAAAATTCAAATATTTTGCTATAAAACTATGAAAATCTTAAAAATTCAAACATTTTACCATGAAAATATGCGAAATTTAAATTTTCTACTGAATTAAACTAATTTATTTGATTATAAAAATTTATTTATGTACTATAATTTTTGCCATAAAATTATGGCAACTATTTGCAAAACGTTAATATTTAACATATTTTATACAAGTCATTGTTTTCTTAAACTAAATTTTTTATATACAATTTTAGAAAATTTTGAAAACCATGTCGAAATAGTTTGCTATAAAAATTATAGCAACTTGTTGGTCTTCAAAAATTGCCAAAAATAATTAAAAACGAACATTTTAAACCGCTTTTGTTCTCATGTTGGAAAAAAAAGTTGCTATAATTCTATTATAGCAAACCTTATGGCGCAAACCAACGCAATTGTTCTCCGGAACATGTGTCTAAATATTTTTTTTTTTATTATTTAATTAAAAGGTTTCATTTGGGTTTTGTGACTATTTATTTACTCTGCACGTCTTTATTGATATAATTTAATTGCCATAATTATAGCAAACACAAACACAAACACAAATACACGAATTGCAAGAGGCGAAAAAACGTTTTTCTTTTTTTTTGGTATTGTGTTGTACGCAAATATTTGGCGACAAAAAGACGCAAATTCAATAAGCGTTATTTTTGCAGTCGCTGCAATTGTTTGTTTGTTTTTTGTTGTTGTTGTTTTTGTATTGTTTTTGCTATAATTATAGCAACAAAAAAAATATATTTATTTGTCACCTTGAAAACGTACGAAATAATCATTTAACGAAAATATTTGCATTTCCTTTGTGGCGTTTGGCGTTTGATATGCGAGACGGTAAACACAGATTTTTTTTGTCGTTTTTTTTCCTCAGCTTTGCTATAAAATTCTTGTTAGTGCTATAATTACCTTTTTCCTTTTACAATAATTTTTATGGCTGCTGTGTGTGTGTGTATAATATAAATTTTAGTTTTAGGAATTGCGATTTTAACACTAAATAACATATTTCAAATGTTTTAAAAAGCTCGCCTCAAGCTGGTCTAAATTAGAGATCGTCTGATTATCGATTATAGACATCGGCTGATATCGATTAAAAATTTTGACATCGAAAAATCACCGATGATTTTAAAAATTTGCTTATTAAAAAATAAAAACAATCGAATTCATTGAAGTCGATAAAAAAAAGTATCGACATCGGCCAAATAATCTTTAATCGGTTGGTCTCTAGTCTATATTATACAAACTTATTTTTCAAAATAAATATTTTTGTGTGTAACCAATTTTAGCTATAATTTAATCTATGTCAGTCATTGCGTTTATTTTATGTGTCACTTCGTATCACCCAATTGCGAAAATTTCCAACTTTCCTGCTCGACTGCATTTTTGCATTTTTGTAGTTTTTTGTATGTTGTTGTGGTTGTTGTAGTTTTCACTTTCTTTCGGCTGCGATGCACCGTCGCGCTGTTGTTTTCCATATGACAGACAGACAGACTGACACCGCACTATGCCACCGTTGCCATACCAATTGTTTTTTTTCTTTCAGTTTTTTACGCGCCAAAACATTCAAACTGCATTTGGCCATAGAAACTGTGATTATTGTTGTTGTTGTTGGTGATGGTGATGATTGCATTGCCGATTTCGCTTTCTGTCTGCTTGACATGAATATGAAAAAGGTTTTTGTTGTTGTTGTTGTTGTAATTCATTTTATTCATAAATATTTTTATGAAAGTGGAGCAGGCCTTTTGAATCGTGGTCGCTCGTCAAACTCGTATGAGGCGCAGTTTCGAGTGCAAGTTTAAGTTGCTTTATGGCTGCTTATGGGTCGCTGAACTGCGGGTGCTGTAAGTTAGCAAACTTTCGTTTAGATTGCGATGATTTTTCAAAATGTTATCGATAAATATAAATTATCGAAAAAATATTTGATGAATGTTTGAAACATCTTTTTTTTTAGTATCAAGAAATTTGTCGATATTTGTTTAAAAATCAAAAAAAAATCTATTTATATTAAAAGGTTAAATGAAAAAAAAAAATTTCGATGAATAATCGATTATTTTTTTATAAAATAGTAACAAGTTTTATATAAACTTTTTAAAATTCAAAAAAAATAAAGTTTTGAGCTTCATTGAGACTTGAGAATGTAAGAATGGAGTAACCGATTTTTACAAATGAGGTTTCATAGGAAAGGTATTTTAAGGAGATTTATTGCCTTCTACAACAAATGCGATAACTTTCAAACACTTGAAGATATAAGCACTTTTAGACAAATTCGTTTTAAAATGTTAATTTTTCGGAAAAATTTATTTTCATGATTCAGTTGTTTTAGTACTAAGTCGTTGCCCAATCAATTACCTTTCATTTGATATACCATAACTTTTGTCATATCTAGTTAAACTCAAAATTATGTTTTAATTCCAAAAACAATTCAAGGACGTGTTTTTTTCTCTTCGCACTTTCAAAATTTAGCCAAAGCTTTTTTTTTGATTTAAAATACTCCCAAAAAGTGTAAAAATTGAGATTCGATTTTGTTTTGCCTTAAATCTTACAATTTTTGTTTCCCGTTAATCTTCTTTATAGTTTGTAAAATTTACTTACAAACTTTTTTCATTCATTTTTTTTCGACTGAAATATTTGCTCAATTCTTTTATTTATTTTGTTTAAAAATCGTTAAAAATTTCCATTGCCTTAACCTTGATTACTGCTTCGTTTTTGTTCGTTGTTGCCACCGCATAACATAACTAAACAACAAAAACTTCTAATATTTTTCTGCGTTTTTTTTCCTTTTAAATTTATTTTTTTTTTTTTATTTTCTAACTAAAAGTCTTCTAAATTAATTTGCCTAATTTAATTATTCACACAAACTCAAACTCACTCATTCGGGAGTGCGAGAGTGCGAGTATGCGAGAGCGACCTTGAATTCGACTCACAAATAAATATGATAAATATTGCTCCCCCTCAAAATAACAACAACAACAAAAAGTACTAAAAATTCGTTTTCGAGAATTTCGGGCGCGAAACAAACTATTTTACATGCCCAAAAAAGAACAACAACAACAACAACAATAAATGACATCATCCCCCCGAGAGAAAAAATTATACGCATTTAAAAAGTAGGAAAAAACAGCAGCAACAACAACAACAACATATAATAGAAAACACGCTAGAACAAGAACTTTACGCCGTAAATGCGTAACAAAATGTGAGCATAAAAGTGAAGTGGTGAATTTAGTTTGGCTCTACACCCGCAAAGAAATGTTGTTCAATTGACAATTATTTATTAAGTACATCAAATTTAAAAAGAAATAAGTTGATAATAATATGGAAATATGAGAAACTTAAAAAGCAGATAAATCTATTTGTTACTTAATCCATCTGAGTTTATTTATTGGATCTAATTCTAATTTGTTTTTGTTTTTAATGTTATGTATACATTTTTTTCCAGTGTTATGCAGCTTTAAAGCTCTTATAATAACTTTCGCATAATACCCAACTTGTTGAAATCAATTTTTTCATTACTCCATTTCACATTTTAAACCTCAGGTTTTAAAGCGGGACCCAATGTTTCTTAAAATCGGAGCAATATTCCGGAACAATTTTTTTTTTAATTTTTGGCCATCCGTCGATATTTTAGATTCTTTCCAAAATTTATAAAGATCCGAAAATGGAGTTGTAATATGAAACTTTTTATAGCATGAGACGAAAGGGTGCATTTCTAGTCTTTTTAAAAATAGTGAACTAGAATTTCAGATTTAATAATAAGTAGAACCTTAGCTTAGACAGCAGGGTAAATAAAAATGTTTCACTCTAAACAGGTTTTTATTATTAAATACTTAAGTTCAAATTTTGTTAAAAATTTCGTATCTTTAGTTCCAGTTCTAGTTAGAATGAATTTGATAGTTGCTTGTTATATTGTATTTCAAAAATATATGCATTGCATTATAACTAACAAATTTTCGTGGGCGTACAAATAGTGTTGTTCGCTGACTTTTAGCAAATTTAAATGTTGACCTTCAAATTTGTTATTGTTGTTATTATTAAAATTTTATTGCCGTCGATGTTGTTGTTGTTGTTATTGTGCGCTTAGAACTCGTTCTTAGCAACAGCGAACCGAAACAACAACAAAAACATTGCTAATACTAATACATAAAAGAACAACAAAAACAAATATAGTCGGTCGTAAAGCAAATCCGTATGAGGCACACGCGCACGTGTCAGCATCGCAAAATGAAAAACATAAAGTAAAGAAAATAAACAAAAACAACAAAAAAACGAAAAGCGTTAAAAATGCGCAAAACGTGCGTTTTCCAACATTTCGAAAAGCGGAAAACTGCGAAAAATTTATCAATTTTAGTTCAGAAGATTTAAAAAAATTGATAAGAAATTTCAATTTTATTTGAAATATTTCTGTTCGTTTTTTATAACTTTTTTCCTGTTAGTGTAAAATTTATAATTTCGTCAGAATTTCATATTTTGTTCATTTTGAATTTGTTTATAAGTTTCGTAAATTTTAAGACTTTAGGGTTTTTTATACCCTACACCAAGCGCATGCTATGATCGTAGGGTATTTCAGCTTTAACATAGCCGAAGATAATTATCTTACTATTAGTTTTTTTTTTGGCTATAACATCCCAAGCACTTAATTTAATTGACAGCCCTAGCTCAGCTGTCAGAAATTAAAAAAAAAGAAAACACTACAATAACAAAAAGTCCTAAATGAACTTCACTTTGTCTATACGCGCGTCCACCCGCCGCCTCCACGAACCTTTAAAATTACTGAAAAAAAGTACAAATCAGAATAAAGCGAGACGACCTTGAAAGGGGCTTCAGGCTGTAGGCGGTTACTAAACCCGCGCGTCAAAGTGCCGAGCAATGTGAGTAAGCTTGCAAAAAGAAAGAAAGAGAGAGAGAGAGAGATAAAACGTAGAAGAAGAAGAAACAGTGCCCAACAATAATGCAAATAATAAAGAAATTAAAGCGAAATTGCAAAATTACAAAAGCAAAAAAAAAACAACAACAAAGTAATTACAAATAAAATTTATAAAAAAAAGTGTAACAAAAAAGAAAAAAAAAAAAAGAAATGCAAACGACATTTTATCATTTTGATGAGTGGCAAAACAAAATTAAAAACAATTGCAAATAATAACAACAACAAACGAAGCGCAATGGCGTCGACTGTGAAGTGAAGTAAAGTAGGGCTGCCAGCCAGGTTCAAGGATGCCAACCCCAGGTTGCACTTTGTGTAATTTGTGCTAAATCCAACAAAAAATAATGAAATAAAATTGAAAAAATAAAATGTTAATGGAAATTGCAATGGTCGATTTGACCACGTTTCACCTCGAATCAATTTGCAGACATGTAAATTTTACAAAAAGTACTAAATTCCACTTTTTGCGCATTTATTAACGGTAAGTGCATTCGATTCTTTCAATAAATTGTTTACAAAAGCTCTGCTCATTTAAATACGTTTTTGCCTCGTATTTCTTACATACCGTACTTGCCTTGTATACCTGTTAAATCAGCTGTTTTTATTTTCATTACGAAAAAGTTAACGAGTTGCTTATAAAGTTATCGGGCAAAAGTTTGTGTTTGGCTACATACTTCGTAAAACTTCGTAAACACGCTGACGGCCACTTAATTAATAAGCTAAACTTTCTTTACTTTTTACTTATTTTTGACATCTTGATTTATATTTAAGTTTGATTTTCTTGTCTACATGCTCCCGAAAAATACACTGAAAATGAGAGAGGTGCATAAAACAGTGCTCACAAATTTTATGGCTACTGGTTGAAAAGTTTGTCATTTTGACGAAAATATTGAATTTTGTTAAAAAAAAATTAAGTCATAACTTCAACTAAAATTTTCAATTCTGAATATTATGGCAACTTTTGACCGAATTTTTAAAATATGGTTAGTCAAATATAAAATATTTTGAAAAATTTGACCAAAAATATTAAATAGATTTTTTAAAAATTTATATTTTTGAACAAAATCAAATAGACCTTAATCGAAGCTTATGATAGAAATGTAAAATATTATTTTGTAAAATTTTTTTTTAAATTTACAAAAAAAAAATAAAAAATAATTTTAAATTTTATAGTTTTAGATATTTTTAGCAAAATCTGAATTTTGGACTATGAATGAAACTTTTGTCCGAAATTTTAAATATTGTTAAACAACTCAAATAAAAAGTAAACTTTTCAAAAAAAAAAAACATTTAATATTTGAAAATTTTACCAAAATTTTGACATTTTCCAACAAATATTATTCAAACAAAATCTGAAATTTTGACTATTATCGAAACTTTTGACCAAAATTTTAAATTTTGATAATCAAATTATGAAAATTTTAAAAAAATTCTGAAAATTTCACAAAAAAATATTAAAATTAAATTTTACGACGAAAATAAAAATATGTTTATATTCGAAAATTAAACTTAAATTTTTTAGTTTTTACAAGTGACTAAAATTTTGAGAAAAATTTTGAAATTTGAAAACAAAAAATTTCACAAACATTTTTGACAAAGGTATAAAAATGTGATTAAAATCTTTAGTTTGAATAAATTGTTGTATTATGACAAAAAATTTTAACAATTTAATTCAATACGACATTTTTTCCAAGTAAGTGACAGAAAAATGACAAAAAATCGAAATTTAGAAATGTAAAATTTTACCAACAATTAGATACTTTTATGTACAGCAATTTTTCGCTGAGTGTATTTTCCTTCGAAATAATTCTGGTCATCTTCGCTGACAGCATTTGATCAACTTCAGCGTGAAACTGATTTGATCAGCGTCAAATCCGGCAAAGAAGGCACGACTCCCTGCATGCCCCTCCCACCCAAAAAAGAAAAAAAAACACTTTTTATATCTGTACATATCTACAAAAAAGAAGAAGAAGAAGAAGAAGAAGAGAAAAAAAAACGCGAGTGTGCGCGGATCGCCTTGATCTTGGCAATATGATAACCCCAACCTTGAAAATTTTCGAACTTTTTTTTTCGTTTTCGATTTTTTGTTTGTGTGATTTTTTTTATTTTGGCATGTCTCATTTTTGCTGTCAACGGTGGCGATTGCTTTTGTTGTTGTTGTTGCCGAGTATTTTGCTTTGTTAATCGTTTTGGTGCTTTATTAAATTTAGTTTTATTTTTGAGGTTTTTATTTTTATTCGCTTTTTTTGTATACTTTTTTCTTTTTGTTGTTGTTGTTATTGTTTGGCTGTTTCTATTGAAAAATCTAAATTTAAGAAAAATGCTTCGTCTGTGAAATTAATTTAAAACGAATTAGGGCAGACGATGGTCGAAATTACGACAGGAATGCGCAAATGCAATGGGAAAGAATCCGTCTGAGATGATATGAAGCTGCAAGAAATAATACAAAAAGAAGAATAAAAACGAAAAAAATTTTGAAATTTTTTAAATTTATTTTAAACTAGCGAATGCCCGGCATGCGTTGCAATCCCACTTAAAAAAATGGTAGCAGAACTTCCCGGTACTTCCCGGTACTTTCCGGAACTTCCCGGTACTTCTCGGTACTCCCGTTAGTTAGCGGAACTTCTCGGTATTCACCGTTGTAACGATTCTGAGTTATGGCTGTAAAATTATCGGCATACAAACTCAGAAACAAAACCCAAATTTTTAGGAGTAATATTAGAATGTCATCGTATATTTTTACTTAATTAAATAAATTGAGGGCGTAATAAGTGGGACAATTTTGTATATCCTGTTATTCTTCCCGGTGCATCCCGTTACATGTTTTCTATTTAGCACATCAAGTTTCTGAGCAAATGGTGGTAGGCGTAAAAATGATCCACCACTATATTAGCGAAATAATCGAATATTTTAACTTAGTTTTGCAAATTGTGGGCGTAATAGGTGGGCGTGGCAAAATTTTCTTTGCCCTAAACCTAAGTTGGCTGAGCACAGAAACTTCCCAAAATTTCATCACAATCGGATGATTGGTTTAGACGCCCATTTGGTACAAAGAAAGAAAGAAAGAAAGAAAGATAGATAGATAGATAGATAGATAGATAGAAAAAAAGATAGAAGAATTCATTTTTATATATATAGATATTAAATTTTGGGCGTGGTTTTGATTGAAGACTGACATTTCATTTCAAATTCAAAAAATAAAAATTTGGATATTGATTTTTTAAATTTACAAGACATTTTTTACATTGCGTCTATTAAAATAACATGACTGTGTATTTGTTAATTTAACATGATGCAGTGTAAATTTAACATGAATTGCAATGTTTATCTCAGTAATTTTTAACTTTACTTTAATATGTTTATATGTAGTGTCAATTTAATATTTTTATTGTTAAATTAACATTCGAACCTATTGGCTTAACATTTTTCACTTTGAAAATATTGTCAAAATATGTCAAATTTTTTATGTAAATCAACTAAAATAAAATAAATAAACCGTAAAATATGTTTTTAATATGTTCATTAGCCTTAAAAAATATTTATTCGAAAAAGTGTTTATTTTAATCGTATAGAATTATTTTAAATTTATAAGCTAATTTTTAATTTTCATTGATAGATTAAATATTTAAGGTAAAATTTTCGATATAACATAAAATTAAGAATATGAGTAAAAAATTTTGACTATTCATTTTTTTGGGAAAATTTACATTTTTGTCAAAGTACATTTTTTTCTCAAAAAGTAATTTTTTTCTGTCAAAATGTAAATTTTTTTCTATCAAAATGTAAATTTTTTTCTGTCAAAATGTAAATTTTTTTCTGTCAAAATGTAAAATTAGTTTACCTAAATATAAATTTTTGTTTGTCAAAAATGTAAAATTTCTTTGTCAAAAATTGCATATTGAAATTTTTTCACATCAATGCAAACTAATAAAACGGGAAAATAAACAAACCAAAAAATACTTCGAAATGCACTTGAAAAAATGTCTCTGCACTTTTTCGACCATCACCTAAACCCAACCTACAACCAACTTCGTTTCTTAACAAAATCAAACCAAAGCAAAGCAAAAATATAAATAAAAAAAAACTAAACTCGTTTTCCTTCACACATTTCAGGCATTCAATTCACTTTGATTCATTTTGATTCATTCAGATGTTTGTATGTATGTACGAATGCTAACATCGATCGGAGCACCGTTAGATATGCGAGCGAACGAGCGAACGCGCGAACTACTTCCTCAAAAGTAGCATTCAAAAAGTAACCGTCATCCGAATGTCATTCATTCAGCGGATATCGTTCGCGCGTTCGTTCGTTCGGGTTGCTCGTTCATTCGTTCGATGGCTTTTTTCTCGGACTTTGTCTATTTCGCGGCGTCGTTGCTGCTGTTGGCTTCCTGAAGCAATTAATCAAAAAATCATTAAAAAAAAAACGAAATTAAATTAGATGCATACATACGCAAACAAAAGACAAACAAAAGACAACAACAAAAGCGATTCGAAATGCCGCAATGAAACAAAAACGTTATCATTGAGCATTTTGGAGCGATTTCATGCAAATCATATGCAAAATCGGTTTTATGAGTCAAAACGATTTCAGTTTATTTATGTTTCGCTTTACTTTATGAAGTGTCAATGCTGCATGCGAAACGTCATAATCAGCTGTTGCTCGAGCTTGGCTATCTCTAATAATAACGGACTTCATACAGCTGAAATGTCATAAATTAACTATTTGTATTAATTTGGTTGAAACTTTACACCCATTAAACAAGTCGTATATTTATTTATAGAAGAGTAGATATACCAAATGTCAAATCTGACATTAGGGCGTGATCTTGTCTGACTTGTTCATGGTAGATAAGATTATGTTAAAGAGTGTTGAAGATTGGTTAATTTGGTTCATGTTTGGACCATTCTTGTGAATGTTCATTTTATCGATCTCCTAACAACTTTTCGCATATTCTTTGGCTAATCTTTTCATTCAAATCTAAGTTTGGTGCTGGCTCAAAACCAATTCTCGAATTGCACAAGGCGAAAAAAATAAAATCCTTGACAGCGTTTTTTTTTTTTTAACAATTCACGGAATGAAGTCATTTAAGGTCACTTAAAAACCGCAAACTACCGTACCGTACCGTACCGTACCGTAGCGCAGTCAGGCCAGTCAGTCGGTCATAACCTTCGCGCGCGGTTTAGCGGCGTTTACAAGGATTTGGAATGCCTGGCATCGTACAGCGAATCGCGGTTTATTTCGATGTATTCACTTAAATCGTTCGTCGCCTCATCATCGTCGTCATCATAAATAACGAAATTATGTTTATGGATCGGCACTCTGCATGTGCCACAGTCATCCAAGTGGATTTTTTCCTTCTACTCTACGGATACACATGGCATTATCATAGCCAGCCAGCCTGACAGACAGACAGAACACGCGATAAAATACGCCAAACCGAACCGAACCGCAGCGAATGCCGCGGCATGGCATAGTATGGAAAGACAGAAGAAAAAAGGTCACCAAAGCCAAATTTACTTTTGGTTATCCTAAAAATAACACTAAAACTAGGTCAAGTATGCCGACATAAATACCAAAAAAAAAACATGAGCTTACTCGTACATATCGCTGACATAAATTACCAAACTAACTAAGTCCATAATTTCTGGTCTCCGGATTTTCAATGCAGCAACACGAAACTCCTCGCAAGAAATCGTCAACGAACATTTTTCGGTACTTGGCCGCTTTTGTATTTAATTTCTTGTGCTGTCCATATAAACTAGCTTAGCCAATTTTGGGCTGCTTACTTGAATTCTTGACTGCATCATGACCAGCGTCTCGAAGTTAAGATACGATTTGTTGTTTTTTTTTGGAGTCTGTTTTTGCTCCATTTCCGAAACCGAAACCGTGAGATACGTGACAAGACAAACAAATTCGGTAGATACAAAAAAAAAACAACAACAAAAAAAATCGCATTTGAAGGTTTGTTTCCCTCACTTTATGACTTTGGTACTTAGATTTTTTGTTGTTGATTTTTGTGTCTCATTTTTTTGGGTATGGTTGTTGGACGTTAGCTGGGCTAGTAACTAGCCTAGCAATAGTCGGACATTCAATGCTAGTCTCATTGACAGTTTGTCGACGGCGCTGTCTAACGTCAATATTTGTGAGTTGTGTGTGTGATTGTTTGATTTGTTGCTGGGCGTTGCCTTGTGAAGATCAACCGGCGCACATACCGCGCACGATCGTTTGCTTTCCTGTGCTTTGCTCTGCCTCAACTGATGAACACTGACCTTTGCTAAGGTTTTGCGTGAGTGATGATTTTTTTTCGGAAACTAGCCTGAACTTGAATTTTTTTTTTCGGTTGCTAGAATTGGATTTGGTTTTGTTAGAATTGAAATTAGCGTTGCCTGTTCATTTTTTTATGACTCTTGTTAAGGTTTTTTCTAGCTGCCGATGAATTTGATATTCTAATTTAAAACAAAACGTTAAGCGTTTTGAATTTAACCTCTCTTGAAATTCTAATCAAAAACGCGAATCAATAGCAGAAATGTTCCAAAATTAACCAGTTTCGAATAAAAATCACCATATTCAACCAATTCACAGGGGCAATTTTTAATCTTATTTCGCATAATCCAGAAGCTAATATGTCCGCTCATAAATTACCTGCACGAGCCCCCTTTCGGTTGAAGAGATCTTGTCAGTTTTTGAAAACTATGCAAATGAGTCGAATGACCCCAAACTCTTCAAAAACCAAATCAAATTAACTTAAATCAAATCAAATAAAGTAAAGTAAAACCATGACACTGACGCCGCCGCCACCGCCGCCTATGATTGACCGCCACCGCCTATACTCACTCGCACATGTGCGTAGGCCATTACGCGCGTTCATTCAGATGTCAAGTTGAGAAATACGTCGTCGCGAAGGCAATTCAATTCACTTGGGCTGAGCTGAGCTGCGCTGTACCGGGCGCTTAATCGAATTTACTATTTTTAGGCGCGCTCGAAATAAATCACATAAAAACTACCGAAAAAAAAAATACCTACACATAAATTATAAGCGCGTACTTGGCGCTTAAGTATAAATGAAATAGACCTTGACCATAACCTGCCAAAATAAAAAAAATAAATAAACGCCGGACTGTCAAGACATTGAATTATGGCCTATTCAAATATTTGTGTCTCATTATTTTTGACGCTTTTGTGTTCATTTTTGACACATGAGATCTGCTAAAAGATTTCTTTAGTCGAAAATTTAGAAGACCTACTCATATAAACTCGTAACCATTTTATGTGTGTGTCGTCGTAAATTTGTAAACATCGTTTTATACTGAGTGTGTATATCAGCTGTTTTTAAAGAGAATCGATTTTAATTGTTATAAACAAATATTAAGATTTGCTGATATGACAAATGTTAATCACAAGTGGGTGTAGATCACTCGTACATGATAAAGAAAATGACGTTCAGCGTAATCAGCTGATAATTCTAGAGTTGTTTTCTTTACGACGGCGACACTGTTTTATGCACTTAATTTGCTTGATAAGTTCGTAAACATCTTGTAAACCTGTTTGTATGGAAAAGAAAAACAGCTGATATACGAGGTATAAATTTGTCAGCTAAACAAGGCATTAACAAGCTTAAATGAGTACCGCTGATATATTTTCAAGGCGTATGTATAATCTCTATCAGTTAATGAGTTCTTAACAAATTACTTTGATATATATTCAAAGATTTGTACAGTAAATTCACCATTGGATTTTTAAGTTAAGGTCATAAAAAACCAATCCGAAGTCTCTTAGTCATCACCTAAAAAACTGGTTATCAAAAACTTCTAGTGGAGAAATTAAAGTAGGCACTTTGACTTTGTACTTTGTTTAAGTAAAAGCAAAAGTCTCAATTTAAAATCGCTGCACTGCAGAATTATGCAAATAAAGGAAACTTAATTGAAGCGGAAAGACACAAAGACCGAGCGCGTCTCATAAGGCACCACGATCTCACAAGCACGCACACACACACACATACACACATCTACAGGCGCTGCTGGCTGCTGTTCCTCAATGATCTTGAACGATCTGCAGTGATCTGTCTGGAATGGGTACTTATTAAATCAAGGCAACGCGAGCCAGAATAATGGATAAAGCAGACGAATATGAAACGAAAAAAGAAAAAAACAAAAAAACTACGTCACTTTTGATACCAAATATGCAAAAGAGTACTTGAAATGCGAAGGCCTTAAAAAATGCACACAAAACGCAACAACAACAAAAAGGAGCGGACTTGTCTCAAGCATTTTTATTTGCCTTTTGAATCTCAAAAAAAAAAAGAAGGAAGTAACAATTATAAAAAAAATACATACATAAGAAATTAAATGAAAAAGCAAAAAGCAAAAAGAACAGGAAACGTCATGGTCGCCTCAAGAGCAGACCATGAAAGAAACGAAGAAAGAAGCGATCAGGCGAGACGGTATGGTGAAACGACGACATTGGACAAAAAGCGTCCAAAGCGTCCAGACACACGCTGACCTTGATGACTTTAATGTGGTTGTTTGAGCAGAAACGCGATTATGTCGAAGCAAATTAAGTTGTATTGCAGAAATGTGAGGAGGACTTCATGTGGCTGATGATCGGCGGATGTCATGTGCATGAGATGTACTATAGATGCCATGTGGTCTGGATATGAAGTGGTAGAAATGTCGTAGCAAACTTTTGTCATTAGAAAAACGTTGTTTAGCTAATTTCCTAAGAAAGTTGGAAAAGCGAGTTTTTCCAAGAGGAACTTCGTATACAATTGAGAAGCTTTATATTAAAAATCGTTAATTTTTAACTGTTTCCAATGGATTTAACGGATTGTCATTAAAAGTTCCTCAACTTGGATATGTGGAAGAATTCTTTATGGACCGACAATTTTGTGGAGGGATTTTTTTTGTTTGCAACGCTACTTTTAAAAATGAACTCGGAAGTGTAGATTCTACGCCTTGGAGATGGCGAGAGCAGAGTCGAGAGTAAAATGTTGAGTATGTACTTCAACTGATAAAGTATCTAAAACAAGATGACATGTTAAAATGTTGCCCGAAAATTAAAATCCATCTTGTGAAGTTTAAATCAACAGCATGATGCAATCATCACCCAAGGAGTAATCATAATTTTCGGAAATTTCGCCAAAATGCATTAAAAATTATTATCAGAAATTGTGTTTTTTTTTTGCAATTTTAATAAGCTTAAATACGCTTAAAAACAAAAGAAATCCACCCCAGACGAGTCTCGCATACGAAATTAACTTTTTGACGAACTGAGGGTACTTTTTTTTTTTCTGTTCTCATCTGTCGAAAAAGAAACCGTCTAAAGTAAACAAATTCACGCCCAAATTTGTCACGAAATCCTGCTGAAGTCAGTCGTACGTGCTCCAAGCGTAGTTTCAAGTAATTTGCATATAATTTGGGTAAATTCTTTTGCCTTACGAAAAAAAAGTTTCAAAAATTCCCAAAAGTACTTATTAAATTGAAAAAAATATAAAAATATTTGAAAAATATTTTGCAATATTCGAAGGAGTCAAGGCTAAGCCGAGGCGTCGTGTTTGGTGAGTCAACCCAAAAAAAAAAAAAAAATAACAAAGTCGATATGGTTTTTATAATTATAATCTTTTGTTGTTGTTTATTGAAATTGCTAAGTGCATTCATTACATTGCGACGGTCAAGGCAAGGCAGGCACGGCAGTCAGGCAATGTGGTCATGTGGTCATGGTCATTGATTGTCATGGTCATACTTTTGTCCGTTTTAATCGGTCAAGTTGAGGAATGACTTTTTGAAATTATTTTCATTTTTCGTAATTGTTATTAGGTTTCAGAAATTATTGTTTATTTGCGGAAAGAAAGATTATGCCTCAAACTCGCCTCGATCAGCGTTAGTGAACTTAAACCTTGGAAATTTTATTTGGAAATATTAGAAGAACTTCAAAACCGAAAATTCCTAAAAGTTGTAAATTATGTATGGAAATTTTTCTGATAGGCTTCCAGTACTGACATATTAATATACCAAAGGTATGCTTAACTGGTCATTGATCTCCGACTAAATGAATGCGCAGCAAAGCCTCAACTTGCTGCACTTACAAGCGAAAGTACAAACCCAATACGCCACTGCTGCGTCAGCTGGAAATGCACATCAAGCTGATAAGACTTGATGCGTCTCAATGGACTCATAATGCAAACAATAACATCATCCATCGTCATCATAATCACAGATAAAATGGAACTTCAGACCAGCGCGCCATAACGTTGCCGTTCGGTTTCAAATGACAGAGCGAAGCCGCCGCCGTAAAGTAAATAAATTGCGATAAACGCCGCCGCCGCCGCCGCCACCGCCGACGACGCAATTCATATTCGCTAGGGAAGCGTATTCTGATTTTAATATGCATTTGTCCTCTTCTTCTTTTTTTGTGCAATTAAAATTGTGGCTCCCTGAAGATGATCTTCTGCGCTTTTCAAGTGCGTAAAGTTAGCAAAGTGCAAAGGCATATGTTGACCGCGCCGCCTCCGCCGCCGCCGCCGTCACTTTAGCGGTCGGTGACAGCGCGGTTCAAGAATGTTCATGACGATAAGGCCAGGCCGTATTTCTTTCTTTTATTTATTTACGGTTTTTCAATAAATTCGCCAGATTGATGACTCGACTCGACTCGGGAGGAGAACCAAAAAAAAAAAAAACGTGCAACGTACGCTTCGCTTTTGTGCGTTGGTCCTTGAGCGTAATTTGTCATTTGTGGCGATTATTTTCTGCGCAGTGCAGTTGAGGTCAATGAACTTTCTTTAATTGATGCGGGAAACTATTTTTATGGAGGTTTTTTTTTTAAATTTAAATATACTTTAATTTACAATAACTTTGAGCATAATAAAAACTGAAGCGCTTAGCAAAGGAACAAGCTCCATGTCCAAAATTTTAAGACATTCCGATTTCTTTGATTGCGTCTGGCTTTTGTACAATTTAATGCGAAGCCGTGAAATCGGTTGAGAAATTCCGGCTCATGATTTCGTTTGAAGTTTTGAATAACATTTTTAAAATTTTTAAAATGGAGAGATTTGGATTCCTCCCAAATAATTTTAAATTGATTTAAGAAATCACTCAATTCAAGGTTGCAAATGTTCAACGCTTCTTACATTTGCAAAGCGCTGACTGCAGTAAAATACTTCTCGAGGTTACGTACCCAACCGGGCTGGTAATTGCGTCAATGTCAATGTCAAAGGCGTTCATTTGTTGTTGTTGTTATTGTTGTTGTTGGTGTCGTCGTTCATAGTTGTAGTAGTAGTTGTTGCATTGCAACCGAACGACCGACCGGCCGGCCGGCAACCAAATACAACGACTATATTTAGAAACTGCAAAAATTCTTCATGCCATGCCCTCGCATTCCGCATGCCAGTAGAAATGCACTCGCAATGCACTCGGGTCATATATAACCCGAAATTGCACTCTCTCTCTCTCGCTTTTACGCTCTTTCGCTTGAAAGCCATTTACTCTCTTTAACCTTCTCAACCCAAACCCTTCTTAATACGACTGGTTCGCTCTCGCTGCTAAAAATAACCTTCGACATTGAAAATGGAAAAAGCTTTTCCATTGAAGGTTAAAAACCCACACTGTTCATCGCCGTCGTTGCCGTCGTCGTCGTCTATTACCGTTACCCACACGAGTGAGCACATTGGCTCTTCGTCGTCGTCGTCGCCGTCCATTGCAGTTCAAGTGCAAGGGTTGCCATTGCCCCCTGTGTCGTCGTTGTAAATGTCGTCGGCACTGCGGCCTTCCCCCCCCCCCTCCATATGAGTGAGTATTGGCATCCGCTTTGGCCTTGTCAATTATTTTTAAGGCATTATATATTTGAGTGCTGCTCTGCGGCCAACATGTCTAGGCGTAATGGTGCTAGGTGTTGGCGCTCGGGGGTTTTTTTCTTTCGTTCGTATTGTTGCTATTGCTATTGTTGTTGTTGCATGTCTGTCTTTGATTTTGATTGAATTTGATTTCGTGGAAAAGTTTTTATCGTCACAAGGACACCTTTTCTTTTCTTTTCTTTGATTTTTATTTGTATTATTTTTTGTTGTTTTTGCTGTTGGTTAGCGGTTATAATTTTTTTTTAGTTTGGCCTGAACTTTGTTGGTTTTCATGTGTGGCTAATTTAATTATAACTTTATTGTTTCGGTTTTTCTTTTCCACCAACTAGAAAAAAAGGTAATACGTGCATGTGTTGCTTTTTGGAATTATTTATAACTATTCTACGTCATACCGCTTTCGAGCAGGGTGTGGGCATGACGTTAAGAAAGTTTTTTTTATCATCTGGATTATCGATTGGATCTATAAACAATAAGCAAAAGAGGCTTGAGAGCATCTTGGAGGAATAACGAAAATAGTTTTACTTATATTCCATACAATCTATTTTAAGTTCTATTTGATAGATTAAGTTGGGGTTGCTTAGAGGTCATGGGATAGCGGTGGCCATATATAGATCGACAGATTTGTAGACTCATACGTTAAAATTGTCCAGAATTCCAGATGTGAACATTAAAACATTTTGCATCAATTATTTGAAGCGTTTGACTTCCGTTAGTGGCCGTTTTCTCTATGTTATCGATAGTGAACCAATCTAACTTAAACGGTGCTTCTGTGGTTTTGCTTTCCCAAACTATTAAAACCAACACCTTAAAGTAAAGTTACAAATAGCCACTGAAATGTATCTCTTCCAGTTGGCCAACCAAGCATCTTTTCTTACCGCAAATAACTAAATAAGTTAATAAATAAGCTGTAACCGGCGCAGGAGTCAAGTCAAAGTTTCTACCATCATTTCAAGCAACGGTGCGTCGCAGTTACTCGGTAATCACACGCGTGCAAATGTCCTTTCAATGACCTTTAGCATCGCGACATTCGGCGCCTACCCAAGATTTTATGTGCGAAAGTACTTTACGGCATAAAAAACCCACAAAGAAAAATCATTTAAAAATCAAATCAAAGTCACGCGCCGCTTCATAATCACCCTGCCTCCACGTAAAACCCCCCGACAAATAAAAGAGGACTCTGAAGTAGGAGTAGTAGTGCAGGGTGAATGAGATGGAGCTAAAAAAGTTTAAAGCTCAAGGTTAAACAGAAGCCAGGCGGCTGGTAGCAGTCGACAGCGCTAACGCGCGCAAGCAGCAGGTGTGTAAGAAAGGTCGGCTTTAGCGGAATATTGTACACGCGCGCGCGACACAAACGCTCATTCGCCTAAATATATGCAATAAAAAGCAACAGCAGCAGCAGCTGCCACTACTCTCGCTCACACTCTGCCTAGCATTAGTTAGGGGGGAGGGGGGAGTGATTGTAGTCGGAGAGGAGCGGAGCTGTGTAAGCAAATGCGCGCGGGAGCAATGTCAAAAGGAAAAATCCTTCAGATTTAACCTTGAACTTCAACTGGCGCAAAAGAGAGGGCAATATTCGAGAGAGAAAGAGACACGCCACGCGCAATGTGGCCGTGTGTCTGTCTCTCTGTCTGTCTGTCGGTCGGTCTGTCCGTCATTTAGCACGAGCGCGTTAAGTGAGCAAAATAACCTTGTCAGGTTAGCGTATAGCAAGTAGCGTATACAAGCACACATATAAACTCTCGCATACCAGGCTGGCAGAGTCCTTGATTTTGCGCCTACGCATCGACTATGGAAAATTTTTTTTGAGTCGTTCGTTCGCTTGTCCGAAACGACGAAAGGCATTTAGAGTTCAATGTAGATGTTTCGTGTACGTTCGTTGTGTGGGTAGGGAGAACCCTTGGAAAAGTTTAGGCGTGGGTTGGCATTGAGGTGGAGGTGAGAGCGCACGCAAACCTTGAGAGCGAAAGCTTTTGGTGTAACTTAAAGCATCTATGGTGGCGCAGAGAACAGCGAGAGAGATAGTTGGAAAGAGGGAGCGTACATGCTTATACTTTGCTGGCGGCGTTTGAGCCTTGATAATGAAGCAAGGATACGCTGGCTTTCAAGGAGATGGGGTGAAAACACTTTTGAAGGTAAGCACAAAAGTTGTTGACGGCCGAAAAAGAGAAATGTGAAAAGCTGCTTTTACATTTTCGAAAGAGATATAAAACAAGTTCTGCTCTTAGGTAAATGAGAGCAAAGAATGAGAGCAAAGTGCGAACAAATTTTAATAATTTTATTTAAAATTTAAAAACTTTATCCAGAAGAATTGTAAAACTAAAACAATTTTGATTGGAAATATTTTTTGACCGGAGAAATATTAAAATTCTCTTCATTTTCTCTGTATTTTATCTTCCTCTCTGGAGATATCCTTATCGAGTTCTTGTCGCTCCTCCGGACCTTGCTCGAGGAAAAGTTTGTTGACTGTTGTCATTGCACGAGGTCGTCGCCGCCTGCTGCAATTCGTTACTCTTCTTCTCCCGCTCCAAAGCTCGACTCGCTGACTCTCCGTCTCACTTTCTCTCGTTAACTCGTATAAAAAACAGTAGCATGCTTTTTGGCATATTTGTTTTATCAAGCTTAGTTGCCGTCTACCTCAAGCATACTTTTGTGCGTTTGTGTGTGTGTGTGTTTTTGTGGGAGTGTTGGGGCTGAATATTTACAACAGCAATTACAAATGCCAACGCTTTTGGGCCAATTTACAAATACAAACGCGCATTTAGAAAGCGCCTAAAATGCCAAATTGAAAATGGGCGCGCGCGCCTAAAACCACCCTACACCCTGAAATTAAATGCGTCATATTTAATTCGCATAGCGAAAGTACCGAAGTTAATAAAAATATAATAAAAAAATAATGAAAATATAGAAATACAAAAAAAAAAAAAAAAACGAAGGTGCGCTTTGTGTGAATTTGCGGTCTGGCATTTGATTAAGATTATTATTATTATTATTATTATTATTTATTCTGAACATTCTGGGCACTTTTCATTCATGGCATTTTTATTGCGCGGCAAAATTGAAAATTGAAGGGCATGCTTTTAGGCGCACAGTGGCGCGGTGAATTGAGTAGTGTGCCTGAGCACATTATGTTAAGTTTAGAATTCAAATGATGACGGTATATCAGCTTTTCACAAATTGTTTACTTTGTCATGCTGAAACGCCTAAATGTATGCTGCGTAAATTGTATAAACACTCCGACTGCTGTCCGCCCACAAACGCTTCAAAGTCAATATCAGCCAAAGACACACACACACACATAACAAGAATATAGAATATAATTCTGTACGATTCCGAGAATAATTTTGGTTACGCATGTGCCTCGTACGCAGAGGATTCTTCTGAAACGCAATTTACGATACACATGATGTGCGTCGAAGATTTTGTGTTGGCGCTCAAAAACATGTTAAACTTTTGCCACTGCTGCTGTTACGTGTGGCGTGTGGCATGTGCTGTAAATGCAGCATACCTTCAGGCGCTCGAACAAATTCGGTTTTTGCTTGCGTTGAGCTGAGTGGGAGGAAGTTGCCTATTCAAATAATAAGCAGAAAGTTTTTCATTTTTGTTGTTGTTGTTGTTTTTGTATTTTTTGGGGTCAGAAAGAAGCGTAGCGGGCTTGTTATGTTATTATTTGGAAAGTAGAACTCAAGCACAATTGAGAAGTGGCCGCAGATGGCGTGTAAATGATGAGGATAGTATCAAAATGTCATGGACAAGAGATGCGGAAGAAACATTTAATTAGGGTTATGTTTCGTAATGGGAATGGGAAATAATTATTTGAACAAATTGTTTCATTTTCTTTAAGTAGTTTATAGATCTTTAATATCTAAAGAATAGAGGCAGGGATTGGTAAGCTCATTGAACCTCATCCTAAGCTTCATGTACGTACGTAATTCTTAGAAATCTCAGAAACAAAATTCCATAATTTATCATCGACAAACAGTTAAGCACTCCATTAAGCGACTATTTCTGCTCCTGGCCTCCCGTCCTTGCCTGTAACTATTGTTGAAACAATTTCGCAGAGAATCACCAAAATATCCTACGCCTCCATTTAATCGCGTGTGCGACCATAACGGCGACGCTTAAGTCCGTTTAAAGTGCTGCCACGTGTTGTTGGCTGAACAACTTGACAGTTTTTCTACTTTTTGTACTTCTGGCCAACCACCATCGCACGACCCAAACTAATGAAATCCCACTTCCGGATACGTACGCTGACCTTTTTTCCGTCTTCCTGCTTAGTTTCACAGTTCAAAAAAGCAAACGATACTAAGGAAAGGCAAAAATAAAACTATTCAAGCCATGGCATAATCAAACTAAGCGACAAACCGATATAACAGAAAGGCGACCAAGAAATGGTACTCGAAGTTTCTTTGCCGTCATCCAAACCATCTACGGGCGGTTTTCTTCTTCATACCAACGAATATTATTGTCACAGGGCGCGCACTCGGGGTGAATGTAACCTTGACCGAACATAACCTTGAAGTGAAATTTATTTAGCTTATTATTACATACACTATACAAACGTACAGAGAGTGTTTATATGGCAACACCCTAGTCAATGTTAATACCATGCCACGCTATTTTTATTTTTTTCTTATTTTTTATTAGTACTAATTGCCACAGTATGACTAGAAAATAATGAGTGGAAGACGACGTATACCCATGGCGACGCGATTCCACATAGGTAGGGTATATCTGTGTGTGTATTAGTTTTTAAGGTTTGCCGTTCGATATGTGGTGTAGGTGTAAGTGTAGGTGTGTGTTATTCTTCATATGTTAACAAGATTTCCTTTTGACATTTAACAAACTGCGCATACAGGTTGATTTAGTTTTTTGTTTGTTGATTTTTCCCGACAAAGGTCAACTTCACGCTTCGCTTGAGGTGTTCTCGGAATGTCAGCACACCAACTCCTCGACAGCTCATGGTTGTACGTACCTACCTACCTACCCACGTTTTAGTATTTCTCGGTATCCTTTTTCCTTTTGCCATGCTTAGCTATAAATTACGTTCTAATTTATGTGCTACAACTTTTGTTTCGCTCTTCGAAATCCATACATCACGCCGCAGCAGTTTCCAGCATACATTGACCTCTTTAATGCGTACAACGTCATTTCAGTTCAGTTGGGCAGTGTATCGCTCAACTTGTCCCAGGCTACCACTTCCATGCCAAGATTTTTCGCAAACATATTCAACTTGATTTTATAAGATTTGGTTTGCTTTGCGCAATTCGGAGAAAATCTGCGTCGTTGTCGAAAATTTTCCTACCATTAGTTTTCCTTTTCTTCTTTCCTTATTTTTTTTTTATTTTTTGACTTATATAAATGTTTCATCATTGTTTTGTGGCGCTGCACAGCTCTGCTCTCGCTCCCAAAATGTTTTTCTGCTTCCGCGAATTCTGGTTCAATGTTTATTCAATGTCAAATTTTTACCCTGAACTTTGTGGCGCTTTCCATCCAACCCATGCTCTAATATACAATATACGTATGTGTGTTTGTATGTATGAACTTCCCCAGCATCTAACCCACTGCTATGTTAGCTTGACGAGAAGATGTTTCTACTGCTGCTGCTGCTGTTGTGTTTGTGTAGCTTCTGCCCAACCCTGTTCCAAGTGGATTTCACGAAAACCAGGCGTCGGTAGATAACAGCCACAAACCCAACTTCCCACTCAACCCCCGACGGCAAATTCTCATTTCCAACACGTGTCGCTTATGTCTGATTTCGAGAAAGTGGGATTTTGTTTTTTGTTTTGTATTTGTATGTGGCTTGTGTCCGCTTCAGTGTTGCATTTAATTCAAATATAAAACAATATAAATTGTTATTGTTTTATTATTATTTGGAGTTTCAGATATCTTAGGAAGGTTACTCATTTATTTAAGTTTCATTGAAATTTGTATCCCAGTATGAACCTTTTTTTTTGGAAATCCCAAAGCTTTGTTTTTAGTTTTCACCAGCTGAATATTTTATTTTTTTAAAAGTTTATACAATTAATTAAAAAGTTTGACCAAAATGCAACACTGTGTCGCCTATCTCCGTTGCTTCTTATTATGGTAGAAGATTTCACAAGTTTATTGGCATTTACCATTTCTCCGTATACTTAACGTTCTATGCTTCCGGTCGTTCGTTTTATCTTTTTTCTCTTTTGCACTTCAGCTTCCATTTGATATATATGTATATACATTTTTTTTTTCGATTGTTATGCTGTTGTCGGTATCTTACCCTCAGCAGCTGCGGCCAACTTCAAGGTTAACTTTGTTGCCATTTCCGTTTCCTGCTGCGTCACGTCTTCGCTTCCTTGCTTGCGTGCTTTTCGTATTAGAAGCGTCTCTCGTTTTTTTATTTTTTATTTCGCCTCCTCATACTACAACAACTTTAGCTCGTGTCGGGGAATGAACGCGGGCAATGACACGCGTTGGCGTTTGCGTATCGCAAAGCGGAACCGGAAAAAGGAGCTTCCAAGCCAACCAAACAGACGCCATATTGTTTCTACTTTGCGGTACATGATATGTTGTTGCCCCATCCAGGCTATATGGCCGTCAACGTTCTGGCATTTGCTTAAATTCTGTGCTCGCGCGGATTATATAAGTTCGTGGTGGCTGAGATGTGTGAGATGAGAATTGTGGCGCAACACACGCGCCATCGACGCCATTTTGTATTGGGTTTTTACGCGCGGAAACACACGTTAATTAGTTTGTGCTGCCAGTTCGTTGGCATAATAATGTAGGTATATACTCATTAAGTCGGGTATGACTCGAATAAGGTCATTAAACTGTTGTAACTACCAAAACTTGACTTTCGAACCTGGAATATGCCCTCAGTCAGCATTTGTCTATGGACAATGTTGTGCGGAAACTTGCTAAAATTACTTATATCTCCTTAACTAGTGATTTTTTGCCACAATTGAATGTGATATTTAGAATTGTTAAGCTCATTCAGAAATTCATTTGATAAGACTATTAAGATTTAGAAACTCTAGAATTTTCGGTTAGAAAGATCCACGGCTTTAAAGTTAGAAGATATTGAAAAACAAAGTAAGTCGACTAAAGGTTAAAATTTTCATTGACCAATGTTTCTTGAGCAACGTTCCACAAAGGAAATTATCTAGAAATACAAAACCTCAAGAATCTAAAACATGATTTGGAAATATTCCTGCCAACAAAAGTATCCGTGGTTTTATTTTACCAGAACCAAATAAGTCATGTACTCGTATATGTATAAAAGACCAACATCCTTGTTCGCTCACATGTTAAATTAATCGCTTTGCATTACTGACGACATCCACGATCCTCCTCAAACTCTTAGCGCAAATGTTTTGTTTACTGCTCGCTCCTCTGCTGACTAGCACCCAAGCGCCCAATATTACCCTAGGTTGGGTGCTCCTATTTCAGGTCATTGTACTTTGTGTGCTGTTACGAACGCTTCCTGCCTGCCTGCCTGTTTGCCTAAATTGCTTCAATTGCCTGCTGCTGGTGCTGATGGTGTTGCCTATGCGCCTGCCCCTAGCGTGCTTAGGTCATTGCTCGCTGCCTCCGAGTGATGTTAAGGAACTCGGTCGACTTTAGTCACATACCTCCAACTTAGGAAACGCTGTAAATGCTAGGGCTTGTTCGTTCGTCCTCGCCATGCTGAACGGGAAAATGAAGAATTTTGTGTGCGGCAGAAGTTTTCAACAGCGAGTAGGTGAGGTTAGGAAAGGTGAGGTGAGGTTGGTAAGCGAGTGAGTGAGTGAGTTGATTATTGAAATGATGAATTATATTTCATTTTAATATTAATGGTTCGGAAAAGTTATTTTCTAATCATGTGTCGTGTTGAAGTATGTATGTCGCCTTCTTTTTTGGGATTGGGCATATTTATTGTTTATAAATTTTGGTCGGGGTGTTTCAATAAAATTTTTGGGTTTGGCATAATTATATGAAGTAATTATGCTTCATTTATTATACTCTCATTATGTTGTCATTTAAAGGAAGTAAAAGTAACATTTGAATTCATTAGGAAAACAACTCAACATCTTTAAAACTTTAAAGTTAATTGATATAAACTCTTTAAGTCTTTATGATTGGTCTTCTACACAAACATCTTCCATGGAAGCGACAGTTTTTGACATAGTTTTATTCTCACACTTTGGTCGAGTCTTGTCAGCTTTTATCTACAATTCGTCATCAAAATCAACGCGAATGACATTTTCAGTTGCAACACTTTTGCCACCACAACCGTCACTCGGCCGCTGACCGCTTGAGCTAAGTTATCATGCCTGCGCCGAGTGTGCGAGAACCTGGCCACGCTTGACTTTGAGCGCTTGTCGAGTATGTTGACTTCATTGTTTACCGACTGTTTTTCCTATTACTTTTTTTTTGTTGTTTTTCTGTTTTTAGTCACACTGTAACTCGATATTTTTGTGTTCGTTTTTTATGCAATTCTTGGGAATTCGTCGACAGCGCGGACTTTGGTTGTTTTTGTTTACATGCCCTACTTGCAGTCGCACCGGGTTTATGAACTTCATAATTCTGGAACGTAATTTCAAAATTTATTAAATACTTCAATAAAAAAATATACAAAGCTAAAGTTCACTTAGTTTTTAACTAAGTCCAAAGGAACGGAATGATGAGTTATTTTGTAATTTGTGCTTTGGCTAATTAGGTTTAAAAATCAACACTTAAGGTAGCCAAAAAGTGTTCAAGGTATAATTGGATTATTCTTAAAAATACTTTAAAATTTTCTAAAAGATTAACCCTTTAGTATATTGAATACTTTATAGTTTGTCCAATATGAATTCGTTGTTGACCGACAAGAAAACGTATCAAAGGTATCCTGAACTCTTTTTCTGTTATCTCCAAACAAGGTTAGTAAAAGTTTTTCTTCATTTACTTATGTAGATACTTGTTAAAATCTTGTTCAGATGCGGTATCTGTGAAATTCGTTGGAAACTCACCAATTACAAATCCAAGCAGTTGTTTATACAAACATTTTCATCAACATGGTTTTGGCCTCTTTCCTTTTCCCCAGTGATCCCCAGTAACAGAGTAGAAACTTTCTTCAACTAAATCTTGACATTTTTATTCGGAGTTTAAAAAGTTTGACAATATTTTAAATTGAATTAGACATAACAATTGAGATAAAAAGTTGTTCAAAAAATTTATAATTTCATTGTTATATTAATAACAATAATGATCAACTTCAACTAGTTGACATGTTTCTCATCACCATAAGCGGCGGAGCGATTTTCCGCATTCACCCTATGAGTGCACTTGAAAATATTAAAGCCGCGTTCGCATGGTTTGGCCAAATCGTTGGCGGTTTCATCGGCGCATCGCTTTAGCATATCGTATTCGTTTTGCCATTGCGCCATGTCGAGCGAGAGATGCACTTTGACCTCAGCTATGGGCGTGACTTCGCCTTGCCGCGTGATGCCGTGATTCTCGTAGACACAATTGATGAAACATTTGAATGCGTTCGGTATGGGTTCATCGAAGTGACGAGCCTCTAGCTGATTCCAATTGAGAAGATCGAAGCCGGTTTCATTGCCGCAAGCGACCAACAGTTTGGCGCGTATGGTGGGATCGTAGGCATCCTGGTAGAGTGAGGGTATATACAAGAGATAGTATGGTTTAAATGACGGTTATAAGTTTAATTTAATAATGTACTAAGAACCTCTGCGAGTGCTGCCAGGGTGATGGACAATATTAGCACTGATATTTTGAACATGCTGAAATTTGTTTTTAGATACACTTAGCGCCAGCGACAAATTCTAACTGTTAGATATTTTCAATTTTAAAAGCATTTTATGTACAGACCAGACCGAGCGGAACTTTTTTAATTAAATACATTGATAAAGCTTTTAATTGGAAATAATTAAACTGATGAAATCATGATTCATTTGTACAAGAATTATCTCGTCGACGAAATCTAAAAAATTGATATTTGGCTTTATATAGACAAAAGCTTTGTATAAATTAAAAAACAAGATGTCGGCTTCTTCTTGATAAACCAATTTTTCAAGTTGAACATTAATTAATGTAAAAATAAGAAACACAGGAAGTCTCGATATCGCTTTAATTTTTGTTTAAATACTTTTGAATTATTCTGATGATATTATTATAAGACTTAATATCGAATTGACATTGTTTGCACATCAATGTAACATTAATTTGATATTGTTTTCTTTAATTCAATGTATTTTTCAACACTTCACACTTTCTTTTTTTTTGACATTTTCATAATGCACCTAAAGATAAAGAAGCTCTGATCGCATGGTCTGTCCAGGTCCTTCTCAAACTGTGTGCTGCACAACTTGAACAACTGGTACAAGAGTGGCCATGTGGCCTCCTGATCAGGCAACATCAGATTAAATTTAATCTTATCGATTGTTGCGATTTCGCCGTCATCCGTCAATAAACCATAATCATCGTAGAGACATTTGATGAAACACTTGAATTCCAATGGTATCGGTTCGTCGAAAATGCGTTCGTTGAGCTCTTTAAAATCCAGAAGCGAATAGTTGGCCAGATGACTGCAACGGATAACGATGCGATTGTTTTCTTCCTGCGCCGAGCCCTTTTCAGATTGACGAATTCATTTCGATTAGTATTTAAAAAATATAAAAACAAATTCTATGTGCACTTACGTTTGCGAGGACAAAAAGATAAACCAATATTAGTAGACTTGGCAATGACCAACGTCTCCTCGTATATAACCAAATATCCGACATTTCGGATCTAACCGGAGTGAGTCAGTTGCTCTTTGGATGTGCTAAATTTCTTTCTTATATAGACAAATTTTAAATGTTTTTGTTGGGATTTTCATTGGATCACATACAAATATTTTGAAGTTGCTTAATGTTCGATTTAATTTGTCAATTAAAATTTCCGCTTGTAATTAAATTAATTTTATTAACAAATTAGTTTATTAGAGCAATCATTTGTTCAATTAGTTTGGAAAAAAATTTAAAACTTAAAAAAAAGCTTTACATTCGATGTATTATAAAATTTGGAAAGCTTTTGCACAATCATTGTCAACAATTTTGTTTAACTTAGTTAGCTTAGTTGGATAAATCCGGGTATTGGATTAGAGAGAGATTCTTTATTAAATTATTAAATTTAATGCCAAAAATTAAAAAAAAATGCATTTTTCTTGATCGCTTTGAAAATTCATTTGATATTACAGTCGTCTCTGGATATAGGGAACGAATTATTGCAAGGACTGTTCACTATATTCGGGTTGTTCACTCTTTTAAGGTAGACATTTTTTGTTCTTGCGTTCAGAAATTGGCTTTTGGACTACTTTTTCACGTACTCCATGTAAAAACTTGGGTGTTCACAGTATCGAGATGCGCGCTATATAGGGTGTTCACTATATAGGGGTATTCACTATACCCAGCCACGACTGTAATTGTTGTTATGAACAAAAGTTCAACTTATTGTTTTTGTTATTATTTAAAACCATAATTAAATTGACAAAAGAAATACTTTTGCATTTTAAAGATACAATAACCATGACTCAAGATACAATTTCTATGCGAGAGCACACTTTGGTCAAAGCTTTCTTACGATCGACTGAATCTCTCCTCTAGTTAATCGGTTACTAACAAACCTAACAAAATGAATATTTTTTTAAAAATTTTGTATGCGTATTTTAATTGAAGGCTTTATTAAACTTTATCAATTCTACATTAAAATGGTTCAACACTCCGAGTGGCTCTTTTCTCAATTTGTCGGTTGTTTTGAAGCCGCCAGCACGCATTTGCCGACTTTAAACGCCCGTTCGCACGGCTGTTCCGTAACGTTTTTAAACTGCTCGTCGCAAACTTTAAGCTTTTCGTATTCGGAGTCCCATTCCGACTCTTGGTACACCCGATGAAGTCTCATCTCGTTCTTTGGCGCCAGTGCGCCATTGACCCACACGCCGTAATGCTCATAGAAGCAATTGAGGCAACATTTGAATTCCTGCGGCACGGGTTCCTCAAAGTTGCGCTTCTTTATATCGGCAAGTTTTGACTGTGCGAAATTCTCCTTTTTGCAGCACTCGTCGGCGATTCGAAAACGTTCGGTTAGAGGATTTTCTTCGCTCTTTTGGATGTTATTCAGGCTTCTTTCAGTACAATTATAATATTTGGGAACTACAACAAAAATTCGACCAAAACTTACGTGTACAAGCGTCACCAGACATATCCACATTATGATTTGGGCTAATTGGAATCGCATCGTTTTGGTTTAATGCTCAATTTCGTCTGGTCGATTTGAAAAATTGTTGTCAGTTTGGCCAGTTTCTATTTATCTCATTTATATATGTAACATTTTTATGTGTTGTAACTCATAAATTGCAGTTATTTTTTTTAATATTCTTCAATTTCCACTATCAATTAAATTAATTTCATGCGTAATAAGGTCGATTTATTTTATAGATGACAAATTTCAAATATTAATTATTATTATTATATTTTGAATATTACAAATACAGTCGTGTCTGGTTATAGTGAACACCCAAATTTGTACATGGAGTACTCTAAATACTGAACAATCGAAATGCTTTTTAAAATTAGTTTCACTTTTTGGAGGTTAGTGAATAAAATTACTGCGAAGTCTACATGAAAAGGTGCTCCAAAAGTCAATTGCTGAACGCAAGAAAATCAAATGTCAACCTTGAAAGAGTGTAGTGAACAACCCGAATATAGTGAACAGTCCTTGCAATAATTCGTTCCCTATATCCAGACACGACTGTAATTAGCTTTTTAAATGACACGCACAGGCATGTAATTAAAAAGCGATGGTGGACAAACTTGAGTACTTTTTAGTTGTTGCGTAGCAAACTTTTGTGAAGTCAACTTTGAGACCAGTAGTGGGCAAGCTTTGAATATATTTACATTGGTGTTATTTAGTTCGGTCCACTTCTCTCAGACCTATAAAAGTAACCCGAGTCTGCAAAGCTTGTTAGGCTCTGTTGTAAAAGCTTTTGTGCCTAGGTTCTCTAAATTGCTCGCTAACACTTTTTCAATATTTGGACCGATATATGTCTACGCATATGAATAATGGGTTTACCGGTGAAATCTTCGAAATCCCATTTTGGCCTGTTTTGGGCGTCTATTTGGATACAAATATTCAGTGACTAAACCAATCAATAAAACAACTCTCAACTATAAATAAAAGATCACATATATACTCGTATATATACATAAATTCGTTTAGTCGAAGAATTTCATTATGAACCAATTTCGTTCATCCAAATTTCAAAAAAACTTTTCGGCAATAACTCCATTTTATGTTAATATAAATTTATCGAAATAATTATTAAATTTTTTATTTTTTCTTTTACAAAATATGTTAATTCTAACCTAAATAATATTTCATGTTCCTCATATTCAGTAGACATTTGAAAAGTCCATAGCCACGTTCACACGGTTGCTCCGAATTTTTTTCGATTTTCTCGCCACACTCTTTCAACCCATTATGCACAATTTTCCAATGATGCGGATCCTCTGACATGTGTATGATGGCCACATCCTTTTCGGGCACCACGCCTTTGCGTGTCATACCGAAACGTTCCATTATACAATTAACGAAACATTTGAATTCCTGCGGCAGTGGCTCAGCGAAACCGGACGCCTCCAGCGGTTGCCAATTTTCCAACGTGAAGTTCGTCTCGATGCCGCAGAGGACCAGAATTTTACTTTTAGCATTTATGTGATCGGCAGTCTACGGGTGAAGAAACAAAACTCATTACCAAACGACTTCGAAAGTATCAGCTAAAAAAATTCGACTTACTTGAACGACTACCAAAAAGTAGACCCATATTATAAAACTGAATACCATATAATATTTCATATTACTTTCGGTTATAGAACCCACAGAGTTTGGACTTTAACGTTGATATTTTAACAATAGACTAAATTATTTATTTTGCTTTATAATTTTTTATGTGATACAGAAAATATTTTGCAAATAGTTGATGATAATAATTATTTAAATGTTCTGTCGTTAATCTTTATTTCCGCATTATTTAACCTAAATTACCAACGATATTTAAATAATAGGATACGTTAATTTTTCACAATCGGGAAAATCGATTTTTTGTGCTAGTTGGGTTAAGCCTAGGTTAAGCTTATATACCGCCCTTGGCATCCAAACCGGTGAGCTTTTAGATGCTAACACTTTCGTTGAGATTCCTCAAAGTGCGAAGAAATAAAATGTTCAGGTCTGGTCCACCAAATGCCAAAGAAATAATTTCTTGTAAAATTTGACTCTCTCTGAGAGACAAAAATTTATACATATGTAAAAACAAAGTATTTTAAATAGTTAGCAAATTAGGTATAAATTGACTACGCCCATTTTTGATGAAGTTATCGACAGTGACTCTGCAAACTCAGATACCAAATTTTGATATTTTTAGGCGCAATATTAGCGAAATAATCGATTATTTTCACTTAAGTTCAAAAATTGAGGGTGTGGCAATTTTTGTATAGCCTCCCTATATATGTTTCCTATATATATAGTTCATAAAATTCCTGAGCTATGGTGTTGGGTGTAACATTGTTTAAACCTATTTCTAAAAGTAGCCGTTAAATTAATATAACCCCGCCCTTTTTTTGACAAAGTTATCGACAATGACCAATTTACAAGTTTGAGCAATACTAACGAAATTATCGAATATTTTCACTTGATTTTACAAATTGTAGGTATAATAAGTGGGCGTGGCAGATTTTTTTTTGCCCAAAACCTTTAAGGGCGGGGCACTGCAACTCCTAAAAATTTTTATAGAAATTGGAAGAATGGGCAGATTCAAACTAACCGCATTTGTCATCAAAGTTTGACACACTCGATTAATTTGTCACTCTTGCGATTTGGTTCTGGATTTTATTTATGAATTTGTCATGGCAAATAAGTCTTATTTTTTTTTTTTGAAAACGTCTATAAAAGCTTGTTTACATATTAGCCCACATTGTCCATGACTAATGGAAATTATAATTTCCCAGAATAACAACAAAAACGAAACAATACCAAAAACGAATAAAACAAAAAAAAATATGAAAATAAATTCAACCAAACTTTAAATGGAAACACGCGTCGATTTCATGTTTCAAGTTCAACGATACTCAAAACTGGAAGGGGCGCGAGTCGGGGGTGGTTGGGGTTGTGCGCCACAAGCGGCAGAGGTGAACACGCGCACACTGGACGCACACACATTTCGCGTGGACTGGACGTGCAACTCAAATAGTGTCGGAGGCGGCAGAGCAGCACGACGCAGGCAGTGGCGCTGGCGGACGCAATTATGCAAGCGCAACGCAACAATTGAAGCACAAATTTTCGCGGAAATTGACAAGCAGCTCAGCAGTGTGGTGAGATGCGGCGAGTGGTGGCCTGGGGTGCACCAAAGTGCTGTGTCAGCGTCAGGCAATGACGTCGAATGGGTATGGTCAATTCTCTATAAATGGACACATGCGATTTAGAGTTTTGGTAAGTTCCATGAATTTCGTTGGTGACAAAAAAAAAGAAGATATTACAAGCTTAATTATTAGCTGGCAAATTTTTAGTAAAAGTTTTTTTTTTACAAGAATTTTTATACAAAATTCGGTAGAAATTGTTTAAATGGGTTTCCGCAAGAATAAACCACAGACGAGTCTGTCAATGGAAATCAACGTTAGACATGAACAAAAAAAGTTAAACTTAATGGAAACTTTTCAGGGTCAAAGAGGTTCAATTTAAGGTATCGAAAATTTTTTTAAAAAAATTTTAAAATGTTGGAAAAATGCGCGTAATCCTTCTTCCAAGTAAGCGCCTTTTTGTTTTGTTGTTATTGTTGTTAGACTCGTTAGCTGCTTTTGTGTTTTTCGCTGGAAAAGACGTGCCTGCGTGTCAGCGTTTTTTTTCGCACCAACCATACAAAGCTGGGCACTCTTATTTTGGTTTTTTTGTGCCTAATGACATTTGCCGAGTTGTTGTTGCTTTTTGTTGTTCGTTTGAAATGTTAAAGTAAACAAAATTCTAAAATTGTTTTGTTTGCATGACAATTTTCGACTTGTGGCGGTTTTTTGTTGTTGTTGTTGTTCTTCTTTGTTGCTGCTGTTGATTTCCGCCATAAGCTTTCTTTCGTAGGCAATTGAAAGCACAATTGAAAAGGGGTGACGCGACACCCTTGAACTTTCGCCTCTCGCTGGCCTCGCATATTTTGTACTTTTCCATTTTTTTTGTTGTTGTTGCTATTTGCATGTTAATAATAATAAATACAGCCGCTTTGTTTTTTATGGTAATCGAATTTTCACCTTGAGTATTCACTTTAAGCACACGTGGATTCATAAATGCGATTAAAGTATTTGTCGAAAGGAATTTTTTTTTTTTAAATATTAGATTCAACAAAATTGTATAAATTAAATCAAAGTTTAGGTTGACATTTAATGAAGTTAGCATTTTTTCTTCGAAAACTTTTAAACTATATCCCGAAAACTCGTTAGCGATTCTAAAACGAATTCGCAAAAGATATCGTTAACGAGCGTGGACTTACCTCCCGTCAACGATATCATTAACGATTCAGATGCGAAAGTGGTTTTCGAATAAAATGCGTTTCGTTAACGATATAATTTTCAAATCGCTTAGTTTTTCGGAATTGTTAAACAAAATTAAATTGATTTTATCGAAATATTTTAAAATGTTTTATACAAATAATTTAAGGATTAAAAAAAAAATGTATGAGTTCAGTTCCTTTTTCGATAATTTTTGATAAAGGCACATTCAATTTTTGTTTGTTAAGAAATTTAATAAAAGTAATTAAATTTGTTTTGAAATTTAAAAAAAAAATATTTTTTGTTGAAATTTTATTTGAAAATTTTTTCACAATAATGAATTTTAAAGAATTTCATGTAAAAGCATATTTTTAACTTGACATCTCAAGAGGTTAAATTACCTTAACGAATCATGAAATTCCCACTAAAATTACATTCAATCGTTAGAACATTTTTACAATAAATGCTTGGTTTTGCATATTTTTGCACAACTGCATAATTTTCATTAAATGCATGGTTTTGCATATTATTTGCATATAAATGCATGGATTTGCATGTTTTTGCATTGTTGCATATTTTCCGGTATGTATATATTATAGTTTTGCATATTAATTGAAAACTGTGAATATCTTGCATATTTTACAATAAATATATGCGTATTTTTGCGTATTTTTTAATATCAGCATATTTTTCTTTAATGAATGCATTTTTTTGCATATTTTTGAAAATTTGTTAACTTTAATTTACTTGAATTATTTAAAAAAAAAATGTTTTTAGATCATACTAAAGATATTATCAATACATATTTTTCAGTTTTAGTTGCATATTTTTGGATTTTTTTAGTGCATTTTATAAGAGCATATTTTCGACTTCTCCTTTTCCTAGTCATAACTAATCAACCCATTACCGCCGGTTGTACTTTAAAAAGTACAGGCTGTGAAATGGGCGTGGATGAGGATCTCAAAATAGCGGCATGTTAAAATTTCATCAACTTTAGTCCACGGGAACTGGGTGCCGGCGTCAAAGGGTTAAATAAAAAATATTTTTTCAAATGTTTAATTTATTTACATATTTCATTTGTAATACATTTCTCAAGTTTGTAAATAGCTCAGCTCGCTCAGCTCTTCGACTTGTTGAGCTGAGCGAGCCAGTGAGTCGTATCGTACGACTCGTATGTGAGCTATCTTACAAAACTCTGACATTTCTGACCCAAAAATCGAACAAGAAGCAATTTTTTTTTCTCCACATCAATTTCGAAATTTTCGAAAATTTCTTTCTGCAGCGTGCGTCGCAGTAAAACTCTCACTTTTTGTTTCGGTTATGTTGCCTTTTATTGTTGCCTTTTATTGTTGTTGTTGTTGTTATTTTGTTATATTACCAATTACATTTTTGTATATTGTTGTTGTTATTCTTGCAACGATTTTACAACAAATAAAAGAAAGAAAAAAAAAACATAGAAAATAAATGTTTAATATTTGTAAGTGAGAAGAGCAAAGCTGAGGTGAGTCGTTAAACAAAAACAAAAGTAACAACAAATACAACAAAAAGTTTGCGCAAACCGAAACAAAAAGTTCAACGATCTCGGTTGAACTCAATTTCGTGCATTGACATCGGCTCGCGTCGTCGTCGTCGGCTGTTGGCGTTCGCTGCGTTTTGTTCGTTGCGTCTTTGTTGTTGTTGTTGTTATTGTTGTAGTTGTTGCAGTGTTGTAAGTCATTGTTGTTGCTGCTGTAATCATTCCAAAACGTCACTTTCTTTACAACAACAAAAGCAACGTCTTTTTTTTTTTTTTGTTGAATTGTTGCCATCAGTCTTTCACTTTCTATTTTTTGTTTTGTTTGTTATTGTTGTTGTTTAGGTTTTTATACCTGCAGTGTGTATGTGTGTGTGTATGTGTGTTGGAAGGGGTGGTGGTGGCGGTGAGGTGTGTGCTCACAAGTTCAATTGCTCTCTTGAAAGTGAAGTTGAAAATTTCGTTAACCAGAAAAGAAAGTCACTCAAAGTGTTTGAAAAATGTATTTTTTATTTAGAAATCGTTTTTGATTTGAAATATTTTTAACCTATACATGCGCAGAAAATTGAAAATTTTGATTAGTTGAAAATCTCTCGATTTAGGTTAGGTGTAAAATAAAAATATTTTTATTTTATTATTAATCGTACAAAATTTGTTCTTCAAATAACTCGAGAAACCATGACAATTCGAAAACGATATCATTAACGAATCGAGTTTTATTCGAGAACGATACTCGTATATGAATCGTTATTATTCGCGAACGAGAGGATGTCCACTTTCGTTAACGAATCGTAAAAGCGATTTGTAAAAGAATCACTTTTACGGTTTATTAACGAGTCGATTCATTTATTGATCAATAACGTTTCGATAACGATAACATCGCTTCTAACGATCCATTAACGAATTACGACTCGATGGATTTTCGACATATTCGAAAATTAATGATATCGTTATTTTATTATGCAAACTTTCCTAGTTTTTCTCAAATGTTTAAACAATTGAGACTTGTTTAACAACATTTTTTAAATTCCACAATTTCTTCAGACATCTTCTTCAACCACAGAGTTACAAAAACAATACAAATACAAATGATAAACAACACAAAACAAACGAAAAAGCGAAAGTTCATCTTTGGCCCACTTTGGACTTTCTTTTCGGTGTAAGACATTTTTGAATATGATCTTCCATTGCACCCAATAACCAGCTTAAATGACAACAAAAGACAAACAAACAAACAAACAAACAAACAAACAAACAAACAAACAAAATTAACAAAAACAACACCAACAAAACATTTTTAACCAAAATATAAAACAATTAATTGCAGATCGCCTTCAACACAAAAACAAAACTTCAAAAAACTGACGATAATTTAAAAATGTTAAACAGGGCACCGACTGCGGCCAACTGTCAAATCGACTGGTCAGGCTGTCAAACAAAAAAAAAATTACGACTTTTTGGCACATTTGTTTTTTAATCACGAGTTTTTTATTTGCTATTTGTATATATTTTTTTTTTGTTTTATTTGGTCTTCAGATACAAAAGAGTTCATTTCACTTGTTGCGGAGGTCAACAAACTACAAACAAAATATACAACAAAAAAAAACCGGCGTTCAGTTTTTTTTTTCTCATATTGTTTGCATTTCATTAATTTTTTCGTTTGTTTTTTAATTTTTATCTATTTTTTGTTGTTATTATTATTTATTTATTTTTATTATTTTTAAATAGCTTGGCATCACTTTCCTCCGCAGTTCGTCTTAACGTTTTTTTTTCTTCGATTTTGTTGTGAAATTGTGCGTTTTGTATTTTATGGGTAATTGTTTTTACTGTTATTTTTGTGTCAATTGAAATTTGCAATACAAGTACAACATAGAAAAATAAATAAATTCGAACTTTCATTTTTAGTTGAAATTTATAAATTTATTTGCAATTTAAGTCGTAATTGGAAAATTTTGATATTTGACATGTAATGGTAATAATACTCGTACCTTGGAATGTCATTTTGATTTGGTCAAATGTGTGGTCAAAATCGAACTGACAAAAGTATCGACAATTTATAAATTAATCGGGTTATATTAATTTTTCTTTAAGATGTCATTTGTTACTTTTTGAAATTGTTTTGTAAATTAATTAAATCGATATAGCTGAATTTTGAAAAATATTTTCGCTTACAAAAACGGAACCGTTTCTTAATTTTTACAATTTCAAATTTTACTCGAAATTTAAAAAATCGCATAATAAATTTTCGTTAAATATACGGTAAAAATACGCTTATTTATTTATTCATTTTCAAATTGCAACATTCAAGTTAAAACTTATAAATAAATACAAAAATTTTTAATTTAAAAACGTAAATTTCTAAAACGGCACCGTTTATTTATACAAACGGTGCAGTTACGAATGAAGTCATTCCATCAAAGTGTATTAAACAAAGTATGCCAGCTTGAGCGAGTACTCTTATGGTCAAAAGCTAAATATCAATTTCAAATAAAATCAATCTAAATTTAACATTTTTTGACATTTGATTTTGACTACAAGATTACCAAAGAGAGTGAGAGCGCCAATTCTCTTCCTACCCGGCACACTTTGTTAAATACTCTCTGATTCCATATACAAAATATCCTTACAAAATTTTATCTTATATTGTGCACCGAATTTTAAAACGGCACCGTTTGTCAAAATTTTAAACAGAAACGGCGCCGTAAAAAAGTTCTTAATTTTAAGATTTTTACCTCATTTTATTTTTTGTCTACAATTTTCAACTGATTTTTCGGTTTCTTAAATTTCACTCTCAATTTTTCTTTCATTAGTGTTGTTTTTGCTGTTGTCATTGCGTTTGACTACTTTTCAACAGACAATGTCTGTCATTAGCGCACGTTAATTTATTTTTCTAGCCCAACAATGGAAAGTGAAAACGAAAACGCAACGTCAAGAAGAAGTGACGAACAGAAATTTACCTCAAAGAAGAAAACGAAACACTTTCGTTGTGCTGATTTTATAATTTTTTTGTTGTTTTTTTTTTTTTTGTTGTATTATTTTGTTACAATTTGTTGCTTTCGGTTTCAAATTGACGTTTCTTGAGTGCGCATGCGTGCACTGAATGCGCACTGAGCTGAGCGCGCGCCAAATGAATTCACTCTCACTCGCAGGCGGCTTCGAGTCGCAGCGAATAAACTTTTAAAGTGGGCGCAGACATTTTTTTTTCCATGGCTTCTTTTTTTTTACATTAGAAAAATTATGTCAAATTTAAATAAAAAAAAAATATAAATTGAAATCAATTAAAATTTACTTCCAAAAAAATGAGAGCGTTAAAAAAGAAAGTTAAACTCTTTTTCACTCTCTCCAACTCGCTCTCATTACTCTGCGCAACTTGAACGAGGTCAGTGAACGCATGACCACACGAAAATGGAATCGCAGGCGGCACGGCCCGGTACGCATGCGCAAATGCACTCTGCTCTGCTCATCTTCCGCACACACACACACATGCACATACAGTCCAAAGTTGGCTGTGTCAAAAAATTTAGGTTAAATTTTTGCTTTTTTTTAATTATTAGTCAATTTGTGACAGCTGCTTTTTATCAAAAAAAAAAAGCATCGTGCGAATTATAAAAATTTCGCATTTCTCCACAATTCTCGCGCGTAGTAAAGAAACGAAGTTAACGACACTTCGACCCTTTTTTTTCTGTGCGCGCATTTCCGCCGCTTGCAATAAAAACTTCAAAATCCAAAATAAAACAATGCAAAAAAAAACAAAAAAACAGTCAGCTTTGCTGCTTTTGAATTTATGTGGCAGCACTGCAACTTGTTGTTGCGCAGCACGCAGGCAACAGGATGTCGTCCGTTTGTCCGTCCTGTTCAGGCTGCTTTTTTGTGACCCCATGTGGCGCACCAACCTGGCAAGAGGCGACTCTTGCATTTCTCTGTGTGTGCCCGCGTCGGCTTTCTGGGTTAAAAGTGAAAGTGAAACAAGGTGCAAAATGTGACCTAAAAGGTTTTCGGCTTTTATCAGGCGTTCGGCATCGAAGGTGCCCACTAAACTCGGTAGTTTATGTGGAGGTGTGAAGGCGTAAAACTAAATTTTAAAATGTTTGATATTGAAAGCAATAAAAGAATACTTTTTTTTTTAGTGAAAATTATTAAATCTGATTAAATGACATAAAAAATTATTTAACCCAATGTCCATTAAAAGGTTGCCACTTAATTTTGGTATGGACATTTAGTTTTTCAATTTTTGTTTGGTGTAGATTCGCGACATTTTATGAGATTTGAAAACGATATCGCATATAAATCGAAAACGATATTCGCATATGAATCGTTAAAAATATCGCTGACGAAAGAAAATACACGATCGTTAACGAATTCTTAAAGCGATCACTTTGACATTTCATTTACGCGTCGATTCATTTATTTATCGTTAAAGCGATTCTTTTACGAATTATTTATTTGTTCACTAACGATGCGATAACGATACCTTTCGCGAATTCGTTTTCGAATCGCAACGCAAATTTATCGCTTTAACGATTCGTAAATTTTATGCAAATTTAATTAACACCTTCACAAAACCGCAAAATTTTGCCTTGTTTCAAAAAAGTCCACTCAACCTCACTGACAATTAGCACGTTGGACTGAGGTCTCGAAACTGTTTTTGTTTCAATTGAATTGTTTTTGTATTTTTGGCATGGCATTAAAGTAGCCTCATAATTACCTCCGAGGGTCTCGACACGTTTTTTTTTCTCTCAATATTTCTCTCGTTTGCTTTGCATTGAGCTTGAAATCGCAATTTTCAAGAATCAAACGAAGACCTTTTTTTAGGCACTCCCAAGCGTTTGATTTCGCATTTTCTATTCATTTCACGTGTGACGCTCGCTGTCAGCCGAGTGGGGCGCCAATTGACACTTTCAAATATTGAATAGAATTTTAAAAATTTTCAAATTTTGAACATTATCTGCGCCGAAAACTTAATTAATTTAACACTGGCAAATGGCAAAATAAAAAATTAAAGCGAAACAATTTCAATTTCCTGCCTTTCGAAAAGGTCTCACTCACTCACTACGGCAGCTAGGCCACCATGAACTTCAGCCAACTTCAATACCAAAAAGTAATTTCAATTTCGGATTTCACTTTTGTCTATTTTCAAATTTGATTGAAGTCAAAAATTTTAGTATTTCATTCAACAATTAAATTACCTTGGTTTAAGGTTACTTAAACAGATTTTTTGTTTGTAGCCACTATTGTTGTTGTTGTTATTATTGTAGCTATGTACAGCTACAAGCCGAGTCGTGGATATAACATCAAAGTTTAACCTCAAACTATTTTTGTTTTTTGTTGGTACAAATGCCATAATTTTTTTTTTCTGTTTGTATTTGTATCTTTGACTCTGTCTGTCTGTCTGTCTGTCTGTCTGTCTGTCTGTCTGTCTAGCCATTTATGGCAATTGAAATTGGGTCAGTGACATACAAAAACAGACAAAAAGAAAAAAGTGGCAAGCTTTGTTGAAGTCAAGTTAATATTTTTTGTTTCTTTCGATTTAATATAGGTTAAAGTTAAGTTTAAGGCTAACTGAAGATAAAAATGACATTTGTAGAAGAAAGTTGAAAGAATTGATTTGCGTTATTGCTGAGCTTCTTCATATGAGTAAACAAAAATAAAGTAAAATTAAGTGACTAACAAATTGACCGTGTCATTTATTAATTTGCTTCGCTCGTCAGTTTCACAGTATTTGGAATTGATTTTCAAGTTTAGCCGTCATTTGGTCAGTTGTTGTTGTTGTTGTGTGCGTGTGACAAATGAGCCTCAATTATGACTGCTTAGTGGATTTGATAATTATTTTATACGCAGGCTTGGAATGTGGCAATTTTAAGTAATGGACTAAGTTAGTTTTGATTTTATTTGACATTCAATTTAATTTTAATTTAAAAAAATTTTGATTTTTCAAATAAATTTGTTATCGTAAAAAATTAATCTAGTTCATGGTTTAATAAATATGGCGAGGAAAGTGGAAAATTTGACCCTCTCCACCTCAATGTTTCTCGAACATCAAATTAAGGCCGATATCGAGGTGAGTTCGCTCAATTTGGTAAGGAAATTAGAAATAAGAATGCAAATTGAGCGAACTCACCTCGATTTCGGCTTTAGTTTTTTGCCTTATCTTGAAGTTCGTTTTTTTGGTTCATGACAACCAACTACGTTTTTCTTTTTATTTACTAAATAATTTTGTGGCAACTACACAACAATAAAATTATCAAAGAGAAAAACTATTTCGAGCTGGGGAGGAAAATTTTTCTACTTTCCTTACCTCATATTTATTATACCATGTATTTAATAAACGGTTAAGAAAAATTTAAGCCAAAATGTAGCCCATATCGAATATCGCAACTGCCATATAAGGGTACTCCACAGAATTTTTGAAATTGTAAAGTTATGAATTTATTTTATGATTTTAATAATGAAGAACATAAAGGGTTAAAATAATGAATTAAGTTTTAAGTGCAAGCTTCTTTTCTTGCGTCAAAACTTATTATCAAAGTTTATTTAATAACATTTGGATTAACACTCGAAATTCTCTGGGGCGTTTGAGACCCAACCTCCTTTTTTTTTTTATATGTAAGAAAATTGATAAACCGTCAAAAAATTTAACTGCACTCTTTATCAAATATTGACTTATTGGGGTAACCAACCCCAGAGGATTATTCTGAAAAAAGGAATTCCTTAGTTGGTGCTTATTTTTGAAAAAGAAAAATGAGTTGTTTATTTGGGTTAGTAAGTGAAAGGATCTTAAATTAAATGTTTTTTTTAATTGAAAGATCTAATTCAAATTTAAAAATATAATTTTAAAGAAGCTAATAAACGCTCGTAAACGAGTTTGTTTATTTCTGTTCAATGTTCAAATGCATAACAAATTATATTTTCTTCATATTTCAATATACATAATTAAACCAAAAAAAAAACTGGGTCATATCATATACAACAACAAAAAACACACAAAATCACTTTCATTTTATTTCCAATGCGCAAGTTCAACGACATCGCGCCGCCGCCGCCGCTGCCGCTGCGGTTTCTTTTTACATTTGAACATACCAAAGCGGTTCGGTTCGGTTCGGTTCGGATGGATATGCACGAAAAATTTCCCCCTGAGGCCTGAAATTTCAACACACAAAATCGTAGAAACAAAAGTAAAAGACACACACAAAAAATAAAACAGCGTACTTCACATGCACAAACCGCATGCGCAGCACAGCGCACCGCGCTTTGGCTCGGGCCTACTTCAAGTCGGTGTGCGGCACGGCACAATGCGGCGTGCTTTGCATTTTGAAAGAAAGTAAAATTGCTGCTTTTCGGCCGGTTCCGCTCCAAATCCGTTTTGCGGCGCATGCGTGAAACAGAGCGCACTCGAACCGCTCCCGCTCCCCCTTCCCGCCTGGCTGCCTCTCTTAGGCCCCCTTTTAAGCCCCACTCTTACCATGAAAATAAAAAAAATGGCCGCTCGCAAGCGGTCAAAAACCTTTGCGCGGTTGTCATTTCATGATTTCACTTTTCTTTCAGCCGAATCACGTCTTTGTAGGTTTTTTTTTTTATAATTTTGCTGCAGTGAAAATTTCTTCGTTTTGTTGTTGTTTCTCCCCCTTTTTTTTTAGTAATTTAAAAATATTTAACATAGCTGCCAGTTACTTTGGTTGGTACTTATTTTTTTAAACAAAAAAACTAAAATAAAACAACTTTTATTTTTTTTTATCGTTTTTTGTTTTTGATTTTTATCTCCGATTTTACTTTTATTTTTATTTTGTCAGGTTATTGACTTCAGTTGTGGGGAGCAGCGCATAATCACGTGAACGCTTGCTTTGAAAATCGCTCTAGTCGGCCACACTGGTCGCGCACGATGCGACGGCAGAGCGAAGCGGCTTGACCTAGTTCGGGTAAGTGTTTCGCTGAGTTTAATTAGAAAACTTTCGTTTTTTTTTCATTTTTGAGTTGGAAATTTTCAGCGGCAAAATATTGTTTCAATTAGTTGAATTTTGTGCTTTTGTTCGTCATAGGAGCGTTTAGAAGCCGCTGGAGTCGTGTCACAAAAGTACACGTTTTTCTCATATGTTATTTAGTTAATGCAACTTTTATTATATGTTGATAAAGGAGATAATCTACTCGTAAATTAGTTGTCAAGACAATTTTTGGAGATATGTAATTTCCCAAAATCAAAAAAGGTATCGTTAACGAAACGCATTTTATTCGAAAACTGAAAACGATACGCACAAACGTATCACTAACGATATTGCGGCCGGCAGGAAAACACTCGTTAACGAATCTCTTAAACAGTTCGTAAAAGAAGGATTTATTTACGAGTCGATTTAATTTATTTATCATAATTCTTATACGAAATTTTTTAACGATACGTTTGTGAATGTTCACTAGCGATGCGTTAACGATATCATTTGCGAATTCGTTTTGAATTAACGAATCACCTCGTCATTTGGTTTTGTCTAAATGTTGATACATTTTTCTTACCACCTTTGTTCCATTAGCACCACTCGATAGTTAAGTAAATGTATTTTTTTTCGTTAACGATTATTCCGCGTGATATCTTATATATAAATGGAGATATAATGTATCTCTTGAAAAAATGGAAAAAACCTTAAAAAATCGTTATCCACACAAATCGCTGGCCAAATTACTTTTAATGCCCAGATCACGTTTTTCTTCAATCGAAATACGAAATAGCGAATTTCTACACAGCAACTTTTTGGTTTATTTCCTCTTCTTCTTCGTCTTTATTTTTACTTTTGCTCTTTTCTCTGCGCTTCTGAGTGCGTTGACTTTCGTTTTCATCAGCGAAAGTGTAGCCATATTTTATATTTTTATATTTTCATGCTCAATTTAAGAGTTTCGTGTTGGTTGCATTTGCGGCTGCGCACAATTTCCAACAAGTTTTTCGGCGGTTTTGTGTACTTGTTTTTATATACCAAAACTTTATTTACAATTTATTTTGTTATCTGGTCATTTGGTCTATGAGGTTGCCGGATTAAGAAATAAATAAAAAACGTTCTATTGACTATTGACTGGACAATACTTTTTAATATAATCTCCAAATCTGAATTTGTAGCCAGAATTTGATTTATACCAAGTTTAAATTTTTTACCGCATCTAAAACTCTCATCTGAGTTTTCAATTCGGAAGAGCTAGTTTTATATTTTAGGGCATAACTTCGCGGAAAATAAGTTTGCTCAAAATTTTGTAAGTCCAAACTAAAGTCAATTAAATTCATCGTAGAATGATACCAAATGTGTTGAATTAAATTTTTATTCTATATCTTTAATTTAATATTTCCAATTAAAATTGGTCCCACATAAGTTATCGACGAAAATGTTAAATATCTCAATAACTAAAGAAGATATACAAAAACTAAAAAATAAGATTAAAATTTTCCATACTAAAATCCATTTAGCAACTTTTTCCAATACAAATAAAAATCTGATAAAATTCCGATAAATGGAAGAAAAAAACTTGTACCCAAATTGTAAACCAATTATGACAGCTGTCATACAACCAAACACAACAACACAACACAACAACATTTGCAGCATGATAACTTCGTATCATAAATTTTCACTTTTACTTGTCAAAAAGCTAAGCTTAAAGCACAGCAACAACAACAACAACAAAACACGTCGTTGCGACAGCCTCCGATTTTGGAGAAGACAACAGCAGCAGACTGCTGCGCTAAATGCAAGCCTTAAATCAGCTTCTACTGCTCCGGCGTGCCACTTGCCGTTCGCCAGCAACAACAACAACAACAACAACAAGAAATCACACGCAACTGTGACTAGCAGCAGACCACAATGTCGGACGACCGAAAACGACGATCATGACGCTGAGATCGAAAACAGCTGTTGTTGTTGTTGTTTTTGTTGTTGACCCAGTTTCGCCTGCGCCACAAAAGTCAAATTCACTTTCTTTAAACACCTCAATTTCTTTTTGGCCTTTCATCATAGTTGCTGTTGTTGTTGTTGTCTGTTGCCTTTGTGAACTCCATTCGTCGTCGTCACTTTAATAATTTCGTAGATTTCTTTTTTTTTTGTTGTTGTTGTCTTTGTTTTTATATATCTTTGGTTTATTTTATTTCTTTTTTCTTTTCGGAGTTCAGTAAACTTTATCATCGTTTGGTATTAAGTTTTGTTTGTATTTAAATTCGGAATCATTTCGTGGGTAATCAAAAAATCTGACAGTCCGACTCGACTGTCACTAATGACATTTATGGCGCTTGCGGCGTCTACTGTGCGCTCGCTTTCTTTGGCATCTTTTCTTCGTGCCTGTTTCACCTTTCTTGAGCTACTCATCAAAGCTGAATGTTATTTTCTTAATAGCCGCACAAAGGCAATCTTCGAGTGCTCGTTGTGCTAAGGCAGGCGAGTATTTAGCGTGGTTTCTATGCTTCGCAGCTTGGCAGCTTCAAGAAAGTCTAAACGACGACCAAGTTAGATCGGTGGGTCGCTTTGTCATGGTTATTTCTTTAACTGCGGCATGCTTCTTTTCTTCTCTTGGGTCTTTGATTTATGAGGTCTTTATTTCTTAATTTCGGTTGGTCTAAATAATTGGTCTTTACCAGATGCATTTCTCTTTTCACTTTCTACAATTCAAACTGTTTTGTCAAAAGAAACAAGCTGAGAGGAGATTGACTTATCGCACTATTAATAGAATATTTTAGATAGAAATGTGGAAGCATTATCTTTGATTTGTATGCCACATGATTAAGGCGAGCATTGATAGATTTCCAAAGAATGCGGACCTTTGTGTTCTCGAAACCTACTTGCCCACTTCATTGAGAATGTGGTTTTTTAAGTTGAAGAATTCTTTGAAGATTCTGTCTCGTGAATTATTGAGTCTTGTTAAACTGAATTAGTTGTTGAATTTAGGTTTGATTTATCTGGAATAAATGTCACTTATTTCAAACACTTAGGAACCGAAACTTTTATAATGGACCAATATCACGAAGAAATGTCAACGCTTTTCTCTATATTTAAAGGAAGCATGTGGTATAGCTATGGACCTAGTTTGGTCTATGTGAGGCATTTGCCGTCACTCTTACCTAACCTTACCTAATCTTAACTAAGTGTTGATTTACACACAAACTTTCTTCATGGTTCTTCATCCAAATGTAGCTTTCTATGTTGGAGAATTCTTTGAAGATTCTGCTTGATGAATTATAAGTCTTTTAATCTGAATCACTGGTCGAATTGAAAGCTGATTATCATCCTTTTTTCATGGTTCTTGAACCAAATTTGTTAGTTATACGAGCTTCTCGAGTGTATTCCACGTTGGTCTTCAGAATCTAAGATCTAAGTGAAATGAAAGATTTTTGTTTAGGATTAGGAATAATTTAAAGGAGAACATATCCAGTGACTGATTTAAATCTGCTTCCAATGATTGATGAATACTGTAAGAAACATTTAATTTTAGTATATGACAATTTGTCTCAAAATGGATACTTTTATATTAAAACAAGTCTTTACATCTGAGCTTCCTTCACGAATAATAAAAAGCCAACCAATATTACAATCTGATACAAAATATAAATAGTTCAATAACTTTTTAAGCAGCAGAATGTATCTGGAAGGTCTGCTTAAGTAAAACACGAAACCACGAATGAAATTGTTAATAAATCAAATTTTTTCTATTTTAAAAGAAACTTTTATCTTAAGCAGGAAGTTCTTTCAATTTGCCACTTATTTTAATAAACTAAAATTAGATACACAAAAACTCCAAAAAAAATCCAAACAACTTTCCCAGTTAATTTTGTAAACAAAACTTCACGTATACACACAAGAAATTGAAAGTAAACTGGAGTAAAATGGGCGCAAAAATGGGCTGCCAAAAGCGATGACGCCAAAAGTGGGTCACAGAAAGCTTCCTTCTTCCTGCTGCCTAAAAGGTTTGGCGGGCTGCAAAATGCGACTCACTCCAAAAAAAAGCTTTCTACCCTCGAATATCTTCAGATATAATGTTGCGCAATTTTCGGCGTATGTTGGCAACACTGCTCAAGTCTTTCAAATATTGAGAGGGTGGTTTTCGATTTTACGAAAGTTACTTTTGCTAAGCGTATTTATGTCTTTGAGTATGTGTGGCTGGCTTTTCGGAGAATAAAACGTTTGCTACCTATAAACAAAAAAACAAAAAGAAAAACAACAAAAAATTCTTACCGTAGGTTGTGCCCGACTGAAATGACTGAGGCGCGCAGTAAATGCCTGGGTAAACTTTTGGCAGTAAGTCGCTTTCGTATTGGAATGTTTGTTATTAATAAATCATCGTTTGTTGTTTCGCTTTTGGGGGTCATATTTTTCTATATATATATATATAATATATACATATGTACTTATATATATTAAATATGTTTTTTTATTTTTGTATGTTTAATAATGATGCGTAGTTAGATACGTTTATGTATGTGCGTTTGTATGCCTCGTTATAGCCTAGCAAAGTCGGGGGTGTTAGGGGTTGGGGTGCGGCTCATATTACTGCGTGTTTGTTTTGTTGTCCTTGATGTTGTTTATGTTGTTAATGTTGTATTTCAATTTGTATTTACTTAAGAAGCATTTATTTAATTTCTCGTCGAAAACGCAATTTATGCATCGCGGTACTTCATTGGGGGCGAGTTTTCTGTCTTTCTTCTAATGTTGATATACAAACAAATTTATGAAGACAAATATTTACGCGTTTTTAATTCGCTTATAAAAAAAAAACTAATTTTTAAGAATTTTAATAGACTAGAATAAAAAAATTTACCAACTAAAAAAAGGCCCGAAGCCCCAGGCCCGAATTATACCTCCCATCATAGCTAATTAAGAATTTAACTTGGAAGTCGCCTATCCCGATATAATTAAATATCATAAGATTAGGCTCTGAGGGAGCTAGTCCAAATACTAGCCCTTGGGAGGTGCAGACCGGACAGCGCAGTTTCGGAATATGCTACTATTCCTCATCAGCTCTTTGCTTGGTGAAGCTTTGTGAATTCATATCCGTGTATAAGATTCTTTGGTTTAGAGACAATCGAGAATTCAAAAAAAACTAAATAATAATAAAAATAATTATGCTCATGGAAAAAGAACTTTGTTTAAAAAAGTATTTCTTATAAGTATTATATATAAACTAAAAAAAGTTTTGAATAATAAATATTTTTGCTTATAGAATTTAAAATATTAATATAAATATTTTTTTTAATGGTCTTATATTTTTTGAAATTATTTTGCTGTCATATTTAATACGAAGCTCCCTAAGTGTCATAAAATATTTATGAATATCGCTCGCGGATAACCTTCACAAAGAATGAATGCCACACGCAGCCCACTTACAACCCTTTTGATGGGTTACCCCATTTTCCCGACATTTCATGGTTCTGTTTTATTTCGAAATTCGAATTATGCTAGACTTAAGAATTCATGGAACATTGCTTAAGTTGTTGTAATTATTAAAAAAAAATTTGGAATTATTTTTGCGACTAGAAGACTTTTATAGAGAATTTAATTTAAAATTGAAAACTAAAATTCGTGTGAAATGTTCGATTGACATCACAACAAAAGATACAAACACAAAACAAAAGATACAAAACCCATCGTCTCTACATTGACATCTCTACTTCCAACCACACCCAACAAAATAAACATAGCTAACACCATACATGCATAAAGTCGTATAACCGCTCGCCAAAAAACCAACAACAAAAAAAATCATTAATTTCGGACGACATACAAAATAATAAAACGAAACCAAAATGTAAGCGTTTTGTCTCAGTAACAACGCAAAAGCGACTACTTACCAAAATGCCACAACATGCATACACACATACACCCTCCAAAAGTCCAAGCACCCCTGCCCTGCCCTGCAGCAGCCCCCGAACGAACTAAAAACTCGTATAGTATAATAATAAGTGCGTGTGTTGTGGTTACAGCCCAATACAAGCCCCAATCGCACACCCCCGCTTGTCTCACTTTGACTACGCACCGAAGTGCGTATCGCGCACAGTTATGTTGCGTATCTCTCAGATACACACAGACAATTGTGCGTAGCTCTTACGCACCCCAATCACACTACCACCACCACCGAACAAGCAACATCAACAGAAGTGAAGAGAAGAGAAGAAGAATAAAAAAACAATATTCCGTTTATTTGCGTTTCAAGGTCAAAGTTAATCACAAATTCAAATCAACACAAAAGCGCCTACCCTGCTTTACCCTATGTCGTTGCTTTGCACCCCTTACACTTCAGCTACATTTAATGCCCCCCGCCCCCAATCTATGCCGACCCACACAACTGCTGTCAATTGACTTTTTGCGAAACTCGTTTAATATCGTAGAGGGGCGCTCCCCCTCACGGCCCTTATCGTAAAAATTGTGGGTGTACTGCGAAGGGTGCATAACCTTATACAAGTACGCCCCTAAAGTCAGCCCAAACCAACCACCATCGAATTCAGGGTGTGCTTGGGCCTACCGCATGTCGCCCACTCTTTTGGCTGCTTTGATTTTTTTTCTTCCAAACAAAAAAATTAATTCGTGGAAATCTCTTCCGACGAAGTTTTACAATTAAGTATATAGAGTAAAATTTTTATAATGTTCTTTTTAAAGTTGTCGACACCCAGCGAAAATTGTTCGTCAAGTTTACTCTTTTTGAATTTTTTGAATTTTTGGTCAAATGTATGAAACTTCAGATTTGTATCTCCTGTACCATTTAATGGTATCATTTCTGTTTTCCTTCTTACAAAACTTCAACGCCAAAAAAAATCACAAAATCACACCCCAGCACAAAAAAATGAGGAATATTTAAAAAAATAAATAAAAAACTTAAGAGAGAAAGAAAAAAAAGAAGAAATAATTTACATACGCAAAAGATGAAATACTAAAAATAAACGCTTTTATTTTATTACGTGCTTGCAACGTAATCATACACCACAGAACAACAAACAAACATACAATAACAACAACAACAACAACAACTACAACAACGACAACGACAGCGCAACAAAGTAATCATCTTACAGAATTCAAGGATTTCTTTGTCGCACTGTACGCGTATCTGCTCCTCATCGCTGCTTAATAAAACTTTGTTGGTATCCGAGACAATGACAACAACAACAACAACAACAACAACAACAACGACTACACAAAAACAAAATACAAACAAATTTCAAAATGAATTCTGAGTAATTTCAAAGTGATATTACAAAAATGTTGATATAATATTATCATTATTTTTGGGGGTATTCACGATCGCGAGTATATGGCGTAGAAATAAGAAATTTTTTTAAATTTGAGTTGTTTTAATTTTGAAAATAAGTAAATTTTACTTCAAATACTTAAATTATCAGAAATGATCAAATACTAGATCCAATCGCTATCGTAATTTCGACGTTTTATGGGTCTTATTGGGTCTTATATAAAAAAACAGTTAAAATAGACCCATACAAATTGTATTTAGAGGGTTAATATGTTCTGGGAAAAAGTTCGTCTTTTAATTGTCTTACATGGTCTTAAAAAAAACAGTCAAAATAAGACCCATACAAATTGTATTTAGAGGGTTAATATGTTCTGGGAAGAAGTTCGTCTTTTAATTGTCTTACATGGTCTTAAAAAAAAACAGTCTAAAAAGACCCATACAAATTGTATTTAGAGGGTTAATATGTTCTGGGGAAATGTTCGTCGTTTAATTTTACTATAGGTCACTGAATACATCTTTAGTCTCAGATGCACAAATATCAAGGAACCAACTTTTCAAGAGTCAAAAAAAAAAAAAACGAGCTAATTTTTCAAAACCCTTTTTGGCTTTTGTTCGACTGAGGGTCTACTTCCATTTTGCGTTGGAGTTATTGAGGCTCATTTTTCGCGGTGATAATAAATCCTTTTTTATGTTCGAAAATACGTTTCATATGAAATAATTTTTTTTATTTTGAGTGTGTATCTGCAAATTTTTTTTTAATCTGAATATTAAAGCTATGAACAAAAAAAAATGTTGCCTTAAATTACATGCAGAAACTTCAATTTTGAATTCGCCGCTTTATCGCAGAAATAAGAACACAACAACTACAAAAGCAACAACAACAACAACAACAAAAAAAACCGATCTTTCGAATGTATCTCCTGACATTGGGCGAGCATTAGATATCGACCAGATACTGTCGGCCTGCACAGATTTTATTTAATTCTTATATAATTTTTTTCTTCTTCCACTCTTAAAGGTTATCAGATATCGCGCGGGGCAGATAGAGAAGGAAATAGTTTAATTTACATATCGACAGCTTTATGCGTAAAAGCCGCTAAGTCCTTGTTTTGAACTAAATTTGTGTACACATACTTTTGTTGTTGGCTGATAGCTACATCGGCCTGCCTTCCGGAAATGCTTGAAAACAATTAACCGACTTAGTTGTTTCTTGGTTTAAGATGCTGTCAAGTCTGTCGCTAAAGCGCTGATCGAATGTCAGATTGGCGTACGTGACGCGAAGAATTGCATAAGTTTGAGAGCGAGCGCGAGCGCTTAACTTTCAATTTCAATGTCACCGAATTATTACGATTCCGAGGCGGCGTGGTGAATAATTATCAAGTGACTCCGCTATCCGGAGTATTTCGATTACAATAAACGAATGATTTAGTTAGCTCAAACATTTTAACATATTCAAATGCGGAACTTCAATTTTTAATAAATCATTGAACAATTTTATGAAAATATTTTTGAGGGGCTTACCAGATGTAAAGGGTATTCCGTAAATTCCTAAGACTAAGTATCTAAAGTGCAGAAAACTTTTTTTTTTTATAAATCAAAATTCAATCTTATAGGTTAATATTTTTTTGAAATGGTGTAAAAAAAATGTATCCAAGGGTTTTTATTTTTTTTCCTATTTTTTAATGCAATTATTAAACATTTTTTAAAACTTTTTTTCTACTGGTCATACTGCAAACGCCTTTTTGATTAAGTCTAAAATTCAAATACTGAAATGTTGCCAACTGAAAACACTTGAGTTAGACTCTAAATCGGAGCTGTCGAAAGTGCTTAGATACCGCAGCGCCGTCATTGCAGATACACGCTTTATTGCTTCCTGAATTCGAATCCGAAATCAATTCAAACAAATTTTTTCGTTTCAAAAGCATTTCAGAAAATGTCATTAGCATTGCAAATAATTTCGCTTGACTGCCGAAACGCGCCAAATTGCGAAAAGTGCCAAAGTCAAATTGGGGAATTTTAAATTTGCTGTGCGACACTTGAGCTGTCATCCGCGGCATGACACTTGGCTGTCGGTTGCCAGTAGATAAAAATTGAAATTATGTGTTTACATAGTTGCAAAAATAAGTAAATACAAAAAATATTTAAATTTTTCTCATTGTTGTTGTTTTTACTGTTGTTATTGTTGTTGTTGTTGCTGGCAACACAATTGGCCATTTGTAACTCGAACTTAAGCCTTTTTGTCCTTGACATGCCTAACTTCGATAAATACTTAAGCGCTGACTTGGGGCCGCTTACTTTGTAAGGCTGCGAATTGCTGTTGTTGTTGTTGTTGTTGTTGTTGTTTTGGTTGTCATGCCTAAATATTACTTTAGGCCGCCATTTTTCTTTATTAATATTGTGTGTTTTTTTTTTAACGCACACAAATTAAAACATTCGCCCCTTTTAGTTAGTTGCATTTGGGTTTCGTTTTTAGTTTTTGTTTTTTGTGGTAGCATGAAGTTGGCAACAGTTGGTTTCAGGCACGCACAACTGTCGTAAAAAGAAGGTCTACTTTTTTTCCCCGTTCAAGGACTCATTTTTGTTGGTTTTTGTATTATTATTTTTGTTGTTTGGTTTTTCTTTATGGCCAGTTTAGTGCGTAGTCGTAAAAAAAAAATAATGAAACAAATTGGAAAAATTAGTTGCATACAAAAGTTTACACAGATATGAAAAGAAAAAGTACACAAGGTAAGTTACTTAGTCAGTTCGTTAGTTAGTTAGTTAATTAGTTCGTTAACTAGTTAGTTTGCTATTTCGTTAGTTATTTAGCAGGTGTTAATTAATTTTTTCCATTCGAAATCAATTTGTTATTAAGTATCTGTCCCATTTTTTTAAATTCACCTCACTTTATTGAAATTCACCACACTATTTTTTGAACTTCAAAAGTCATGACTAACTTTTTTATTCACTAATTAATTTGCAAATTTAATTTATAATGTTTGGTTTTATAATTTATATGAATTCACCACATGTGCCTTAAATTCACCACGCCAGTTTTTCCATTCCAAAATGACGCGATGATAAAACGACAACGTTTTTAACGATCTTTTCACTTTATTACCTTAATTATAATTAAAAAAAAGGTCTTAATATTTCAAATGTCATTCAGAAAATCTTACGAAACTTTTCGCAACCAGCTTTAGTCGACTTTTACTTAACCTTGCAATCTTATCTTACCTCAAAAGCGCGTAAAAGCCCAAAGTTATTAAACTTTACGGAAATGTTGATTTAAAACGCATTTTATGCGTTTTTTAGTGCTTCTCGAGCATTTCCTTAACTTCTGCAATAGGTGGCAACCACAAAAATAACTAACACAACAAACAAAAACCTAACAAAGCAAGAGCAAGAGAAAAGAAAAGAAAATATCCTCGCAAGCTTGAACAATTCCCAAATGTGCGCCACGTGTAAACAAGCACTGAGCCCAGATTGTCACTGAGGTTGCCTCCTGCGCCTCTGTTGTTGTTGTTATTGTTGTCTATGTCAGCTTTTCAATGTTTGTTGGCGTTTTTTTGTTGTTGTTTTTTTTTGGGTTGAATTGCGTTTCATTGCCTTGTCAAGGACACACTCTCAATTGTTGTTGTTGTTGCTTTTGCGTTCTAAGGACATTCATCGTTGCTTGCCGGCTAGCTCTTTGTTTGACCTTCACAATGGCAGAAGGATTTTGATTTTGAATTTTAATTTAGTTGCAAATTGCGCTCGTGTGGCTGCCACCCCGACGGAATATTAGTTTAGGGAAATTTGCATAGATTCTGTTTGTACATTTGGCAGACAAAGTAGTGAAATTAATTAAATTAAATTAAATTTTTCAAAAATATTTTCAATTGAAATATATGCGAAAAACAACAATTACAACTAAAACAACACACACTGATAAATCTTAAACAATTATGACAAATGTTCCAATGTTGCTTTGGGTTTTTTTGTTGTAATAGTTGTTGTATACAACAACATTATCAACCTTAAACAACAATTTAAAACAACTCTAAATATTGAACCTATTACAACAACCACAAAAAAAGTTGCATTCCTCTGAAGCAAAGCCGATTGAAAGAAAATAGACAACAGCGCATGAAAATTTCACACAGTGTTGCCGATTTTCATGATTTTCTATTTCTTCTAAAACTGTTCACTTTAAATCGAAGACGTCAGTTTTTTAAAGTTGTTTTTGTTTACTTAACCCGTTGAGTTCGTCCATAAAATTCATCCGCTTCACCCACAATCCGGGAGCCTGTTGAACGCTTTCCACAAACAAGTCGAAAGTTTTTGATTTGACATTGAAAGTGCACCAAAAAAATAAAAAAAAGAACAGAAAATCCCTTCGCTGCTTCAAGCTCACCTCAACAATTACCAATTCGCACACACACACACGCACCCACACACATTCGCACGTGTGCGCTATAACAACACACTTACCTTTGCGGCAGAGTTGCCATATTTTATTAAAAGCCCCTTTCTACTACAAATGCAAAGAATACCTCAAGCGATTTTTTCGCATTTACCCGGTTTTGGGTTTTCTTAGAAACAAATAAAAAATATGTTAAGCTCACACATACACACACACAAACACACACGAATATTTAGACAAACACAAATACAAATACAGACGTAAGTCGCAATTTCAAGAGCCTGAGAGTATCTGTAGCTGTCACTTGAATGACACGTAGTTAAGGCGCGTGCGAGCAATCAGCAAAAGTAAACGAAGTAAATTTGACAAAGTCCTGTCCGTCCAACCGTCTGTCCGTCTGTCGGTCCATCCGTCCGTCGGTCTACCTACTGCTTTTGCGTATGCAACACTTGCCAATGTGACCTTGAATTATCCCTGCATTCGGATTGACAGGTGGGGGGTGGTTAGGCTCCCGTTTGTAAAATATATTTTTTTGCCCGCAAGCAAATTTGTGCGTAATTTGCGTTTTAAGCATATTTTTAGGCGCGAAACAATTGCGCCGCAACGAAAGGCATGAAAATCGGCAACGCTTTGTTGTTTTTTCTTGTTTTTGTTGTTGGTATTTTGATGCGTTGTTGCCTTTTTTCGTGCTCGGTTTTCGGTTTATGCTTTGTTAAAGCGGCGCTTTTATGGCAAATAAGATTATTTTTATATTGCGCCTAAAAGTGTGCTTTCTTTTTCTTTCATTTTTGGTTTTTTACTTTTCTTATCGAAAATGTTAAGTGCGGACTTTGGAGTTAATAGAAGGGGGAACGAACGATGAAGCAACAATAATGAACCTTTTATTTTTTGCATGTTAATTTTGAGATAATAGATTTTTTCTTTCTTACTTTTTTTGGGGGGTTGTTTTTTTTTTTTGTTGTTGTTTAGAGATAAACAATTTTCCAAATTAAAGCAGTAATTCGCGATTTTGGCAGAGTTGTTGTTTTTCTTTAAGCGACACACTCGAATTTCAATTCTCCTTTTTGTTTGTTTGTTTGTTTGTATTTATATTTTAATGTTAATTAATTTATGCAATTATTCGCGTGTAATAAAAAACGCACACGTGCAACACTTAAATGTGCCACATCGACCGAAATTTGCCGCGGATGCTGTTGTTGTTGTTATTGTTTTTTTTTGTATTTATTTATCTTAAAGCGACTTTAGACAAAACAGACTTCTTATCTCTTCTTGACGATGTGAGATACTTACTGTAATTTGATGATGCTCAGCGCTATGAACAGATTATCAAGTCGTTGTGTATTTTATGCTTAAGTTTGGGGTGGGAGGGGGAGTGTTGGGGGGTTGATTAATTTATATGGACAACCGATTTGTAGCATGTGAAAGAGATGTCATTCATTGTTTCATTATCGGGATGATTTTTATTATATTGACATACTCGTATGCAGCAAAAAAAAAATATCTTGGAAATTTGTCGGTTTGTCATATGAGATTTTATTGTATTTGTAATACTTTGTATATAAAATAAGTATATAAAATAACAGCAAATATATACAAAATAATTTAAAACATCAGTTGATTAATCGTCAAATGTTAATTTAATACTTTAAGTAAATAAATTTAACATGAAATAATATCAAGTTAACATGAAGCACATTTACAGTTTTTATGTCAAATAAATTTAAGGCATTCTTGATGATTGTCGTGATTGTCGTCATATCAGTAATATAAAAAGATCTCATATCAAACTGACATTAAGTAATATCAATAATCAATATAATTTTTTGAGCTTCTCCTATTTTAAAGGGGTTTCACTAACAAATCTTAAAAGTATTCGTAAACTAGAAATTTTTGTTGTTGTTGTTGTAAAAAGTCAGTTTCAATCATTCTATTAAGTTGTAAGCTTTTATGACATAATTCTTTTAAAAGCATTTCCTTTAAGTACAAGAAACTGACTTTTCCAACCAAAAAAAAAGTCCAGTTTACGTATACTTTTAAAATTTGTTAGCCCCCCCACCCCCGCGAAAACTTTAAAAGCTCAAAAGAATTCGAGCCTTATTTCGAGACCGCTCCTCTTCGCGACCTCGAGAAGATTTGTGAAAATCAGCAATTTAACAGTTCAATCAGCTGTTTTTAAATAGTGTTGCCTATTGCCATTTTCAAATAAGTATTGCCTGTCTTTTGTTTTGATTATTACAAAACAAATTTTTTTATTTTTGGCTTATTTTGTTCAAGTTTTAAAATAAAAACAAAAATTCACTTTTAATAGTCTACCATCTTATGACTTAAATTAAAAAAAGTACACTTTTCCATGACATTAGTAGGATTTTTTTTTTCATACTAGACACACTGAAATATGCTAGAAACTTTTCAAGCCTCTTTTTGAGACTAATTTGCCTTTAAGATTTTCGAGGTACGCTTAAATTATGCTTTCATAAATTGTTCACAGTTATTTTTTTTCGAGGGTCGAAAAGTTTCGAGATTTCGGAGCATTTTCACGTTTAAAGGAATTCCCTTTTGCTTTTTTTTTTTTAATAAAAATTGTATTTGAATAAGTTTTATAAATTTTTAATTTAATACAGTGAAATATTTGTATTCAAAAATTCATAATTCCAAAACTTGGCTTAAACTAATAGCTTATTGTTAAGCTACCAAGAAAAAATCCAATTCTCTACAATGTAAAATTTTAAATTAAAAAATTTAAATTTTTCAATTTGTAATTCAAAAATTGAGTAAGTTTGAAATTTCGCCATTGTTGCGGAAAATTTTCAATTTCTTATGAAACTGTTGACGCACACAGATAGACAGACAGACAGACAGACAGACAGACAGACAGACAGACAGACAAAATAGCAGCAGCAAAAGCTTACACAAGCGCATTAAACGAATTCACAACCCAGTAGTAAATGGCGGCTGGGGTGTTTCCATGGCACTAAGACGACTTCAGCGAATTTAATCATTTCTTTAATTAGTTTTCATACAAAGTGGCGCAACCCTTGAAGCGTCTTCGAGGCAGTAAACCCGCCAAAGCTGGCAAGGAAGTAGTTTGGAGAACGCTTCGCATGGCAGTTCTCAAGAAGCAGTCGGAGCAATTAATTGACGATAATTTCATTTTGTTTGAGACAAGGGCTTCGGTAAAAAATTGACTACTAGGAATGAACACATACTAGCATAGAAATGCCGCATACAAGCAAATAATAGCGACGACAGCAGCAAAATACGCTAGAATGAAAAATAATAATAAAGAAAACAACAACGACAACAACAACAACGACAACAACAAAATGCACTTGACATTGAACTTGAACTGCAGCAGTTGTACGGGCAAAAGTTTGTTATTGTTATTGCTAGTGTATTGTTGTTGTTGTAGTTGTTTTGCCGTTATTGTTTAAATAAGAATGCGCTTGAATGACTGCAAAAACAACAATACAAAAACACACACGCGCGCGCACACACACGAGCAGCAACAATAAAATTCACAGAAACAACAAAACAAAATTTTATTTGCTCACGAAGGCGCTTACAAATTACAACAACAACAAAAGAGTATTTAAATATTGAAAATTCTTTTATGCTTTTTACAGTTACGTAGAAGAATTTCATTATAAATATTTCATTTAAGACACATTTTTTATTTTGTACAAAAGCTTTTCGAAGAAAAGTTAAAATATGTTTAAAATCTACTAACTTTTCTGCTTGTGTGTAATAATTAATATATGCTTAAAAACCAAAATTTCCCTTCATAGCATTTAAATTTTATTTCCAACAAGTCCCGACAAACCATGCGACTCGAAAATGATATCATTAACGAACTGAATTTTGTTCGATAACGAAACTCGCATATGAGTATGTATCGTTAATGATATCGCGGAGGAGAGGAAAAACACGTTCGTTAACGAATTTTATAAGTAATAATTAAAGTAATTACTTTTACGATTCAATTAAGAGACGATTCATTTCTTTATTTTAAAATCGAATATTTTACGAATGTTCACTAGCGATTCGATAACGATAACAATTGCGATAATTGTCTCTAAAAAGCATTCCAACTATATCGCTTTAACGAATTGCTTTAACGATTCGTAAGTGAATGAATAACGAATCTGAATAACGATATCATTTGCGAATGAATTTTGAAATCGCATTTTCAAATTGATTTTGATTTTCAAATGACTCAAATTTAATGCCATTCGAATGACACCTCATTTGCTTAAAATGAATCCTTTAATATACAAAAAATCCCTTATAAAGTTTTCTAAAAATTATTTTCGAACAAATTTTTGAATTATTGAAAATGTTATTTGTTGAGACAATTTCGAATAAAATCCACCAAAAAATCGGTGAAAAACAGTTCAGCACACAACCGCATGAGGCACCGTTCCTGCCCACCATATGCCGCGCACCGATCGCGCCTAATCACTAGAATCTAATTATTCTCGCTCGCTATTTTCGCGGTCTCGGTCGCGTCGCAAAAAAACACAAAAAAAAAAAAAAAACTAAAAACAACAACAGAAATTAAATACCAAAATTTCAAGGTTAGCTGATTAGACGAAATTAGCAAACAACGGCGTCGCGGCACAGTGGTAAGCGGCAAGCGGCAGGAACACGCGCTGTCGTCGAACCTGACAAAACAAACAACAAAAAAACACAAAAAAAACAATAACTGCGAAAAACTACGCACACACGCACCGGCGTACATTTATGTGCTAAATTCACCACCACTGTGCGTCCGTCTGTCCGTCGTCGTCTGTGGCATATGTCAACGCACTCGGCTACGCACCGCAGACTTCCCCTTTGTCCGGTGCTCCGCTGCCCGGCACTCGTATTTAGTTTTGGTTTAAATGTGTGCTTTACCGCTCCGCTCCACCCGCGTCTAGCGCTAAAGCAATCCGTCCGATCGCTCGATTCTTTAGCGCCGCGTGTTCTTTGTACTTTCGTCTAAAGCTCGTGCACAAAAAATAAATAAAGAAAAGTTCCACCAAAAGAGCGAACGAAAAAAAATGAAATCGAAATTTCGCGCAGAATGAAAGAATTAATAAATTTGGTTAATGTGTTTGTTTTGTTGTTCGGGCGTTTCAATCTAACAGTCGAAGTTATGTGCGGAATGTCCTTGAAATGCGAGTTTTTTTTTCGTGTTGGTTGAATGTCGTTGTGCGTAAGCAACAATTTCGCATTTTTTTTTTTGAAGTTTAGGGTTGTGCGGGGGCAGATTGCACCTAAGTTTTCTGAAGTGATTACAATTTAAAAATTTGTTCTCTTTTTTTTTTAAGAATCAGTTCAGGGACTAGTGCCTATACAACATTACACAAAGACGGACAGATAGACAGACAGACAGACAGACAGACAGACAGACAGACAGACATATAACGTAGAACTGATTCCCGAAAGTGATGGATAGAAGGGTGGGGAATCGGAAGGGGCACTTATGGCAAATCATTTGGTGAAGAGACAATTTAGAGAGGAGAAGAGTGTTGTGCCTTTCACTCCAATTGCCTAACTACTAACAACTACATCATAAACGAAGTAGAAAGGGTTCAGTTGAATTCTAGTCTACCACCTTTTTCTTAATGGCCATAATTTATAAATAAATTCTGATTCCAAAGCAGTTTCAGGAGAGCTTTCAATTCAAATTAATACGAAATCTTGTAATCTTAATAATGTCCACTTTCAATAACCCTCAATTTTTTTAGTTTTGCTTGAAAATTTTTAGAAAACTCTATGAAAAGCATAAACTCTTGGCCAAAATGGTGTAAACATTTAAAAAATAAGAATATATAAAACCATTTGGAATATAGGGTTTCATTCTTGTAACCTTTAAAAATTAAAATTTTTTGCATTTCATTCTTATAACCATTATTACTGAAATAAATTCTAGTATAGAGCCTATCTCCAGTAGTTTCAACATGTCGTCAGGTACCTGGTAGTGTCCCAAGTGCTTCTTCCGACTTTGCAATAGTGCTAAACATTCTCCCAAAATGTGTATTGGAGTTTCGGTTTCCTCCTCACAGAATCTACACAACTCATTGCTACACCTTCCAAGTTTTGCCAGGTGATAATTCAGCCCTGCAGTGCCCTGTCAGAAAACCCGTTATGATTCTCATACTTTCTTTTGTTCGATTCATGCAATCATTAAATCTTTTTAGTTTGTGCAATCCTAAAAGAGTTTTTGAGTGCTCCAACCCTGGTTGATTGTCCCAGTATTCATACCTCATTTAAACGAGTTTGTTTTTAACAATTTATACAATTAAAAAATTTGAATTTCGTTCGAATGATACCACATTCATCCTAACCTGATAAATATCAACAAATTAAATCCAGCTTTGCAAATAAATGAAACTCTTCAAAAATTTTTGTTTAGAAGGAAGCCAACTTTTGATTCACAAAGTTAGCTCAAACAACAAACGTACGTCAGTATGCCCAGCTGCTCCACCTTTACTCTATATTATTTTATATATATATTGACTTTTATTTTTTTTTTTTGGTATTTCGTTTTGCAGCGTACGCAGCATTTTGTTGTTGTTGGTGTTGTGCTAATTGCCATTAATGGCGTGTTCTCTCTTGCCCTTTCCGCGTGGCAATATTAGCCGAAGATGTGCCTCGTTCTGCTTTATGCGTAGTTAAGGGACGAAAATGTCGAAAATGTCACTTGTGACATTTACCTAATGTAATTATAATTAATTGCATTAGGCAAAGTTAAAATGTCGTCGTCGTCGTCGTCGTCGCATTACTGCGAAAATGTAATTCGATTAATTTTTGGGCAACAAATGCCATCATCATTTTGACGGGATTTTTACGCTGTCAGCGCGTGTTGGCAAAATGCGAACATCTATTGATATGGATGCTTCAAGGTCTTGGCTTTAATTTGACATCAATGTTGTTCAAATCGCTGCAGTATTAAGGAAGTTAGCGCCTTCAGTTAGATGTCACTCATACGCCAAGTAGGCCGAAATCCTTAGAAGTTAAAATTGAAAAAAAAAACTTAAAATTATTTAAAAAATTTACATTTACAAAGGATGATCACATAAGTTAGTTATACATTAGAGAATAACTGTAAAGTATTATTATTAATTTTTGTCTAATCATTTAAAAAAAAAAAAGCTCTTCTTCTTTTTAATTCTTTTCTATTACTTCCGCTTTTCTCGTATGTGCGAAAAACGCGCGTAATTAAAATTGCTTTCGCACATCCATAAAAAAGATACGCTTGCAAAGAAAAGACAAAAACCAAAAACAAACATGTACACACACACATACATATGTACATATGTACACACATGCCGCTGCTCACATAAATTAATTAATTTGTTGCGGCGCGTTTTGCGCGATTTTCGCCTTAACTTTGACATTGACTTTGAAGATAAGCGTTTCGCTCGTGCGAAAAATATTTAACTACACATTTTAAAAAACTAGAAAAAGAAAAGAAAACAAAAAAAAAACTCACCACACCGCTCCGTAAGCAAACAATATACTCAACACAGCCGGCGCTGCTCTACCGCGCGCTCCCATGTACTGCCTGCGATGTTGCTGTTGTTGTTCTTGTTGTTGTTGTTGTTTTAAATTTAGAATTTTTGCAAATATTTTTCAATTTAATTTTTTATTTTATTGTTTTGTTCAGTCTTGTTGTTGTTGTATAAATTTGATTAGGTAAACGCAAACGCCTTTCAATGTGCCCGAACAGTGGAACATTTTGCTTTTGTATGTTGTCAAAAAAAATTTCCAATTTAGATAAAAAATTTCTAAAAGCTTTTGTTGTTGAATTAGAACTGCATTAAAAAGCTTTTTCTTGAATATATTTTTTACTGATTTAAAAAACATTTAAAATTTTAATTTTTTCAAAAATTATTTTTTTTAGCTTAAATTATTTATGAAAGATTGAATTTTTATTAAAAAATGTATTTTTAAATTAAACGAAAACAAGAATTTCAAATTTAATTTAAAATAATTAATTTATAAAACACTTCTTTAACCTAATTTTTCTTTTTAAAAAAAATTAGACAACATTTTTTTATAAAAAAATCTTCCACAAAAATCAATTTTATTTAAATTTACAGATTCAAAACAATCGTACAGCTTTAAACTTAAAATTCTTTAAGTATAAAATCGAAATTTAAAACTCACTTTTGTTTACATTTGTTCCACTGTGCACTGGTATACATACATACGTACGTTTAGTATGAAAGCACCTAAGTCCGAACACACGTTCCGCTTGATAAAAATTTCTTTGTGCGCGATTCTTTCGAGTCTGTGTGTGTCTGTGTTGTTGTGCGGTTGTATGTGTGTGTGTTTTTTTATTTTTATTATCTCAAGGTCACGGGCGAAATTTCGATTCGACATTGAAAACGCGCAAAAAAAAAAACGAAGCGAAAAAAAAAGTAAAACACAATTGATAAGCGACCGCAAAGCTTATCAGCGGCAAGCGTGTGCTGTAAACGGGTGAAACGAAGTGAAATGCGTTAAGAGCCCGGGGATTTTATTCCGTGTTATTTCGCTATAACGATTATGGAAGTGGCCAAGACATTGCCTGCAAATGTTGAGACAACAAAGGAAAGCGTTGCGAAAGCACTCGGAAGCTTTAAGCGTTTCTGAATCGATATCGTTTTGATTTATAGATTTTATTTGAAAATAATCGGTGTTAATTCGAGGTATTTTAAACTTTGTCGTATCTTGAGAATCTTTCAGCTTCCTAAAAACCCTTTAAGCTCATTTAAGCTTTATATTTTTTTAATTTCTTAAAGCTATTTTAGTTCTTTAATCGATATTTTTTTGTATATCTTCGTGTTTTTTTTTTATTTACACTCAAAATACTTATTTTAATTACTAAGCAGTCTTAAAGCTCCTTAGGCTTTTAATACTTTTTGAGATCTCTCGACTCTTTATGCACTTTAAGCTTTTTTCAGTTGATTGCCGAACTCTTAAAGATTTTTTGAGCTTCCTTAAAAATTATTAAATTCGCTTATCTATTTACCCTTTATTTCTTCAATTTCTAAAAGCTTTTTATATTCTTTAAGCGGATGCTTTGTTTTTTTTCTTCCTTGTTTTAATAATAATTTTTTTAAATACTTACTTTACTTACTAACATTCTAAAGCTCCTTAGCTCTTTTGACTTAATAAGCTTATTTTACTCTTAAAGCTCTTTTAGTATTCTCCTGTTGATTGCCTCTTCTTGAAGATGTTTTGAGCTTCTTTAGAACTTTTAAGTCGTCCACCTATTTCAGCTTTATTTCTTCAAATTATGAAAGCTATTTTAACCCTTTACGAACGATGCCTTCTTTGCACTTTTTCTTTGTTTCTATTTTAACATTTTTACTTTATTATTAACCATCTTAAAGCTCCTTAGACTCTTCTGACTTGTTAAGCTCTTCTTGGCGCTTTAAGCTTTTTTCGCAATTCCTTTACTTTTTCACTTTTATTATCTCACTTACAATACTTACTTGATGTAAACACCCTAGGAGGGTGTTCATTTTTTTTTTATATCCAAATAAAAAGAACAGTTTTTTTTTTTTTTTTGTAATCTTTAAATACTTATTTTTATATTTTCGGTTTTTATTCACATTTTAAAACAAAATCTGCTGCTGTTGTTTCATTATGTTGTTGTTCTTGTTGTTATTATGTTATTTCACAATTTTCAAATTTTCAGTGTTGCATGTTGTTTTTTTTTTTGTTTGTTTTTGTTGTTTGTTTTGTTATTTAACTTTAAGACTTAAAACTTATGACTGATCTTCTTCTGTAATAACATCATCGTCCGTCATCACCAACGGATATATCAGCATTATCATTTATGTCTATGATCATCATAAAAATCATTTGAGTGATGGCTCTCTTAACATTTATAAACATCATCCGATCAGATTGAATCAGTTTAGATCGGATTAAATCAGATTAAATCAGTTTGGATCAGTTTGGATCAGCTTCATTGATCAGCTTCTGCTCGCATGAAGTTACATTTAAGTTTCTCTTAAGTTACAGTGCTATTTGCATTTACATCGACGCCATTTCTTTTTTGTTTGTCATTATTTTCATCATCATCATCGTCTTCGTCTTCGTCATTATCATCAACACTTTTTTTCATTTATTTCTCAGTATTTTCAAAATAGATTTTATGCTTTTATTTTTAATGTTTTTTTTGTTGTTGTTTTTGTTGTTGTTTTGTTGTAGTTGTCTAAAATTTTTCATTGTTTTTTGCACGCTTCTTTGCCTCGTTTTCATTGTTTTTTCGATCTTGTTGTTGTTGTTATGAATTTTACAGTGTTCTGTTTTTTTTTTTTTGTGGGTGATTTAATTTCACTCAATTGTAAAATTTTACAGTGTTTTTTTTTTTTTTAGTTTTTCTTGTATTTTTTGTTGCTGTTTGTTTTAATTATTTAAAAATTACATACACGGACAAGTTACACACACAATCAAGTTAATTTTTAATAGAATACTTACTGTTTGTTTTACTGTTTTACTGTTTTCTTTTAATTTTACTTTTACTTTTTTAATTGCATAATTTTTATAAGAATATATTTATATATTTATGTATATATATAATTTGTAACATTTCATTGTAATTTTAAGTTTTGTCAAACAGTTCTCTTTAAGCAAATGGAAAATGTTTCTTTCTTTTTTTTTATAAATTCATTAATTATTTAATTTTTTTTATTTTTATTTTGTTTTACTTAAAATTTCGTCGCACGTTTTTTTTTCTGAAATGCGTTTTTGTGTGTTTTTACATAAGTTTGTGCTGTAGAGTTTTGTTTGTTTACTGTTACTTTGTATTTAACGCTGTATTTTGTCTTTTTACAGTTTTTACTTTTAATGTTTACAGTTTACTGTGTTTTAGTTTTAAACTTTTAGTTTTTTGTGTTTCTTTTTTCAAATATTAGTTACAATAAAAATTATTTTTAACATTTACCGACAAGTTTCGTCAAGTTGCTACTGTTTTTTGTCTAAAAATCTACGTTAAAACAAACACAAAGTTCTACATAAGTCAATTGTATTTACTGTTTTTTTTTGTATTTTATTTGTTTATTAATACAATACTACTGTGTTTTGGATTCCACTTGATTTTTGGTTTCATTTGTATGGAATCATATTTTGTATGGCTTTAATTTGCCATGTTAAGGACCAAAGTACTTGATAGGATGCCTAAATTTATGTTTAAATTTAAAAGACAGTAAAATGGTGAGCTTGGTCGAATATGTCGTTGATTGGTATGTTTAAAAGTTTCGTAAAAAAAAGTAAATTTAAAAAAGAATGTTATATTAATATGATAAAATCAGAAGAGAAGATTAAATGATTCAATTGGGAAAAGTGTCGATGTGGTTAAGAAGATATTCGATGCACGAAAAAGTTAAAGTTAAATTAAATAAACTAAATTAAAAAAATTAGACACGGAAAAAATTATTATCAAATCAATTTTTGTTTTACCATCCTTTAGCTTTAAGAAATTATTCACAAAATAACTACTGTCAAATTAAAGTTTTTTACGGTCTTTTGTTTTAAGAAACTAGTCACCAAGAATGACTGTAAAATTAGATCTGTTTTTACCGTCTTTTGTTTCAACCAAACTGCATAATTTTAATGTTTTTTCAAACCAATTTTAACCAATTTTACTTTCGACTAAAAAGAGTCGATGTAATTTAATGACTTCGTAAGTCAACTGGTTGTGGCTCTCCTAAACTGTAAGTCGGATGAAAGGTCTCAGTAAGCCTTTCTCTATCAAAAGTACTTCAGCATTCAACAATGATAACAACTTAAAGTTTCCAATTAAATTTAATAATTAATTTATACTTTACTTCATTTACCAAATGGTTGTTGAAAAACGCCGTAGAAAAAATACCAACAAAAGCTCAGCAACAACGTAAAAGCGAAAAGAAAAGTAAAACTGAAAACGACGAAAACGAACACAAAAGCGAAACGAAAGCTGAAAATAAGTAAAATACGAAAATAATAAAAAAAAAACCATTTTTTTTTTTTGCAAATAAAATTTTTAAACAAAATCTTTTATTGGTAGGATAAGTTTTTTCAGCGTTTTTGTTGGATTTTTTTTTGTTTATGTTTTTGTTGTTTTGTATGTTTTTTTTTTTAATTGTAATTTGTTTACCGTGTAGTTTTGTTTTAAGCATAAATTATTGGTTTCACTTAGAAATACAATAATAATAATAATAGTACAGAATAATAATAATAATAATAACTGTAATAATAATAATAATAATAATAATAATAATTAATAGCATTTAAGTTTAAAATTTTTGATTTTTTTTTTTAATCCTTAATATTTTTTAAAATGTAATTTTGTTTTTCTTTTTATACGACTACAATATAAGCATTTGTTTTTTTGTTGTTGTTGTTTTAATTTTTAGTTTTTGTCATTTGCAAATAAACAATTTTATTTGAATTGAAATGGTAAAACACTTTCAACTATTTACACTGTAGAATCAACGGTCTAAAACTAACGTTCTTACTTAAAAAATTAGAAAACAACAGCATTTTTCTTCTTCTTCTCCTCTTTTTCTTCTTTCTTCTTCTCGCCTAACATTAATTTCATGCCTTTAAAAATGCAAAAACAAAAGAGAAAAAAAAACATTTCAAATAAAATAATTTCAAAGAAAACTCTTTTGAGAGATCGCTCAACTTAACATTAAAAGGATTTACTGTTTTCTTTTTTTTTTTTTTAATTTGGAAAAAAAAGAACTAAATAAGCAGTAAATTTTACTTTCATAGACAGTAGAATTGTAATTTAAAATTTTTACTTTAACCTTAATATTTTGTTTGTTTACTTTGCACTTCAAGTAGATTTGTTTTGTTTTTGGAAACTTAAAAAAAATAGTTTGGTTGTTGTTGTTGTTTTTTGTTTAATTTTTGTAATCAATTTTTATTTTATTCAAGTTTTAAATAATATTTTAATATATACAAAATGTTGTCTTAAAAACTAAACACAAATAAAATTTAAATAATAATAATAATAGTAATAATAATTAATAATAAGAACTAATAATTAAAAGTAAAACATAATAAAGAACAAACAAACGAATTAAAAAAAAAAAAAACAAATTTAAAAATTATTAAAAACTTTTAAGGAAACTTCCTCACGATAAATTTAAACTCGCAGAGTTTTTTTTTTTAATTTTGCAAAAATATTTTTGATTTTGTTCTTGTTGTTGTTGTTGCTGCTGCAAATTTCAAAGTAATTCAATAATTTGTTTTGTTTAGTTGTTGTTGTTGTTTTTAACTTTAATAATATAATTTACAAATATTAAATATTTAATACAATTTGTTTTTGCTTTTGCGTATGTATGCATGTATATGTGAAGTGTGTGTGTGTGTGTGTGTGTTGGTGTATGTGTGTGTGTGTGTGTGAAAATTATGCTTAGCTGTTTCCGTTATTAAATCTATTTCAACATTTATGATTATTTTTTGTTTGTTTTTGTTTTTGTTTTCTTTTGTATGAATTTAATATTTAAAATTTAAAATTGAAGAGGACATTTTTATTTTTATTTATTTTTATTTTTTTTTTAATTTAATTTAATCAATTGCATGCATATTTTTAATTTTTTGTACAGTGTATTGTTGTTTTTTTTTTGTTTATTGTAATTTACTTTAAAAATAATTTAATATTTTAAGTTATAAAGTTTTTGTTTATGTTTTTCACCTTTTTTCTTTTCTTTTTTAAATATTAACAGCAAAAAAATTATTTTTAAAATAATTTCACTTTTTGCCCGCCCCTGTATGTTTAAGATTAAGTTTTTTGTTTTATTTATATAATATAATATTTTATAAATAATTTACAATTATTTGTTGTTGTTTTTTGTTTTTAATTTAAGCGCTTTAAGGAAAAAAATATGCTTTATCGGCATCTCTCTTAATTTTTACTGAAATGTGCTAAACGTCTTCTCGCGTTTCTTCTTCTTCTTCTCATACTTCTTTTATATATTTTGTTATTGTTATTGTTTTTTGTTTTTGTTTTTTTTTTTGTTAAAGTGTTGTTGATTTTCATGTTTATTCAGTCTCGCGCTTTTTCTTACTTTCTTCTAGATATTTATACTATTTATTATTTTTGTTTTATTTTGTTTTGTTTCTTTTATTATTATTTTTTACATAAGTTGTCAAACTTTAATGCAGATCGTTGCCAGTTGTTCTTAAAGTGACAGTCTGACAGTGTGACTGCGCTGTCATAACTGTCATGTGTCAGTAAGAATTATTAGAAATCATAAAATTTGCGAAAAACTGTTGATCGCAATTAATTTTTTGCTTCTTTGTTTAAACGGAATCTTTGAGCCAGTTAACTGATTTCAAAATGAACTGTCACAGACAGCTGATTTCAAAAAACGTTTGTCAAAGACAGCTGAGATTTCAACAGTTTTTTTCTTTCCATGACAGTTCAAATTTACAGTTTCCTAAAACCAGTTGAATTTTGCATTTCGAAAGAAGCAATTTTTTCAACTACCCAAAAAAACAGCTGATTCTAACTGTCAACAGCTGTTTTAACCGTAACATGCCAAAAAACCGGTTAATTTTGTTTGCTGTACTTTTCAACATAACCTCTTCGCGGAAAAAGAATCTACTTTGACAGATCATTCATGTTTTGCGATAGTGTAGTGCGGTAATGATCCTCACTTACGCCTCTAACTTGACCTTGTGCACCTGCACCTGTACCGGTTGCAATGTGCTGCTTGCTGGCGCCGAGGCCGAACTAACGCCCACAGACGACGGCGCATTTGTCGCCGTCACCGTTACGTCAGCGGACACAATGGGATAACGTGCTGCGTTAGTGGCGGCATTGACCAATGCCTGCAGTTTGCTGGGCGGTGGTGTTGGCGATTTCTTGGACAAATTCAGCGGCTGCTGTGAGTCGGCAATGTCGACCTGTAGTTCGAGCAGACGTGCAGCTGCCGCTGGTGGCGTATGCATGGCGGAGGGTGAGGGACGTGGCGGCGAGACTGAGGCGGAAGTGGAGTGTGGCGATTGGAAATACTGACAGCCGCCGCCGCCGCTGGACGACGACGTCGAGGAAGATGACGAAGAGGACGATGATGACGATGAGGATGACGACGACGATGACGAGCCATTGCTACTCGGCGACACCGATTGCTGGCGCTGATTGATGCTTGTGGTGGTGATGACGGAATGACCCGAAGACCAGCGTGCATTGGAGGCTGCTGGTGGTGGCGGTGACGCCAGCGTTACGGTGGTCGTTGAGGGCGATGCGCAATTGGAATTCGACGATGACGACGAGGAGGCGGGTGAGCCATTTACGTGTGCAGCATAGTGCTGCTGGTGGGCGTGATGATGTGCAGCAGCGGAGTGCATGGACAGATGTTGCGGCGGTGCTGGACTGCGGCTGCCGTGGCCATTGGGCGTGTGACAGCCCAAGAGACCATTATTGCCGGTAGTTGAAGAAGCGGGTGTGGGATCGCGCATCAAATAGTTTTGTATGATATCGGAGCGTTTCATCTGTTCGGGCGTCATGCGTGGCTCGGCCATTAGCGATTTCGCGAGCACGGAATGAGTGCTGGATAGCGAAGACGACTGGTGCTGCTGTTGGTGGTGATGGTGGTTGTTGTTATTGGTGGGTGTGGGGCGTGTCAAATGCATATGCAGCTGGCTGAGATGTTGCGGCGCTGCCGACTGTTGGTGTTGATGCGCCGCAGCGACGGGATGTGGTGACGTCGCGACCGCTAACGGCGAAACGCAAGCTTGTGGTACAACTATCGATGGTGGGGGACTGTGCGCGGCCGCCGTTTGAGATGAGCTGCTGCTCTGCACTGGACTGCCTGCGGGCATCGATGTAGTTGCTGCGTTCGTTGACGCGCCATTTGATGTCGAGGAGCTGGGATCTGATGACTCGCCCGATTCAAACTCGCGATGACGCAATGCTCGGAACTTCTTGTGCGGCTTGTAGGCCTCATCCATCAGCGAATTCGTATCGTAAAGTGGCGGCGCTTGTAGAACTCGCTTTAGCACTGGCATATCTTCGACAATTTGACGTTTGAGTGTAGACTGCGCCGCCGATGATGATGTGGCTGATGAAGAGGTGGGCGCCGACGTTGTCGTCGGTTGTGGCGAACGCACTGGCGACACCGAAACTGTCACTTGACTGGTGCTTGCTGCCGCAGCGCCTGCATCGCTACAGTCTAGCGCATCATCGACGCTGGAACGCGGACTCGAGCAGGAAGAGCTGCCGCCAGAGCTAACGGCTTTGCTGCCGCTGCTGCTGCCACACTCATTCTTTTCGTTGCCAGACTCAATGCCCGAATCGGTTGGAGAATCGAGCTTGCGATAACGATGCTGTGTACCGCCAACAACGGCGTTGGTCAGATGATGATGCAACTGCTGGTGGGAATGCGAACGCACAATGGGCGTGATTGTTAAACCGTTTTGCGTGAGGTGCGCATGCGAGCCGACAATATCCAAATCGACTGCAGAATCTGAGCCCGAAGAGCCTGAATTAGCGCGGTTGCGCAACGGACAGGAACCGGAAAGCGAAGCTGCCAACAAAGGCGCCGATGAGGCCAAAGCAGAGGGTTGCTGTTGCTGCTGTTGTTGCTGTATCGCATGATGGTTGTGCTGTTGAGCGGATGAGCCAGTCGTTGACGATGTCGTGTACTCCAAGTCACCCGACTCTGTGCTAGAGACTGAGCCAAGCGGACTCTTAGCCTCGACATCCATGCGTGCATCATCCCAACTTGAGCCGGGACTCTTCGGCTCTGGCGGCGACTGTTCATTGTCGTCCATCGCCCACATTTGCTGACGCAACAGCTCCTTGTGTTCCGTGCGGAACACCACCAGTTTTTCGGTGTGCAGCGTGCTCAGCGTACGCAAATCGGGCATTGTTTCCAACAGCTTCGCGAGGAACTCAGGCTGATCGGGACGATTCTGATTGATGATCGACTGCAGGCAACCCTTCAAGCGCGAGTACATCTTCTCGATCAACTCAAGATTACGCAGACCCGGACGATCAGGTGTGATCAGCACAATGGCGCAGAATAGACCAATTTCAGCATCGGACAGGTTCATCGAATTCATGCGTTCCGCAAAGTTAAAAGTCGAATCGACAAGAAAACGTGCATTTGCGCCATTTTGGATAGCATCGCGACGCATTACCTGGCCATTGAGGCATATGATGCTGTTGATCGACGAGTCGAACATGCAGACGAGACGTACGAAGAGCGCGTCGAAAAGACCGGCCTTAAGTAGCGTAAACTTATCGTCTTGCGTGAGCAACTGGAAGCCGGGTATCATGCCGGCGAAATCGATGACGCCACGTATGACATGCGCAAAACGCTGTGAGAACTCCTGTTCGGATTGCAGTTCGGGGGCGGGATTCAGCGGACAAGCCTGCAAAAAAATAACAAAACATAAAAACGGAACATTAGTTGCAGTTCGATTACAAGATAACGCGATCCTGATAAATGAAATCATTCTGCTCAAGTAAATTCATAATTGAAAGCTTTCTATTCGAGGTTATTCTGTGCGGAAATAGCTTAAAATTACCATGAGTCAGAGGCTTGGTAAATAGAATTAGGAACAATAGACGAACTGTTGCTTGTTACAGCGGGTATTTTTGTAGCCGAGTACGGAAAACCTTGCATGCCATCAGGAAATTAATAACGACTAGTGGGTTTACAACGTCCCAATTACAACACATGACGACGACGACGACTACGACGACTACGACGACAATTGTATATTTTGCCGCTAAAGTTCACGCGAAGGTCAGGCCAAACACCGCATCGTCCGTCGTCGCCTTTCAACAAAACTGTTTTCCGCGCGCGCGCCTGACATTTAAATCAATAATTACGAGTATATGTTATAACCCCCCCCCCCCTCAAACACACCCCCTCACGCCAACGTACATACATACGTACGTATATTGTTCGTACCCTCCCTTCACGCCACCCACTACGACCGTCACTACTACCAACGAGCTGGATGCTTTTGTGAAATGCGGAAAAGCTTTCGCTGATAGTTTATTCGAAGGCGGCCGGCCAGCAAAAAAAAGAGAGCTCTTCCTAGTTGCCATAGAAAAGAGCGCGAAAATCTACACTTCTAGGTAGTTTGAAATGGTAGTGGTGGTAGTTTTGTCATGGTAGTAGTAGTAGTTGGATGATTGCAATAGTTGAGTTGTAGTTGAGTTGGTAAAGTAGTCGGGTAGGGTAGGGGTAGCTAGAGGAAATATTTTTTTGTATAGGTATGCGCATGTTTGTACAGGCGCTGTTCTTTCGTGTGATGGTATGTATGTAAGCGTGTCGCTTTGCCTGACATTCTAGTCAAGGTCGACGAACTAGAGTTCAAGGTTTGTTGCCTTGTATAAGTTACGAGCGGCAAAGGAATAGTGGTGGTGGGTATATATGTGCGTGTGTGTGTGTCTGTGTACATAGCGCAACTGTTTATAGTTTTAGTGGCGGCACTTGGGTATAGTATATGCGGAATTTAAAGTCACATGCCAGCGTTGGTATGTGTTGAAAGTGATGCGCAGTTGTTTTTATTTTTTATTTTTTCTTAAGCTGGTGGTTTTTGCTGCCAACCGGCACTTTTAGCCGGGTACATAACTTTGGCATACTGAAAATGCAAAAAAAAAAACAAGTTTTCGTTAAATTTTGAAACTTTCGTTAAGTTTTTTAACTTCCGTTAAGTTGTCTAAACCACTTCCGGTTTTGTTTTGCAGCATGAAAGTGCAGCTTTGTTACCTCTCAGAAATTATTTTATTATCACTGGCATCGTGCAATTGTTTGCATAAATTAATCACGTTACACATACACACACATGCACACACACACACACACACATGTAATCGAATTTTCCCCCACGACGCGAGCAAAACGCAAAATCTCAACTGTTTTCCGGGTTTTGAATTACAGACACGCGCGCATATTTTTAAATACTGTACCGCACTCTTCGCCGCCCGTCGCACGCTATGTATGTGTCTGTCTGTATGTGTGTGTGTGTGTGTGAAATCATATTAATTTATATTTAATTTTAGCGTTTAGCAACAACAGCAAAATTGTTGATATTCTAAATTTTATTCAAACACGTCTGCAGTATATGTTCAAATATAAAATTCTAAAAACGTTCGACTGTCAGTTTGACTCTCTGTCTGTCTGTCCGTATGTCTGTCTGCTTGTCAGGCGGCGTAAAAGAACGAGCATTAACCTTGAGCAAATGTTTCATATAATAATCGTCGTTCTTCTCGCCTTCAGCAGCCTTCGTCAAGTGCAAATAGCCGGCAACAACAATTCGTGTTGTTGTTGTTGTTTTTTTTGTGTTGTTGTTTTTTTTTCGGCTTCTACTTGTCTTCTGGTCTTTTGCTCATGCTCGAGTGTTAAAACCGGTACTTTATAGTTGGATGCGCGTTGCGCGGGCAGACATGCGGGTCGGGTCATAAGCGGAAATAGTTCTTTTGCTGTCGATAGTAGCGTGAGTGTGTGTGTATGTTTGTACACGTATGTGTATGTGACTTTTTGTAGAAACGATTTGTGATTTGTTTTTTTTTTTTTGTTGCTTTCGTTAAGTTTATGTGACACGATAAACAAAGAACGAACGAAACGTCTGCACTGACCTTCGATGGTTCGAGTTTTCAAACGAATTTCGCAAATACGAAAATAAACAACAACAACAATAATGTGCACCTAAATTTAACGATAAACAAATCAAATTTCTAATAAACTTAACGAAAGTACGCAGTTAACGATTGGTGCGCTTGATTTTTGCTCATTTTTTTTTGTTGTCTGGCGTCGACAGAAAATTTATATTTGCTGCTTGAGTCATAAAAACAACAATTTTTGACATTGAACTAATATTAAAACAATAACGAAAACAACAACAATAACAACAACAATATGGGCGGGCAACGACAACATTCTTTTG